>PVLA01003444.1:0-212745 GCA_004027455.1 Hydrochoerus hydrochaeris
TAAAAATTGTATATACATAAACATTATATTACTGTCAATCTGAATAGATCAAGAAATGTTAACCTTTCACCAATCTACCAGTGATGTGATGGTTTAAGGAAATATATCTGGCTATCAAGTTCCCAACCCTTCTTTCAATTACAGCATATGGTGGGAAGAAAGTATAATCTACATACTAAGGTTCAGGGAAGCAGGAGGACTGCGTGGTGGTGGATTATCTAATTCTCCCTGCCTTGTAACTCACAGCTGAAATCTATCAAGGTGGTGCTGGCTTTTTGAAGACCTACCTGAGCATTGCTGCCAACTGCATAAAATCAGAATGGAAGGGAAGATGTTGTGCTGTTGATTCTCCCAGAGAAGCTCATCATGCTGCTATTCCCTGTAGAGAACCTCCACATCCTACATGCCCAGAGCTGAGCGTGACTGTGTTTACTTATGAACAATGCCAGCTGTATAGTGCTGACTTCTCTTAATTACCAATGTGGTAAGTTAGTGTGCATGGCTCAGGATGGGTATGTAACTTTATGACACCTGGCAGCTGAAAGTGGACTCCCATATTCTCTTATCAGTACTTATGGTTGAGCCGAGATATGCACGCTATGATACAATAGGGTTAATGTAGGAAGTAATGACTTCTCTGAGGACTGTGTGACACCGGAGGAAAATTTCATGCTACAATTGGCTAAAAAGCTGGTAAGTCAGTAACTCTCATCTAAATCTGTCTGTTTCTGCCTCCTCAGCAGGAATGCTTTTCTCTCTCTCTTACAAGCATTGCCAGCCTCACTCCTTCACTAGCACACCCTGTCACAGATCCACCATTATATTCCTCAATAAAGAAATACCACATATATGGGTGAAACCTGGATTCCCCCTCCCTGATTTCAACTGGATATGGCAGATCTCTGCCTGCACCTGTACTTTGTCTCTTAGTCTTTCTTCCCACATTCTGATGTAACACCAGACCAAAGACTGGAACCCTCCTCAGGGGTCTCCCCAAAGGTTGCTGATATGTACTCAGCTGTTCTCAGTGTAGGAGGAGTTCACTTTCTCACTGTTGCTGAAGGTGGCTGAAATTTGTTTTTGTGGAGTGTTTTTCCTCACTGTAAGCATGGATTTGTGGCTCCACTGCAGATCACTCAGTCTGCTGGCACAAATGTATCATCCAACTGGTAGAGACTTTCTAGCTTCCACCACTGGTCTTTGGGCCTTTGTCATGCAGTTCCTTGATACAGACTTGCATGAGACATTGTCCCATGCTTTATGCCCCTGTTTAGACTCAGGGAGGACATTGCCATGGGCTGTCATTCTTTAGATGGACTCATGAAAGGATTTGCCCTCCACTGATTCTTTGGGTTTCTAGTGTGTGTACAGACCTCCCTCACTCCTTTGCACTTGTCTCTTTTGGAAAAATTATAAAATAAACCTACTAATTTTATATCCTCTATTATATTTTTCCCTTTGAGAAACTTGAATTCAGCTCTATATTTTGTGTTCATTTCTTGTTTTAGCATCTGCCTCATTAACTGGTCACTGAGCAGAGCCCTCTCCTACGCATCTGTCTTCTCATTAGTTTTTCTGCTCCCCATACGTTTCAACATAGTTATAATCTCCTGGATATCTTTTGGGTATGTTTCATAGACTCCCATTGCCTTGTATGCAACTCATTCATATTTTGCATCTCTTTCTTTAGGTCCTTTAAATCTTAATTAGTGTCTTCTTGAGACTTATAGATCATGTGTTCCAAAAGGGTCATTTTATGATTTCATATATGTTTTCAAATTTAGAAAGCACATTACTGCACCATCTTACCTCCACTTATACCCTTTCAGAAATTTTTGTTTGATGACTAATGTTTGCCTTTGCTGACTCATATTTGGGGGAATTGGAAATTTTTGGAGTCTGTGTGAGCTTGTGTGTGTGTGTTTGTGTGCACTGTGACTTCTTTGTCTCAATGTATTGTATGCATGGCCACATTATTGCTTATGACATACAGGAAATTCAAATCTTGGCATAGAAAACAAAGAAATTTTCCAGAAAGATGATAGATGGGCTATAATATTTAGGTCAGCAATGGGAGAAACTCTAAAATCACTTAAGAACTGCCCATAACCAGAGAAAAGTATTCTGTGACTATAGAGAAGTCATGTATATCATATAGATATTGATCTACAGTTATTCAGACCACTGATTCTCACTGGATGAATGCAGCAATGTAAGAGCTGATGCATATCATTGGACCAAATATTGTCTCCTTCAGGTTTAGATCTTCTGAAGTTTACAACCAGAAAACATGTTTTCCCACCACAGCATGAAGGCAACATGGTCTTCTCCAAATCTGTCTGCTAAGCCTTAATAATCCAGTTTCTGTGGCAGCATAATACTTCAACCCTGCAAGGAAACCCTCCTCCCATGTGTTGGTTTTATCTTCAGTGTGGTTTGTCTTTGGGCGTCACATCTGCTGCCCTCTGCTGGGGGAAAGCTAGACACAGAAGGATTTTATAGTTTTGCCAGTCTCTTCTCCCCTGCAGGCCACTTGAGGCTTCTGCTGAGTGTGATGACTTTGGGTATCTTGTGTGTGTGTCCTATCACTCACTTCCTCATGTGAGAGTCACATGAGAACTAGACTAGCAGCAGTGGAACTCAAGTGTGTGAAAATTAGGTACTTTCTGATTCCCATACATGTTATGTATGTATGCTTTGGGCCAGTGCTACATGGTGTGAAGACAGAGCACTCAGATCTTCTCTTCCTCTGCCTCCCACACACGGTGCACAAGTCCTTGTGGTTGGAATTTTATAGATTTGTCATAATCCAGCAAGACTCTAATGTGGAGAACATTTCTCAAAAGCTCTCATGTTTGTTGTGCTGGCTTTTCTGGTGTTTATGGTGTGAACAATTTAGACATTTACAATTGCAAAATTCCAATCAGACTGGATGGATTTGGGGTTTATGCTACACTTCAGCAGTTACTTTTTTCATTTATCTCTTCTGAAATAATGTGCTTAAGTAGGTGATCTTTAAATGATGAGGGATTTTCCTGCATGTCATTAGTAGAGGGTTCTGGTGATGAACTTGATGAAATCATGGTCATAACTGAGAAGTTAACTGAGATAATGAAATTTACAGCCTCCAAATTCATTTTCAATGAGGAATAGCTAAAGCCACTCTTCGTTATATTGTTGGAGATTTGAAGTGGATCAAAGAAAATATCCCCTCTTCAATCATAGATGAACCTTTCTCTGAGTTGGTGTATTCAAATGAGGAAATTTTAACCACACCTGAAATACCTGAAGAAGTTATCTCTATAAATAATATATTATGATTGGACCCTGTATGAATGAATCCAAGTTAACAAAGAAGGACTCGCCTGAATATTATATGTAGAACCAAAATACCAAAGTAAAACTATATTATTTTGGTTTTATGTATGCTAAATAGAAAATATCAAGCAGTGTGTGGGTCCTTCCAGCCCCCCTTAAATCTTTCTTGAAGTGTCACTGTAATGTCTATTACAGAGCTGAGGTGTGAAAATAATATTAAAAGAGCATTACTCTTAGTTGAAAGTTGCATACATGATGATTTAAGTTGCTTCTCTTTTCTCAGCAAAATATGAAAATGTCAGGCTTTTACAAGTGTAAACAAACAGGCACTGTTTTTAATTATTTGATTTTTCTAAAGTGTAGCATGTCGGCATTTCTCTCTTTTCAATTTACTAATACCAGATGCAACAATAATTTCTTTTTGCTTTATATTGAAGTGACTAAAGTTTGGAATGTAGGCAGGCATGCTCATGTGCTTCTTTTGTCCTTTGCTTTTGATCTGTGCAACATCTTTGCTTGTAAATATCACTATGCACATTGATTCATGGAATTAGGTCTTTTCTAGCTTAGGAGAACACAGATGTCCAAAGAAAAAAGCCTCAATTATTACTTTCAAAGATCTACTCTGCATTGTATCCTCTCTCTGTCCATGGGTAAGTAGGTTGGCTGTCAGGCATGTTGTGTATTAGACACAGAGATCCCCTCAAGCACTGCTATTTACCAAAATGGGACACTCCTTTCTACTGAATCTTGTGGAAACTAGTGTATATCATTTGTTACATCCCTGAATTTTCCCTCCCGTAATAAAAACATATTTGTGTGCACAAACAATGACTAATTAATATTTTCTTCACTTCAATCAATTGTATACCTTACTTTGTTATTTTCTAAGTTTTGATTTCATCCTTTTATTTTAAAATTTCTTTTAAAATATGGACTATCATAAATTTGAAAGGCAGTTGAATGCCTTGCGATGAAAAGGTGAATATTTTGCTCCTTCTTGAACACAGAAACAGGCCTAGTTGACATTTAGGAAAGTAAAAAAACCCTGAATCTTTTAGGTCTCCTGTTTGAGAAGACCTGAATTCTAACTTTGTGAGTGAAGAATGGCTTCAGACAATGTTTGAGAAAACATGAAAATCATGAATTGTGAAACACTTCAAATAAACCTAATGATTTTCAATGTGAAGCTATGAAACTAAAAGTTTTCTTCTTAAAAACTATATTCTGAATTAATTTTTTTACTTATTTTAGCAAAATTATGGAGAAAGTCTTGGTTATCAAGATGGCATTGCCTTGGGACATGAGTCCTGGGAGAGGATTTGCTCTTTAACTGTTGTGAGTTCTAATCTTTACTTCAGTATCTGCCTTACTCATGGAATTCCACCCCCTATTTCCCAGATGTAAATCTATTCTGGTTTTAATATTTTATATCTTTAGTGAAATTGCTTTGAATCTTGAGGTGTCTCATAACATTTTTATTGAACTACCCATCCCCTTTATTTTAGGCCAGCTAGATCACCAGCATATCACTCAAATCTAATTAAATTTCAAACTGTAGATTCCTGGTCATCCATGAGGACATGAGGCAGAGTTAGTGGAGAGACACTAGTAATTTTTTAAGCCTAAATTCTTCTGACATAACTTAGGAAGTGTGTTGTTTTGTTTCGTATATGCGGGTCATGGTGACATATAAAATAGTATCTGAAAAAAAATGGATGAGGCTAGAGCTCCATACAAAGTCCCTGCAGTTATTCTCATATACAAAAATAGAAAAAATAGATATATAGAAAGATAAGGAGAAGGCTAATAGATTCCAAAGAATGTTTAAATTACTCATCTAAACATGAAACCACCCCTGCACGTGTAATTGCATAGAGGTTTGATTAAAAGTGTGATTTCCCAGACTTTCAACAGCTTCTAAATCACAGTTCCAAAGTGTACTGCATGTCATATCTATGAATGCCCACACTCATCTGTCAAGTGTGTCCTAAATCTCCAATAAACTCTTCTCATGCCTCTTACAAGGCACCCTAAAATTATTTTCTCATAATGAGAATCAGTTCCAGCAAGAAAATGTTGGGTTAATTTCCTCATTTCATCTTTGAGAATCTGCCAGACACAGGCTGGTGACAGAATGGGAGGGGGAGAAACTCACTAGGGTGTTTGTGGTGTCCTGCCTTAGGAAAGGATACTTCCTGCTGCAGTCTGGGTTCAAGGGGGAAAGGATCTGTGAACTCCACTTAGGGTCCACCAAGGCTGTGGTGAGTGGTCAGCCCCAAAAGAGCTGTGTGACAGGAGAAGGGGAATTTTGATTGGGATTCTGTGACTACCATAAGGTAGATCTTCTTCTGAAATAGGTCTAAGTATTATGCTCCTGTATGGGCAAAACACTGGGAGTGCCAGTTCCTGTCCAAATGCAACTCCTGGACAACTAGTCAGTGAGGGGATTCATGTGTCCACACTGCCTAGAGCTGTGGCACTTGGAATGATCCATAGTGCAAGTGTGGCACCATGTATTCAAATTCCAGACACTTTCTTATCTCATGGGCCCCTCTGATGATTTTTATATGGAACCTGACCTGGTCTCCTGGTCCTAGAGGGCCACCCCAGCATCTCCCTTGATGTCTTATTAGGAGTAGCTGATCTACCTAGAAAATCTACAGAAGGCTTACAGATATTGAGGCTGAGCACTTCCAGGAACCAAGCAGGGTTAAAACCAGAGAGTCCTGCTCTGTGTCTGCATAGCAGCTACTGCAGCTACATCAGTTCCCTCCTGAGAATTTATGGGACCAGAATCCTGGAGAAATCTGGAGGATGTAGGATCAGCCTACTGGAGGTTCCCTATGGGGAGATGCTGATAGCCTAAAACCCAGAGTCAGGTGTAAGTAGATCTAATGTACAGGAACATAGGTAGAGGTGCCCTGGAGATTCACTTCTTACATCTCAAATGTATACTGGTCTCCATCTAGTTTGCAGAATCACTGCTGATAAGTAGTGTGCAGCCACACCATGAAAGATACAAAGAGCAAGATTGATTTGACCAGTGAGAGAGGGATGAGAGGCAGGGTGATTGGTGAGGAGCAGAACACAATGTTGAGAACACTCATGAACAGCTTCACTGTGAACTGGTTATTACCCAGTCTCAGACTACTAGGTAATGGATCTCAGTGATATATGGGCCTTTGGGGATAGTGCCTTAGTGACAAACTTTTCACTGGAGAGATAATCTCTATTTCCATGCTTTTCAGAATCTCCCCTCATGTGGTATGCTCCCTAGTGACATGAAAAACAGACAGGACAAATTTCACAGGACCAAACACTCTGTCCATCACTCTGGGCCAGTGGATCCTCAGGTAGGCATTTACTTGTCTAGGGCCAATACCACATAACATTTCCCTCTCTAGGACCTCAGCCTGGGTCTGCCAGGACTGGAGTGGCTTAGGACTCTCAGTCTCTATATTTCTAGGTGTTTCTCCTGTCATGGACTATATCCTTCTGACAGTGCTGTAAAGTAGAATCTGAGGCATCACACGGTAGTGTCCAGAGGTGGGACTTACAACAGTTAATTAAGTTAGCTCGTGAGAATGAACGTTGGGTATTATACAAGAAATAAAAAAATTAGGACCCTTCCCTTTTTATCTCTTGCACAGTTTGAGGATCCTTTGATTGATGCCAAATATGAGGAAAAAACCCAAACATCAAACTTCTTGCTACCTCCTCCCACACTGCTGGGATCTCTTGGTTCATGTTGGAGACCACTATGAAGTGGCTCTGAGCAGGATTTAAAATTAACTAATTGACTTTCTATGTTTAACTGTGAGTCTGTCCTAGGCCTTGGCCCCTTGCCTGGCTATGGGAGCTGATTCATAGTAAATGAACCTCTATGAATCACTGCACCTGGCTGAGGCCTGTAATGGCCAGTGAGGTCAGAGCTACCTCAAATGGCAAGATAAGGCCACAGCTGAAGACACCTTGGCTCCAACACTAATTAAGTAAATAGAAACTACAGCTAAAGGAATTTCACTCCTTCAGTCTCGATCCTACCATAAATATTATCTTGGAGATAAAACAGTTCTCCTAAATTGTCATCATAATTTACTACTTGGCGAAGTCTTTGAAGAGACTCCCAAGATCCCTTATAGGTTCAAGTCACTTTCTCCAACTCTTTGGGACTCCCTGTCTTGAGCCACTTAAAGATCCCTGGCAGCCACACCCATGGCCTCTCAAGGGTAAGTTTCCTAACAGTACATTTTCTGCTGTCTGCATCCTCTTCATGGATTGAGAGGCTCACAAATCATGAAATTAATACCAAAATTAATACACTGTGGTAGCTCATAAAAAAGCAACAAAAAACCTTGCAAAGGCCAGAAGAGCAAAATCTGAAATTCACTGTATGTTATAATAAGCAGCGTCTTGCTGCCTCAGAAACCACCAAGAATGGGCTTCACCTCCTTTAGCTTCCTATCTTGTGGCTCCATCACATCTGTCTCTGCCTCTGTGAGCATATGGCTTTTCTTTCTGTGTGTAATCACACTGCACCTGTTTCAAACACACTTGTGATGACATGCAGGACCAAGTTGAATAATTGTATAAGTCTGTCCATGTTAAATCTTTAACTCATTTGAAAGGTACAATGATAGGAAGGAAAGCAGAAAGGAAAGATAGAAGGGAGAAAAAAAGGAGGTAAGGATAATCATTAGTGTGGATAGAATATTTGTCTGGTAGCTGAACATAGAGAGTTCAAAGGCAGTCTGCCAGGTCAGATTGCATGCTGTGAGGATGTTCCAATTCAAGCCTGAGGAACTATCATAGCCCAGAGGAAGATAAGGAGACAGGGTGACTTCTATGATTTGTGTTTGATCAGGATGTCTCACAGAGATTCACGTGAGAAATTTAGTCCCGATGGTGACATATTAAGAGAGTAGTATCTTCTGTGTGGGGCACCCAGGTTACTGTTCAGACAAGTAGAGCCCAGAATGTTGGTAAGGGTCTGGCTAGATCTGTGCTTTTCCTTGTCAAAGGCTCCATTCTTTCCTATGCAGGATATTGCATACCCCCAGGAGTTTGCTTCACTCTCCACAGCAACAGATCAGTCACAGCTGTCTCAGTTTCTGATGCTCTAGCAAAAACACCACACACTGCATTTGTTTAAGAGTAGATACTTCTTTCTCACAGTGCTGGAGGCTGGAAAGTGCACAAGGCATGAGGGAATTTGATGTTTGGTTTGTTCCTTGTATTTGTAATCAATCAAAGGATCCTCAAATTGTGCAAGAGATAAAAGGGGGAAGCATCCTTCTTCCCTCTTTTTTTATCCCTTGTATAATACCCAAGGTTCATTCTCAAGAGCTAACTTAATTAACTCCTGTAAGTCCCACTTCTGGATATTACCACATGATGTCTTAGGCTCTACTTTACAGATGGTAGAGGGAAATCTACCTCCAGTCCTCAGAAGCAGACACACCTAATGGAAAATTCCCTTCTTCATCTGGCCCTAGGGAGAGGAGGCCTTACCTACGTGCTTGACTCTTAAATGAGAAATGTACTGAGATATTGGCAGGGTCGGGGAGAAGAGTACAAGGGAAGAGAGAAAAGATGGTATTGGTGCAGGAATGTAGTTGGTTCCATGGAGACTGGAACTAATAGATGAGCAGGAACAAGAGTCACACAGGACAAGCTGAGCACCTGCTCTTCTATCTGGGACCCAGATTCACTCAAAAGTCAACCTAAGACTCCACCCAAAGGTAAGGTCTTGGCCCTGTATTCTGTACCTTTGGCCATCAAGCAGGGAGGTACCCAGTGCTGGCTGTAGCCTGAAGGTCTTTACAGGGACATAGTCAGCAAGACAAAATGAGTCCTGAGCAGTAACTCAAGAGTCATCTTGGCAATGAAAAGTAGAACTACAGTGAAAGTAGAACTTTGTCAATTATTTGGACAGAGGGATTGGTCATTGAGTTTTCTCCCTAGATTTAATACAGGGTGAACCATCTTATGCTAGGTCTAGTAGGTATCTGGTGTGTATGTAATTGTTGGCTCCTAGAATCAATCCCACTAACTTCCCAGACTGTCCCTATTCATTTTCTCATTTCATTCTAATGTGTCAGTGCAGCATTGGGTTAAGGTTATGGTTTCACCACCAGAACCAGAAGAGAATATATATGTACACTGTTTTCTGCTGGTAACTTGAGGAAACTTGCTATAGTCGCAATAGGAAAGTCATGCCTCCGGTCACCCTGAAAGGAAGCACAAAGGACCACTGTACTCAAATAATTTGATGTGGAAAGGCTAAGGATGAGCAAGAGACAATGTGAAGCTGCCCTGCTTTGTGTAACTTTAGAGGCACTGGTTGCCCCAAATTCATCACATGGGCCAGGGATTCAGACTGAAACTTCTGTGTCTTTGGCCAGATTATGCAGATATTGCCAGCACATCTCAGGTACATCTCAAAGCCTGGAGCACCTGTGGATAAGACACAGTCCCTACCACAATTTGAAAAATTCCAGTGGCACTAAACTAGTCTTACTCTGAATTCTGGACCAGACTTCTGACAGCCAGTGCTTGGATTGAGTTTGGCCCTCCATGGTTCACTGGTGGGGCCAAGGTGAAGGTGGATATTGCTTGGAAATCACACAACCAGATTGAAAGTGGCATATATGGATCCATCAGATTGGAAACCAATTAGTAGAGCACTACCTACCCTGGTTACTGCCCTGACAAGGTGAGAACAGGCAGGAAGGATTCTCATGTTTTGTGCCTAACTAGAGGTGCAGCTGATTTGACCAGTGTGGAGATGGAGCCATTCAGTTCAGACACAGACCCAGACATGGAAATTTTCTCCCAGTAGGCAAGAGTGCCAAAAGCATGTATTCCACTTTCCCTGGTCTGGACCTGGCTTGTGTATGGACCCTAGAGTTGTCTGCACATCATACGGGGTTGAAAACCTCTGAATATGTTAGAATGGGCATAATTCCCAGGTGTTGGTTTCAAATGGAAGGTTTGGGTTCACAGGTCACTGATAGAGGAGCAGGGCTTCACCCTTGCTCATTACATACCTATTATTAGGAGTTTACTTGTGCCCTAACCCATCTGTCTTGGTCACCTTCACCCCAAATCCATTGGATCTTGCTAAGTCTTGGGGTGACTTCCCCTTACACCAGGCCCCTCCTGTTCCCTAGCACTGATGGGGATTCTTCTGTAAGACTTGTTACCTGTGTCTACAGCAGGGTGTGAGATATGGCCTCAGAAGTACTTCTCTCAGACAGGCCACCCCTTTTAGGCTGTGTTGAGGTATACTTGGGGCTGAGACTAAAAGTGCCCAGTCAAAGCTGGAGTGAGGAGTGAGAACAAAATTCTGCCCAAGACACACTCAGAGAAGCCAGTAGCAACAAAGAGGCCAGAAGAGTCTGGAATTCTGCCTTGTATCTTCTCTTTTCAGGCTGACACCAGACTCTCACTAGGAAAAAAGGTCCTGGGAGTGATACTTGTTGAACCTGAAATCTTTCCTTCCCCACAATCAGGAGCCAGCATACCCAGAGCACACCTATGGAGTCATGGCATTAAGTGTATATTTTGACAAAATTGGGTTCCACCCATGTAAAATCATTTAAAGAGACAACTTGGAGCCCTGTGCCTTGAGAAGTGTCTCCCAGCTCTCAGTGGCATCGTGGTTGGTGATGAAGCCAGATTGCAGCTTGGTTGCAGTGACAGAAGAACACGATGTATGCAAACAGGAACACCTGAGAGGAAACATCAAGGTGAAATGGCTGGGGTTTGCCATTGTGTGGATTGGGGTGACTGCAAAGGAGAACCAAAGCCAACCTCATTCTGTCCTCCCATCAACCCCAGTCCAGCCATACTCACTGACTCACTGCCAGTCAGTACTCATTGCACTTTCCTGTGGGACGGCAATAAGATCAGATCAAGCATGAGAGTGGCAAACAGACACGGAGACAGACAGGCAGTTGTATCTTGGTGACAAGACCCCTGAACTGCCTTTGCTGAGTAGCATCCATGGGTTCCCTAAACTTAGGGCTTGAGGATGGGAAAATCAAGTGACTGGGCCTCACAGCTTATCAGGAATAAATAGTTCTGGACATGCTAGCTTCTCAGCCAGCTGCCCTGAGTGGTGTGTGATGCACCTTCCCAGGCTAAGCCACCTAAAAGTCAGGGCAGCACCCACATCAGTGAGGAGCAAGCTGAAATTGAACGGAGAGATGATTCACAACAGGCAGACACAAGATAAAAGGAAGTGGCTGCAATCAGCAAGACACAACCTGTGGTTAGGAAGTGGCCCAGGGATGTGAGACTAGGAATACTTGGTCCTGAGCCAAATACTGTCATCTGGGCCAGAACTGGCTGAAGTGTATCATGGAATACTTGATGCTAAAAGATCTGAGCACATGGAAATCAAATGGTGTAAAGTTTCATCACTCCAGTGACAAGACAAGACTCAGGACATTGAGTATGTGATATCACCTTTCCCTGATGGAGTAGCATCAGACCTGGAGAGATCCAATATTTTCTCCCCATCATTGCAAATGTCCCTTACCCATGGGGTCAGTGAATTTGATGAAGTCATCAGAGAGGCCCAGAGATCTGGCCATGTCGTAGTAGTGTTCCTTCAATTCAGGACTTAACTCCTTGTTCCTCCCTGTGCTCAAGGTGGTGGTGGTGGTGGGGAACCTCTGTAGTTTCTTTTTTAAGGACTGTGTGTTGGTATGCAGTTCAGGCTGACTTTAAAGTTTCAATCTTCCTGCCTCAGCCACTTTTTGTTGAAATGACCGAGGTGGGCCACCACCCTTGGATCACAACATAAATACTGTTGCAATAAGTCAATGTAGTCAGAGACTCTTTTCACACACAGGGTCTGCAGAAAGACCTCCTCCTTGAGACAAGGGCTTGATCAGGACAAAACCTTATGTTCTTGAAAACTGGGACCCTCTTCTCGAGGTGTCACACACTAGGTCTCTGATGGGATGCAGTGATGACTCACCATAGAGGACATGCTCCATTTGCACCATGGTTTGGATAATCCTCTTAAACAACACCATGGCAAAATGATTGTAGTCAGTTGTTAGCACTGTCATGGTGGAGTTCTGGAATCTATCATAACCTGCAATTTGGATGCCAAGGTTCATCATTTCCTGACCAGGTGGAAAAGATTGTGCCTTTTCTCCCCAACACATCAGCATCAGCTTTTCCCCACAGGATGCATCTGTGAGGAAGGGCAGAGGACTCTGTTCCTTTTGGGGAGGAATCTGCTCCCCAAAAGCAAACTCAGGCCTCCCTCACACAGGACTCATGTGTCATATTTTCCATGGTGAAGAGGCCAGGCTGGTCAGTTGGGACCATAACACTGAACTTGTGATCACAACCCTCCTTGCTGTAAGAGTGGGATATGGTGAGTTTGAACTAGGAGAGGACACAGTTTGGTCTCCCTGGATTATAGAAAGCAGAACCAGAGTTGCAGTAGGATTCTGAGGCCACAGCCCAACCTAGCCAATGACAGCCAACAGCGCTGGGGCCCATCTGGCCCATATCCATGGTGCTCTCCATTCCCTGATGAACTTCTTCCTGGCCTACAGCAAGGTCTATTTAACCCTCCTTGTAGCACTCTGTGTCTCCTCTGCTACCACCCCTAACACCTCAGGGCAGCCTGTCGCACACCCAGATCTCATGCACTGATTCACTACACTTGTTTGGCTGTTACCCTTTCTCATCTTTCCTCTGAGCTTCCATCTGGTTAAATGTCAAGCAGTAATGTAGCTCTTTAGCCAAAACTCTCCTCTCCCTGGAGTACAACAAACTTGTGTCACAGACTCAGAGCCCTTAAACTTCCTTTCCCAAACCTCTCAATGTTCAAATGCTCCATGTTCAGACCAACCTGGGGCTAGAGCAGAAAGATGATTACATGTTATTCTCTCTGATTCCTCAACTGCCTGATTTCTGTCATCTACTGCCTGTGAATTCTTGGGATAATTTGGTATTGTGCACCTCCCACTGCCATCTCCTCTGAGATTCTTTCTCTCTATGAACCTAAGCCCAGACTGTTATATGCCCCAGATTCTGGTCTGGGAGTGCTACCCTCTCAGATGCAGCAGTAGGGTGACTCCTTTCCCTATAGCCCTCTGACATAGCATGAGTGGGATTATTTGTTGTCCCTCCTCTCCTCTGGGATCTACTCCCTTTATTTTTCCTGACAGTGTTTTTGATCAGTCATCCTTGAATATTAATTGAGTGTGTATGGTGGGGGAGAGACATGGAAAAAAGAGAAGGAGGGAGCAACAGATAGAAAGAAATGTGTAAGCAGCAATGGTTGGAGAGATAGAGACAAAAAGGCAGGAAGACTGACTCAGTACAGAGCAATGAGATGCAGGATCATTTCCCTCAATTTGTTAACCATTTGGTTATGTCATCAATCTGCCTCTCAGACCCCAGGATGGGGCAGCTTTACCTGAGCCATTCACAGGTGACATTGTAGCTGTGGTCATCATTCATCTTGAAGATGGTGCTGTGCAAGTCTTCTCTGAATTCCTGTTCATTCCAAACTGTGTTCTGTGCCCAACCTAGGGTGTATCACTTTCCCTGGAACTTCCAGAAGTGATAACAGGTGGAGTCCAAGGATGGCCCCAGCTCCACAACTCCCATGCTGTCCTTGCTTTAACTCTGGGTAACCCACCAGGCAGCAGGACCCAAGGAGTGAGCTGCTTTCAGAAGACAGCAATAGTTTAGGTTTCAAAAGGATGACAGTGGTCATGACTGAGGTGTGGGCACTGAGTTTTCAGAAACAGCATGGCCCAGGGTAAGTATCTAATTTGTCTCTCAGTACCTCAGTGTTATTACTGGTAAGAAAAAACTACAGATATCCCAAGCAAACATGCAACAAGCCTTGGATTCTCTTAAGTGCTCCCAATGCTACCCAACACTAACTATCACAGAGCCCACTTGCACTTTCACCACCCTCTTCCCACACTTTCTAACCCTTAACTCTCTCCTCTGTTGCTTTTCCAGAAACATCCCTGGTCATATTGGAAATCTGGGGGTCCTGGAAGAAATTCTTTACATCTGAAATTATGGAAGATGTAAATTTTGGAGCAGCCTCCCAAGCCTGGATCTTCAGGGCTCCCATCAGGATGAAGCCCACACACCAGAGACCCAGGGCCATGGTTTCAAAGCAAGGGTTGCTCTGGAAGGTATTGCCAGAGAAAGAGGAAGACTGAAGATGCCAACCTGAGTGAACTATTTATAGCTTCCAGTCTGCACCTCCTTGGGTGGGAGGATCCCTCCTTTGCTTAATCCAGGACTAGTGAGCTTGTCACTAAGATCATTCAGAACACATGGCAAGTTATCCTGCTCTCCCCCACCAGTCGTGGTTGTGCAATGCAGACATAGGGCAAAACAAAACGGGGCAGAAGGGACATGCCCAGACCTCCAGAGTGTGTCATGTTCAGGAGTTTACTCTCTGTGCTCACAGTACCTTTTCCTTTTGTCTGATCAGCACTGCGGGTGGGTCAGCAGCTGGAATCCATAGAAACTGTCACATCTGACCTGAAAAGCCAGGGTGTGTGTGTGGTAATGTGAACTCACTAGACCCTTAGCAAACTTTAGAGGGAAAGCAATTTTGGCCTCCTAGTCTTGATCAGTTGTTCCTTGAATCCTCCCTGTAACCCCTGATGTTTCATGTGACATTGTTAAGATAGACCTTTATAGTTCTCTAAACTAAGCATTATGACATCTTGGGATCTGCCCTATTTTGGGAGGTATGGATAAGGTTGAAAACTGTGTGCCTGTAAACACAATCCTGTGACATCTTAGAATTCCTGAAATCTGTCTTCTTTCAAGGCCAAGTGGTAGACCTGTCACAGAGTAAATAACTACCTTTGTCCCACTTATGTGACTTTGCCTGCAATCTCACCCTTCCAGATTCTTACCAACCCACTTCCATGGGATGTATAAATACTGGAGCACTTCCTTTGATCCAGGTTCAACCTTTTTTACAAAAATTTATAGATTTATATATATACCTAAAACTGAATGAATCTTTCTGTTTCTCCCATGGTCTTTCCTGACTCTTGAATTCTGCAATATACCTACATAAACGAAGAATATGCCAGATGTGATATCCCATTCTTTGCTATCTCAGATCTCAGAAGGCTGAGATATGAGGCATTTTGACATAAATCTGAGCTACAGAGTAAGATTTAAACAATATTAAAGCACAGAGTAAGACCTGCTTTCAAGAAAATAAACAAGGATAAAAGATAACAAAAGAAAATAGAAAAAAAGTTAGAAAAGAATGTTTTATGCTATAGTTTCTAAGACTCATTTTGAATCCTGTGAAACACAGAGAATGGTAGCATAATTGACTTTGGACATTCTGGACAAGGAAGGACAGGGTGTCTTCTCTGAGTCCACAGAGTGCAGATCTGGGGCTTTCACCAGGGCCTTAAGCCACACCTCAGATAGTGGCCTTGACCCCTCTCTACACACATCTGCCCCCATTTTCAGAAATAGGACATGGGGGATCCTCAGGGAATTGCCCTGTTCTCAGAGTCACATAGGCAGTGGACAGCAGCCATGTACACAGCCCATAGCTGTGGCTGTTTGACAGAGCTGAGTGCTGAGAGGCTTCAGTGAGAACTAAGAGTGGAGGCCTGGTAGAATGACAATGGGATTCAGGCAGCTTCCCTGGGGAGAGGGGTGCACTCTGCTGCTATGCACAGCAGTTGCACTGGGTCACAGGGTGTCAGTATTTGGCCTTGTCCTTCTGTGGTCAATCAGAGCAACACTTTGTCTCTGGCCCCTTCTTTAGGTGCCATGGAACCCTGTGGCTCAAGCCTAGGGTCTCAAAGTATCCCTGATATACCCAATTCTATATTTGTTCCTGAGGGAGACCATTTCCTCTCTGGGGCGTGGCTGGCATGCTAGTGATGCAGTGATGTACCTCAAGCCCTCAATGAGGTCAGTGACTGACTGCCATGAACACTTGACTTGAGGTTTGACTGGCATCCTGGCTTTATTTGGGTTGAAGTAGACCTCCTTAACCTCTACCTTTGCTTTTTATGACCCTGCCTATCTTGCAATATTATGGGTCTTGGGTTTTGATGGAAACCTGAGCTGCTGGTAAGGGTGCTACCATAAACTTGTACACCAGTCTTCACAGTATCTTTACCCATGTGTAAAGCACCATAATTCTTAAAAAGTAACTCTTAAAACTGGCTTTGATGGCCATCAAGAAAGGAATGTAAAAAAGTGCAGTATTTTTAAGAACACTGTGAAACACTGCCCTGCAATAAAGTTGGAGGTTCTTTAGTGATTGTAGAAAATGCACGCAAGTTGAAGTTATAATTTCAGTGAAATCAATCAAGCACAAAGATTAAATATCACATGGTTTTACCCTTATGTAAAACCCATAATATAAATAAAGAGCAAACTAAAAGATCTGTAATATGAAATCTGTTGGGCATATAAGCCAATGCCCTATGAGGAATGCAGTCATTCACAACTGAAAACATAGTAACAAAACATAAAAGTTGGAAATAGTAAAATAAAAACTTTTTATATAAAATTTACAATCTAATTCACTTTTGAAGAATACATCCAAAACAAGATGCCAGCCTAAATTTGAATATTTCTTTTCCTATGATGGCACCTCATGGACAACTATTAGATTGGTCATTAATGATTTAGCTTGTCTCCTTAAATTTTATATGGTGATGGGTATTTTTACATCTAATACAGTGTTCTCTGGCTTATGTGGTCAACTGGGTGATAAAATATATTTGTGTGTGTGTGTGTGTGTGTGTATGTATCAGTTCTGGATTGCCATTGTCATTTTCCTACAAGTGCTTGAGAAAGCAGTTTTGTAGTGAACCCTAACATATCAGCAATACTAGTCTTGCACCCAAAGACTCCTGGTATTTTCAGTGTTTCTGCCTGTGTCACGTGATAACTGGCCCACCTCATTGTGATCTTGTGAGCTTGGTTACCATGACATTGTGAAGCCTCTTTTCAGGAACATTATGAGGAGTAATTGAACTGGGATGATTTACTTTATGTTTGTGGTTACTGAGGGTGTCATGAGAGCCACTGAAGGTGAATACTTCTGATCTTTTGATCAATTCATCCTTCCCTTCCCTCTTTTGACTCTGGATTGTGCTGGTGGATTTTAATTCTTGACACAAGCCAGGAAGGCTCCAGTATTAAACTCAGTGAAATTTTCATAGCAAAGGCAATTTTCAAATGCACTCATCTGTGCTATGCTAGCTTCTCCACTATTTTCTGTGTGGACAACTAAGACATTTAGACAATTGCAAAATGGTTCTTTTGATTTTTGAGGTGAGTTTTTACTACGTAGTCCAGGCTGCCTTAGAACAGTCGGTAGCCCTGGCTGATCTGCAAGTCCCAGCAATTCTCCTGCCTTAGCCTCCCAGAGAACTGGAATTACATGTATGGGTCACCTTGCTGGCTTAAATACTGTTAAGTAAAACCCTTCTATCTTCCAGGCTCAAGGCAAATTATGTTACACAGTAGAATAGCTAGAAACACAGTGCAAACTTTTCTATATTTTGAAAGAAAGCAGAGTTCGCTCCTAATCACTTCCTCAGAAACATTTCTAGAAAAGCAGGGCAGGGCCTTACTGCTGTGTTATCTTCATGCTTGTTCACTTGAGTTCAGTGTTCACCTGGTTCCCTTTTACTCCCACATGTCACTAGTTATAGATGCCATGCCATCACTGCTGCAGGTCACAGGAAGGACAGCAGCAGAACTTCCACATCAGGCCTTTCTCAGCTCCTCGACCCTGCCCTCCTCTGCATGGGGTTTCCAGACCTGTCACTTAAGCCTTTGAGTTCACCTCAGTTTGCTTTCAAGAAGCCACAGTAGGTCCTGTTCTGTGTTCTGAGCAAAATGCTTAAGGGTTCTTATCATGAAGTTGTGCTAGATGTTTATGATACATGAAATTGTCTTAAGCCAGACATCTTGTGATGTGATTTATATTAGTGTTTAAAAATATAGGCAGTGTATTTCAACAACCAGAAAAGATGAACATGTTAAACCTCACAAATGTTTAGATGTTCCTATACATCCTCCTATAAAAATCATTTTTTTAAATCTTTCATGTATCTTTAGACCTATAACTTTTCCTTCCAGGTTACAGCACATGGTGTTGTATTCCTTGACTGTCAAGGTTGAATCACACAAAGGGAATATGCAATGCACATTCATATCTGCTTTTTGAAAGAATTTTGTGTCTATTTTGCTGTCTCTACAGTACTAAGATTGAGAGACTTCATGCTAGTGTCATGTGTCTAGCTCTGCTTCTTCTGTAGTTGTTAGGTCAACAGCATGAAAGTTTCCATAGAAAATACCAGGCCTTATCCTTATATGTAAGATACATTATATGGTTAAATTTTTCAGTATTTAAAAGTTATAAAATGATAAACCTGGAATTATCAACTTGTGTGCCTTATAACATGGGATAACATCATTAAATTAATATAATATTAAAACTAGGAAAATGATCATTTATTTGGGGAGAATTTTAGGGGTTTAAAAGCAATATTTTTATTTTAAAAACAAAATAATTCTATTCTTTAGAATAAGTTCATTTGAATATTTGGATGAATAATTGACATTTTTCTTTAATAAATGTGTTACTTTAAAAAATGCTTTCTGAAAAGTTACATGATAGAGCTCAGTGAGCAAACACAGTTTAAACTGAATATGGAATGAGGGAGATGGAGAGAGAGAAAGGGAAGGAAAAACAAAGAAGATTTGGAGGAGAAAGAGCAGGAGGATAAAGACAAAGAAGATGAGAAGGTAAGAGGAGAATGAGGAAGATGAAAATGTCAAAGAACTAGTGGACAAGAAAGAGGTAGAGAAAGAAGACAGAAAGTGTGTGAGAGAGAAGCAAAGAAAGAAAGATGAAGAAAGAAGCAAACAAGAAAGAAAGAAAGAAACAGAGGAAGGAAGAGAAGAAGGAAAGAAGAAGGAAAGGAAGCAGAGAAAAGCAAAGCAAAGCAAAGAAGAAAAGAAGAATGAATCTCCTAGGCAAACCTTCACAGAAGCACTTCACAACTTTGATGCCATGTGTGGTGACTGGCACATCAGCAAAACCACTCTTTTTACAGAGAAAGAAACAGCTGTGTTGGGAGGTAATCAGAGATTGTAGGCATAGAGCAGATACCTGTGTAGGGCACAGTTTCTCTGCACTGATGCCAGGCCAATCTCAGACCATGTAGAAATCTTCTCTAGTTCTCTGTCCATCTCTCCATGTTCATCTATGTGTTTGATGAAACATGATGACATCACATTACCCACCTTCCTCTGGCTTCCTTCTACCTTCCCTCCTGGTCCACCCCTGTAGAGTGGCCACACTGACTCTGTTTTGTCCTGGATACATCCGGTCGACAATGTTATGGGAAAAGTGCAGCCTTGAAACATCGCCCCCACCCCAAGGTAAAAACATGAGGCCCTGTACAGTCAAAAAGCAAACAAGTTATATAATCTGAGCACATGCAATTTGAGTTTATCTGCTCTTTATCTCAATTAAAGCTACTTGCTTAGGCTGGCTGGGCAGCAGCCATTTTGCTGACCCTTAGTGTGTGTGACCCTTAGTGTGTGTGATCCTTTATTTTCCCTTTGCTTGCAGAACCCCAACATCTGGTGCCTGAACAGGGGCTCAACAGTGGAGAGGTCTGCTGTGGAGGGTGACTTGCCTTCACTGTGTTCCTGGGCTGGGACGTGGGGCCCCTATGCATCCACTTCATTTTCTTCAGAAAACCCCTGGGTAAGTCATGGGGAATTCTCTGTCCTAAGCACAGCAGAAACACAAGGCAGAACTGCTTTTTCTCCTTAAGAAGGTGGGCCGTGGGCTCCCTGAGCATAATTTAGTATGGCTTTTGTGAAAAATTCATGATTATTGTCGGTGGTGTCCTGAGGGAGGAACACACATTATGGAGGATTGGGGGAAGATAGGCCAACTGCTGCATGCGCAGCCTCGAGCCCCTATCTCTGTCCCACACACCTGGCATCTCTGATGGGTGCTGCTGCAACCTTTGACCAGCAAACAGAGGGAACATCGCATGCTGACTTCCAGGTACTCCAGCTGTCTCTACCTTAATTGGGTAAGACCCTATTTTCCTGTGAAAACACAACAGTTAGCTCCTCTGTTTGGTAATTTACTGGGTCACACAGATCCTGCTGATGTGATCTCAGACTCTCCTTCTCTATGGCAGGCGCTTCAGAGCACTGCTCACATATTCACCACAGTGATGGTGGATTGAGTCCCGAGGGACTGCCCTCTCTCCTTCCCTACTTTTCATTTAACCACTTTGCCCACCGGGGATGTTGTTGCCATCTAGAGCAGCAAGGTATTTATTATTGAATGACTACATTTACCCCAGTCACCTGGTAGTACTGTATTTCCCATTATCAATGCTATTTCTGCTCTTATCTCTCAAGGGCATACTCCTGCACTTACCCTCCTTGGAATTGATCTCACTGATTTTGTTTTACCACTAACAAAACTGACTTCTCTTTTCTGCTGTCCTTTACTGTTTCTCTTCAAGTTGCTCTGGCTGACTATGCTGGTTCCATTTCTTTCAAAATGCCCCCAGACCCAGGCTGGGGGTGCTGGTGCCCCTGCTGAGCTGGGGAAGAGGCAGTGCTTCTGTGTTATTCCCAACAGCCCCTGTGTGTCCTGCTTGTTGTGTTCACCCTGCACGGGGTGAGTGGACACCATGGGCTGCACAACCCAATTCCACAGTGTCACCTCTCCCTGAATCATGTCTGGCTGCCCTGGAAGTGACCCAGGATGACGACTGCTCAGCCAGTGACCTGAGGTGATATAAAGGTGCTGATCCAGTCTGCACAGGACTTGCTCCGCACATCTGAAGAGGAACCCACTGCCAAAAAGCTTCTTGCAGCAGTATTTACCAAGTTGACAATGAACTCTTTAATGCTTGTTTGTAGTCTATTGCTGTGTTTTGTAACCCACCATGGGTCATTAGAGTCCCACAACCTCCAGGAAAGATTGGAATACAATATTTGGGTTCAATTGGCAAAAATAGCTAATACCTCTCATTTCTGTTTTGCTCAAAAGAAAGAAAGAAAATACATTCTCAGGTCCTGTCTGATTCTGGTATGCAAGGACCCTACCTCTCTAAATAACTACACCATTTTCTCCACTATTCCAAACAAAATTGTAACATATGCTGACTATCCAAATGGGGGCACTGCCACCCTTAAAAAACCTGATAATACTGTTAAAATGTTCATGCCATATGTAGCAACTTCAAATGCCTCATGTGCTGGTATTGAAAATTGTACTACTAAATGTCTTTGCCTTCCTAACAATACTTGGAATTGTTCTAATTATGAGCCAATATTGTATGGACATGGACATGTTCCTCTCCCTACCAGATGGTTTTTATCATGTGAAGAGTAGACCTTCTATTATATGCCTGCTAACTTATAACACAAAATGCTGCCTTAGTCACCTTACTATATTGTTGCCTTCTTCTGAATTTACACTGTCTTGCACCAAAGGTCTACAACTAGTCTCACTGACCTATGTGGTACTTTTCTTTTAGCCTGTTAACTAAAACAGAAATTTATGCTTTAGGTATTTCTTTGGTTGGTGTGCTTGCCCTGGAAGTCAGGGCCAATCACAATATTAATGCACTAGCTTGTCTCATGACAAAACAAATTAATTATACTTCTACAGCTTTGGCATTATTAAAGAACAAAGTGAGCACAGATAAGCAATTTTAGATAATTGTGTTGCAATTGATTATCTACTTCTATTGCATCATCACAGATGTAATGAAATTGCTCAAATGTGCTGTTTTAATTTGTCTGATGAAAGTAAATCCATCAATGAGAAACTTCATGATTTACAAGAACTTACCAAACAGATACATGTGTCTCAAGGGCTCAATACTGGATTATATAATTTCCTTACAGGATGGTTACCAGATATCAATTGGCTAAAACAAATATTTCTTTATGGTGTTGCTGTTCTTATTTGCTCAACTGGTATGGGATGCCTTGTTCAAGGCATCTCATCTCTATGCAAAATGTTCATACCTAAAATGCCAGCTTCTAATATGGTAAGAAAGCCTAAACTAAAAAAGAAGGGGGAGATGTAGAGAGACCACACTGACTCCATTTCATCCCAGACACACCCGGTTGACAATGTTATGGGAAAAGTGCAGGCCTTGAAACATCATCCCACTCCAAGGTAAAAACATAAGTTGTGTTGGAGACCACTACGAGGCAGCTCTGAGCAGGATTTAAACTTTTCTAATTGGTTTTCTATGTTTATCTGTGAGTCTGTCCTATGCCTACGCCCCTTGCCTGGCAATGGGAGCTGATTAATAGTAAGTGAACCTCTATGAATCACTGATCCTGGCTGAGATTTGTAGTAGTCTGTGAGGCCAGAGACATCTCAAAGGGCAAGATAAGGCCACAGCTGTGGACACTTGTCTCCAACCCCAATTAACAACATAGAAATTATAGCTGGAGGAATTTCACTCCTGCAGACTCAATCCTACCATAAATATTATCCTGGAGATAGAACAGTTCTCCTAAATTGGCATAATTTACTACTTGAAGAAGTCTTTGAAGAGACTCCTAAGGTCCTGCTCATTTCCCATGCTTTCCTCAGTTTCTCCACCTTTTGTCCATGGTTTCCTCAAACAGGCACTATAGAAATTGATATTTGGGAAAGAGTTGGAAAAAATCTTTAAAAGGCACACAATGAAGGACAAATCATGTTCCCTGAGATGTTCTCAACTTGGAATCTGGTCCATTGAGTTTTAAGTCCATTAAACCGCTCACTCTCTGATTCAGACACAGAGGAAATAAGAGAGCTCCCTGCTGAGGCTCCTGCCACCAAAACAAAATCCCTAGAGGGATCACCTCAACATGAGCCAGAGCCTTTACAAAAAATATCTTATACAGCTCTATCCATAAAATTACAGGTAGTTTGGGAAGAGGCAGCTGCACGGGGAGAGAATACCTTCCCTGCTTGCTTCCCAGTTGGAATTGGAAGAGATGCTAATGATAGGAGTATTTTATTTGTACACTCTTTGAAATAAAACTGTTAAAAAATCTTAAACAAAGTGTGGTTAGCAATGGAATCCAAAGTCCATTTACTATGGGACTCTTGCAAAATTTTTTGGATACATATCAATTGACACCTTATGATGTTAAGCATTTGGCACAAACATGCTTGTTACCTGCTTAATTCCTTCATTTTGATGTAAAGCTGAAAATCTTGTTTTGGAGCAGGCTCGTAAAAACAGGATGGGTCCCAATCTACATTCAGCAATAAATGAGGAAATGCTTTCTGGGACAGGGATATGGGCACCACTTGAGGAGCAGATTCAATGTCCTGAGGAGCTATATCCACAATTAGCAGAATTAGTAAAAAAAAAAAGCATGGACAACTATTCTAGAGGATGGGGTGCCTGTGATGTCCTTTTTACATATTCTACAAGGACACCAGGAACCCCTTACTCAATTTGTGGCAAAATTACAAGAAGCTGTTCTCAGACAGGTATCAAACACAGAAGCTGTGAACATTTTAACTTTGTAATTAGCACATGAAAATGCTAATTGGGATTGTAAACAGGCTTTAGATCCTGTAAAGTCAACTAGTGACTTAACAACATATATTCAAGCATGTCAGGACATTGGAACCATATGACAACTATGATGGCTCAGGTTATGGCTGGTCTTGCAAATGCAAAAAGGAGTAATGTGAAATGTTTTAATTGTGTAAAAATGGAACATACCTGAAAAAATTGCTGAGTTCTTGGTAGATCTGATGGCACAAACACTGCAGCTGCAGCACACCAAGAGAAAAGTGCTTCTGGCAGGGGTTTAGCTCAGTGGCATAAGTGCCTTCCTGGTGAGCAGGACTCAGGTTCCATACCTGGACTCTCTCTGAGGTGCCAAAAATGGAGGCATTGGGTCAAATATTGTCATTCTAAATTCCATAAGGATGGTACACTGTTGCGAAAAAACGAGATGAGGGCCTTTCCTGAGGCTGGCAAAACAATAGAGGAGGCACAGCCTGCGAGTCAAAATCTCAGTCAGATTTACACAGTGCAAACTTCCAGAAAATTCAAGAACAACTTCAAAGGTGGCTCCATGGAGCTATGTTAACTCACTCACCACAGGAATGGGCCAAAGCCCAGGCCTAAATTTACCTGCAGCTTGCAGAGTCATTTTCATTGGAGGTGACAAGCCCACCACAATTCCCACAGGAATTTGGGGTCTCCTACCTGAAGGAACAGTTGGTCTTGTATTAGGAAAGGCTGATCTAAATTTAAAAGGAATAACTATTGTGCCTAGTGTGAGTGATGGTGATTGTAGAGATGAAATACAAGTTCTTGCATGTGCTATGGACATCTTGGTTTTTGAACAGGGAGACTATGTGGTGCAGTTGATTTTGTTACCTATAGAGAAGCCTTCTTTTGTTAAGTATAGACAGCTTAAGAGGAGAGAAGACCCTCAGAGCAAGATTACAAAAAGAGAAATTTATTTTACACAGGAAGTAACTAAAAACAGGCCTATGCATTTTATAAAGATTAATGGGAAATACTTTGAAGGTCTAATAGACACTGGTGCAGATGTGTCTGTAATTGCATCAGAACAATGGCCTGCCATGTGGCCAGCACAAAGGGCCCCCACCTCCCTTATCAGACTGGGGACCCCTCAGCACATTTTAAAGAGTGCCTCACCTTTGCCTTATGAGGGACCAGACCAACAGAGAAGTTTCTTTTTACCTTATTTGGCACATATTTCAGTTAATTTGTGGGGAAGAGATTTGTTACAAAAGTGGAAATTAGTGCTGACTAGCAATTCTGATTTTAAAGCTGAGCAAACAAGTTCCGATTTGGAAACTGAGCAAATAGATTCAGATCCTAAAATTAAGAAAATGATGATTAAAATGGGATATCAGGAGGAAAAAGAACTAGGAAAACACTTACAGGGAATCAAATAACCTGTTAAGATTACACCTAAAGATGACAGGCAAGGTATTGGATATCAGCAGGTTTTTTGACAAGGGCTGTTGATGCTTCTCCCCCCAAACCAGCTCTTCCATTACAGTGGAAAACTAAGGAGCCTGTTTGGGTAGATCAATGGCCCCTTAAAAAGGAGAAGCTGACTCAATTACACAAATTAGATAAACAGCAATTGCAGCTAAGACATTTCAAAAGCTCAGCCCTTGGAATACTCCTATCTTTGTTATTCCAAAGAAGTCTGGCAAATGGAGGTTGTTACAAGATTTAAGAACTGTAATGCTTGCTTACTTCCTATAGGGGCGCTGCAGCCAGGACTGCCAGATCCAACTGCAGTTCCCATAGACTGGCGTATCATAATTAATTTAAAAGATTGCTTTTTTAACATTCTTATTTTTCCCACAGAGAGAACAAGTTTTGCCTTTTCCATGCTTAATTTAAACTTTAAAAGATCAATACAGCTAATAATGTGGAAGTGAAGTTATGCTTGTGTCTTAACAGGTAAAAGATCCATGAGAAATATGCAGCCTTGATGGAAGACATAACCATGCTGAGGACAGCCTTAGGTGATGGCTCCACCTACCTGGGCCCTCCAGAGGATGAGTCTAATGGATGAGACTCACCCCCAGAGACCTGCCAATCAGCTCAAAATTGGTTTCCAATCACCCCAAGAGACCAAGAGAGAAGACAAGTTTTGCCTTTTCCTGCTCATTTCCCACACTTTCCTTGGTTTCTCCACCTTTTGTCCTTGGACCTATAAAAGTGGACTGATCCCGAGAAGCATTTGTCTTAGCTCTCAGAGTCATGAGCTTAATTCAAGGGTTTTGACCCTCCTGGAGCCCTAAAAATATCATACACCTGTGTCTTTTTATTTACCCTCTGCTGTATACTCATTTGGGAGATTGGGGATTTAGGTCAGGATCCAATAGAGGTCCTATAAGGTCAAAAAGCAAGCAAGTTATATTATTTAAACATGTGCAATTTGAATTTCTTTGTTTTTTAGCTTAATAAAAGCTACTTGCTTAGACTGGAGGGGTGGCAGCCATTTTGCTGACCCTTAGTGTGTGAGGCCCTCAGTGTGTGTGACCCTTTATTTCCCTTTGCTTGCCGAAGCCAAACACACCCTCAGAATGGAAAGATTGAGAAAAGAAAATAATGGAAGAATTTATATTCTAGAGATGACAAGTCTCAATCCAGGTCATGTGGGCATCCTGAGACATTGATGATTATGACTTGGGTGGAAGAAGGGCAAAATGTGACCCATCTCTACCAATGTGATCTAGATCTGGAGGGACGTACATTTACTGGGATGTGGATGATGTCCATCCATAGGAAAGGAGGTCTTGTGCAAGCTGGATTGAAAGGGAAAAGCTTTTGTGCATGCCTTTAAGATTGGATCCACACACCAGCTATGAGCCTCAGAACTAGGGCCATTGGGTGATAATCATGGTGTAGACCTCCAGGTGTGAGCTGAGCCATCTCTCAGGCTCAAAAGTTGACAAGACAATGAAGGCTCCAGTTGGTTCCCATACCCTTCTTCCTGGGCACATTGCTGGGGAGGGATCTGATGGTCCATGGTGCTTAGAAAAATGGCACTTGGAATGGTCTATACTGATGTTCAGCACCACCATCTTCCTTGGCAACCTCTGATGATTTTTATCATGGGCCATGAGCTGGTCCTGCAGGTCATCTCAGGAGCTCTCATGCACTCTGATGAAGTACAAGCCTCCCTAAGAATCCCTCCATAAGTCACCCTGAAGCTCCGAGATGAAGCTATCATTGAGAAAATTATATAGTGAGCTCTCTGAGTCTTGTCTGCATTTGGACTGAGAGCCACTGCAGCTGAACCAGGACCAAATCTAGTTTTTATTTGGCCAAAGCCAGGAGAACTCTAGCTGCTCTGGGCTCAACAAGCAGTTGGATTCCTGGAGGGAGAACCTGTGGCCTGCCTTCCCAGAGATAGATCCATGTGCCTAAGGATAGGGAGAGGCTCCCTGCTGATTGCTTTTTTGCATGTCAGGAATTCAGTCTGACCACTACTCCAGTTTCCAGAAGCACATGAAAAATGCAGTGTCCAGCCATACTATGAAGGATGTGAGGAGCAGGGTACATGAGACAAACAGGATTGAGGAGTAAGGCAGGGAGCAGGGAAAGGAGCCAAAGAGAGTACTGAGAACAGCCACATAAACACAGGTCATGGCATGTCCACAGCCCCTCTGGACTCATCATCAAGACTATGGGTCAGGGCTGAAGGAGAATGTAAGCGTTTATGGATAGACCTTTGGGACACAGCAACTGGAGTGGAGGGATGATAAGCCCCTGAATACTATTTATGACTCTGATAATCACCTTTCATGGGTGCAGTGCTTGGATGAAATGTGTGAGTAGGCTTTGTACTCAGAGGAGGTCTAACTTTGGGCCCAGACTCAGGGGTGCACCAGGCATCCCAGGGTCACAGCAATCTTGTGTCCCTTCTTAGAATCTCAGCCTGTCTCTGAAAGGACTGGAGTAGCTCAGAGCATCCCAGTCTCTACCTATATCCTGGGCATCCTTGCAGTCCAGGGGCAACTCCTCTTGACATTGCAGGATCCACACACATGATGATACATCCTCCTATAGTGCTATGCTCACTCAATCCAGGCCACTTCCTTGCTTTTACTTTCAGTTCCCGGTCTTGGACCACCTGAACCCCACATCCACAGGTCCTCTGGCAGTCACACCTGTGAAATTTCAAGGCCAACTTTCCTAACAGTACATTTCCTACAGTCAAAAGTCTCTGAAATTGGGACCACTGAGGTATCTTCCAAATCATCAAGTTTCTCCCATACATTGCTACACTCTGCTGGCTCAAAACTGCACCTTCCAAAGGCCAGAAGCACCAAATCAAAAGTCACTGTGTGCCTGAATGAAGGTGTAGAAAGGCCATTGCTCCTTCATAGGCTCCAAAGTTGAACCTTGCTTTGTTCAGCTTCCTGGGCTTGAGACTCTGTCATTTGCGTCTCCGCCTGTCTTCACATGGCTGTCTCTTCTGTGCTTCATCTCTTCTACTGGTCTCCCAAAATGACACTAGAGATGACATTTAAATCCTAGCTGCATAATCTCTGCCACATCAGTTCCTTGGCTGACTTAAAATGCAGACTGAGAATTGGGAAAGAGGAAATCAAAAACAGAGAGGGAAACCATGAAATACAGGAGCTTTTTTATTGGTTTATTGGTTTAAAAAACCTGTCTTCTGTCTGAACATAATGAGTTCCAGGCAAGGGTGATAATACAAATACCACACTGTCAAGGTCATTAAAATAAAGGGAACACTGAGAAACTGTCACTATGAAAATGAGACAAGGAGATTGGATGGTGTCTATAGTTGGGTGTGATTTAAGTATCTCTTAGGAAGCATGACTGTAAATTTAATAGCCATCATGAGATAT
Source organism: Hydrochoerus hydrochaeris (assembly GCA_004027455.1). NCBI lineage: Eukaryota > Metazoa > Chordata > Mammalia > Rodentia > Hydrochaeridae > Hydrochoerus > Hydrochoerus hydrochaeris. The sequence continues at coordinate 28,781 of PVLA01003444.1, forward strand.
GAGATATTAAGAATAGATCAAAGTATATTTCAGACACATGGGGAAATGGATAGAAAGGGGAGCCCAGAGGGGCTTCTGGACTAATATCTTTTGAGCTTTTCTAGACGGATATTCTGTCCTGTGAATGCAACCTGAGATCCCGGATAGGTATTCTAAGTAGTCTGCACTGCAATAGCCAGCTGAACTGCTCATTTCTGTCTCAGTTTATTTATGCAGTTCTAACACAGGAGCAAGGCATACATCAATTCTAAGTAAAGAAATTTGTTTCTCATATTTCAGGAGTCTGAGAAGCCCACAAGACATCAAAAGGCTGAGTATCAGATTTTCCTCAAGTTTATCACCCTGTGCTATCTTCACGTGGTTGAAGAGATAAAGGAGAAAATAGGAAACAGCTAGTTTCTCTACAGTCCCTGTAAAAATAGTACTCAGGTCATTCATATGGGCTGATTCAACTACATCCTAATAGATCCACTCTTGATACTCTCTCCCGAGGTTTTAGGTACCAAATTATGGGTTTGGTAAGGGATTGTGCATTCAATACACAGCAGCAGCCATACCTGATGGAGCTCCTGTCCCTTCACAGGACACTAGAAGAAACAGGCTGTGCTGCAGGGACAGACGATCTGTAGGCAAAAAGTAACAGAGCAATGAGATCATTTCTTAGCTCACCAGGACAAGAAGGAGATTAAACTCTATGAAGAAAAGTTCAATGAGACCAATTTAAGGATGGGAAAGAGAAAGGAAACATTCTTCCAAAAATATTCAAGACATCACAGTAGGCATTTGGAGGTTACCAGAGAGACAGACCTTACAGAAATAGCACAGAGAGCCAGGTATATGAGTCTGAAAAAGCTGAGATAGCTGTCCCTGCCCATCTCCAATGCAATGCAGGAGAAGCAGAGGGGACAAGGGAGGCTGCCTTACTTTGAAGAAAGCTCTTATTCAGTGTATATAAAAAATAAACTCTAGTATCACTGTATTGTTACAGTAAGTAATCTCACAGTCCCAGAGATGAACAAGACCCTCACAAATAGTCTTTTTCTTCTTCCAAATGGGAACTGGTCCATCAAATGTTGTACCATGCTCATCCATATCATGTCTCCTTCCTCAGTGTGTGAGACAGAGGGCACTAAAATTTTCCATCATGGCTGGGGTAGCCACAAGAGACCAAAAGAAGTAACCAGATGAGCAGGGTGGGGAGCTCTAATTAGAATGCCATACACCAGCTGGATCTGTTTTGCAAAAAACAAAAAGAAAAGAAAAATGAGGTAAAGTGGCTTATGTCTAATAAATACTTTATTATCCAAAACACTTTACAGTACATATCTGAACGTTCCACTGACCAACAATCTCTGCTTCCCACCATGAGGAGGGTTCCATCTTGGATCTCCAACTGAGATGAGCCACAAAATCTGGACCACTCTAAAATCAGGCCAAATACCTGGCTGCTAAAGAGTGAAGGCAGCCATAGCAATATCAGGGCAAATGAAGGAAAGCTCAGTAATGGGACCAGCTAAAAATAAGTCCAAAAAATCAAATATAGAAAAAAAAGGTAAATTTTCTGGAACATTGCCCATGACAGCCTGCTGAACATAAACTATTTTCCCAGATTTATAAAGGGACATTGTTACACATCTTAGCTGATTAATAAATATACCAAGGGCTTGCAATTTGAGTTGACTTTTAAATTTGATATAATTGAAATATTTCTTAAGCATTAAAAATTCCCCAATTACACTTACAATGCTTAAGAATTGTTCTTCTGCTGTTTTTATCAATGAGCCAAATTAAAAATCTACCAATTTGAGACCAAAGAAGATGAGCATGTTAAAATCCAAAGGGAAACATCACATATGTTATAAAAAGATAAAAATAAGTAAGAGAAGACAGCATATGGAAAGAGAGATGTATAGTTTTGGCATGAGAGGAATTTATATAATATCACCTGTCTATTATGGTAGATTAACTGCTGATTAACTTGGAACACACAGCTGAACAGAATCAGTGTGTTTCTGGGGAGCAAAATGTCCACCGAGGCTTCTTGCCAACAGCATAAAAGGAGAACTGAGGGAAAGATGGCGATATAGTTGATTACCCTGGAGACGCTTGTGACCATGTTTTTCCTGAAATGAATTCAGCTGTTCTCATCTTCTGAGGAGATTAGGTCATGGCTGTCCCTGTGAATTGCTGTGGATCTTTTGGGGCAGCTTTTGTCTGTACCTTGAACATCAATTTTTAATCACTCATCATTCACACTGCTGGAACAGGTCCTTCATAGCACTGCTACAGAAAGTTTAGCTTCCACAACTGACCTTTGGACTTCTCAGTGAAGGCTAACCTGGTTTGGGTGGTAGGGTAATACTTTGGCCCTGCAGGGGGCGCTCCTCCAATGTGCAGGTCTTACCTGCCATCTGGTTGGTCTTTGGTTATCACTCTGCTGCCCTCTGCTGGCAAAATCTAGAAGCAGAACGGGCTAGGATTTTATAGTCCGGTCTGTCTCCTCATCTCCCATGCAGGTCACTCACACCCTGGCCTAAAAGTGGTGGCTTGGGGTATGACTGTACAAATGCTATCACATACTGCCTCCTGCAAAAATCCCATGAGACCTGGAGCAGCAACAGTGGCACTCAAGTGTGTGCAACGTGGGTACTCTGACTGGCTGCTGTCTGCATTGGTCCTGTGTGGCCTGGGCCAGTGCTGGCAGCAGTGTAGGGGCAGAGCACTCAGCTCTTGTCTCCTTCTACCTCCCACACAAGGTGCAAAAGTCCTGGTTGTTGGATTTTGATCATGTTTTCCCCAAGTAGGAAGACAGTATACTTTTTCATATGCCATTTTACTAGTGCTCTCTTGCCGGTTGTGCTAGCTTTTGTAGTTTTTAGGAGGTGGATATTGGGACATCTACAATTGCAAAATACCAGCAGAACTGGATAGATGTGGGCTTTATGCTATTTTTTGGCACGTACATTTTTCGCTTCACAGGAATCACACTTTGGTGGAGATCATTTGTATACAGGGAGAGACCTCACTTCACATGTTTAGGAGACAATTCTGAAGATGAACTTGTTGAATTTATGGCCACATCTGAAAATTTACAGCCTCAAAAACAGTTTCCATTGCAACAATTAATCCTACCTTTGATGATGGTGAAGATTTGAAGTAGATCAAAGAAAATATCACGTCTTCACACACAGATGAAGCTTTCCTGCATTCGTGAATCCAGATGAGGAAATTATGACCATGTCTGAAACAACTGCCCAAGGTTTCTCTACAAGGAATAATACATGGTGACTGGACCTGTGTGAATGGATCTGAGGTAACAAGGACAGGCTCTCTCCTCAAACCTGAGTCATTTTTGTTTCAACATACATAAGAAGCTCTGAATGCAGTGTCTTGGATGTATGTACTTCAACAGAAAAATCAAGGTGGTGGAAAGATGTTTACAAGCCCCTTTCAATCTGACTTCAAGTGTCAGTTGAATGGCTACTACATAGGGGAGCTGTGGAGGTAATCTGAGAAAAATACCACTCCAAACTTGTATGCACAGATGCTTCTTAGTTGAAAGTTCTATGCATGATGATTTAATTTCCTTCTCTTTTCACTTAGTTTTGATATAGATCATTTGATTTTTCTAAAATGCAGCATATCTCCATTTTCCACTTTTGGATGTACTGATGACAGAGGTGACACTTTTCTTTTGCTTTTATACTAAAGTGATTTAAATTTGGAATATAAGCCTGAGTGCTTAAATGTTTATTTGTCCTTTGCTTTTGATTTGGGCAGTATCTTTTCCTGTAAATAATGGTGCACATTGAATCGAGGAGCTAGGTATTCTCTTAGCTTAGAGGAACAGAGATGCACACAAAGAGAAGCCTTGATGATACTTCCAAAGAACTACTCTGCCATTGTTTCCTCCCTTCTGGCTATGAGTACATGTAGAGGCTGACAGGAAGCATGTTGTGTGCAACCAGCCACATGGCACCTCCATGTCACTGTCACTCAGCAGGTTGGGATACTCAGTCCTATTGAGCCTCATAGTAACAAGAACTATGCCATTTATAACATCCCTGAATTAATAATAAGATATACAAATGTACACAGATAGTCATGGGAAATTAATTAATTTTCAACTTTGACCTTCTTTTTTTAACCTCACTTTCTTATTTTAGAAGAATGAATTTCCTACTTTTTTGTAACATTTCCTTTAAAATATGGAGTATTCTAAATCTGAGTCACAATTCAATGCAGTATGATGCAAATTTGAGTATATAGCTATTTTCCTAAACAGAGAAATAGGGCTGGTTACCAATTACCCCTTCAAGGGTTGAAACATTCAGGTTTTCTTTCTAAAGGATTTCTAACTTTGTGAGTAGAGAAAGGCTTTAGAGAATGAGACAACAGAAAAATCATAAATTGTAGAAATATTTCAAATAATCATATTTTTCACTGTGAAACTATGAAAAAAATTTCCATCTTATTCTGTGCAGGCAGTTAATTTTCTTACATGTTGCAGAGGGATTATGGAGAAAGATGATAGTGTCAAGATGCCACTGCTTTGGGACACTCTTCCTAGGAGAAGATCGTCTTCTTGAGCTATGGTGGGCTCTGCTCTTTACTTTCAATCTTACCTCACACCATCCAACTCTTTCCAAGCTGTGAGTATGATGTGTTTTGTCATTTTATATTTTTAGTTCTGGTCTAGGTAGATACTACCTACTGCAGAATAGGTAGAGGTGCCTCAGAGATTCACTTCTTGCATCTCAAATGTGCACTGATTTCCATCTCCTTTGCAGAAGTACAGCTGAAAAGAAGTTTGTAGCCACACCAGGAAAGATATAAAAACCTGGATGAACCTGGCCAGGGATAAATGGGTGAGAGGCAGAGTGAGTGGGGAGGAGCTTAGGAGCTTCATGTGGAGAGCATCCATGAACACCTGACCTTGGACTTGGTATGACCCATTTGCAGAAGGGCAAGTAGTAGCCTTGTGAATGACACCTGGGAATTTGGGGATAGTGTCCTGGTGACAGAAGTTTTGCAGGAGGGATCATCTCTGTTTCCATGACTCACAATAAATACACTTGTGTCATGCTTTTTAGTGACATGAAGAACAGCAGGATAAATTTCACAAGGCCAGATACTGTATCCATGTCTCTGGAACAATGGCACTGTGATAGGCACTGTGATACCCAGGGTCAGTGTCACAGAATGTATCTCTCTCTAGGAGCTCAGCCTGGGTCCTTCCAGCACTGGAGTGACTCAGGGATCCCAGTCTATCTGTGTCCCTCGATGTTCCACCCCTGGTGAACCAGGTCCTCCTGACCTCTGAGTTTCCCTGCTCCATGCTGTTCCCTCCAGTGCTGTTGGGTTCTCTTGGTTCAAGTCACTTCTGCACACTGTCTGGGGATCCTATGTTGAGCCACTGATTCCTTGTACCTACAGATCTGTGTCAGCCACATTCTTGAGGTCCAAATGCACGTTTTCTCTTTGGACCTCAAGAATGTTCTGTTTCACTTTCTGTTCTCAACCTCAAGAATGTTCTGTTTCACTTTCTGTTCTCAACATCACCTGGGTCACTTGAGAGTCTCACAAGTCCTTCAATTACTACAATAAATTCTTGCTTTGTGGTAGCTTAAAAAATCACCTTGCCAGGGCCCTAAGAGCAAAATCTGAAATTTACAGTATATTAGAATCAAGGTTTGAGCAGTGTGTTGCTCGCTTAGAACCTCTAAGGATGGACCTCACCTCCTCCAGGTACCTGACTCTGCTTGGTGAGTATATGGCTTTCCATTCTTTGTTGTCTCATGTTCAACCTGTTGCAAAGCACACTGCTGATGACACTGAGGATCAAGGTGAATAATTGATGAATCTCCCTGTGTTAAATCCGTGATTCACTTAAAAAGGTAAAATGAAAACAGAAGACAGGAAGGAAACATACACAGGAGGGAGATTAAAAACAAGTCTGACTAATCATTGGTTAAGATACATAATTTGAGTTGTACCTAAACATATTGAGTTCAAAGACAGCCTGCTGCGTAAGAGTGCCTGCTGTCAAGAGGTTCCAACTGAAGGCTGAATAACTGTCATAGCCAAGAGGAGGGTAAGGAGACATGATGGCTTCTATGATATGAGAGTGACCAGAGTCACAGAGTCACACAGTGCCCCAGAGATTCATGTGTGGAAATCTTGTTACCTACTCTGAGATATTAAGAGGATAAAGTCAGCTGTGTGAGACACCCAGGTTACTGCTCAGAGAAAAGGAGCCCAGAATAGTGGTTAGGGACTGGCTAGATCCGGGCTTTTCTTGTCAGAGGCTCCATTCTCTCCAAATCAATAGAACACACACACCCAGCTGTTTGCTGAGCTCTGCAAGCAACAGGTCAGTCACAGCTGTCTCAGTGTCTGATGCTCTAACAAAATCACCACACACTGCATTAGTTTAAGAGTAGACATTTATTTATCACAGTTCTGGATTCTGGAAAATTCACAGGCATCAGGGAGTTTGTTGGGCCTCTTTCTCATAGTTGGCATCATTCAAAGGATCCTTTGATTGTGAAAGAGTGGAAAGGGGAAAAGTAACTCCTTCCCTCTTTGTTTGTATAATACCTAAGGGTCATTGTCAGGGGCTAATTTAACCACTTCCTGGAAGCTCAACCTCTGCATACTACCAGGTACTGTCTTAGGTTCTACTTAATGGTTTTGGCAGAAGGACAGGCAGCTTCATTTCACAGAAACAGCCACACCTGATGGAGCATTTCTGTCCTTTACCTGACCCTAAGGAAAGGAGGCTGTACCCACATGTGTGACTCTCAACTGAGCTCTATACTGGGACAAGAGCACCACAGTGAGAAGAGCATGGGGGCAGAGACAAAGGATGGCACTAGGGGCAAGGCTGGTGGAAAGAATTTATTTGGTCCCATCAGTACTGTCTGGAGCCAATAGATATGGAGGATCAAGCATCACACAGTACAAACTCCTGCTCTCTCATACTGGGATTTAGACTTGCTGCAGCATGAACCTAGGACTCCAACCAAAGGTGAAGTGTTGATCCTGCAGCCTCTGTACCCTTGGCCATCAAGCAGGGATGTGCCCAGTGCTGGCCATAGCCTGAAGTTTTCCACAGTGACAATGTCTGCAAGACAGAATGACAACTTAGCAAGAACTGGAGAGTCATTTCTACCACAACAAAAGTTGAGATTTTCCAGGTGTTTGGGCTGAGGAACTGGTGACTGTGTTTTATTCCTAGATTTAATACAGGAAAAACCATCTTATGGTAGGTCTAGAAGTCATCAGGTGTGTATATAATTCTGATTTCCCAGTAACTAACTTCCTAGTCATCCCTCTTCCTTTCCTAATTTCTTTCTAACAGGTGTCAGTGAAGGGCCGGGTTAGAGTTATGGTTTCACCTTGAGAATTAGAAGGGAATGTACATGTACACTGTTTACTGAGGCAATTTGAGGTAAATTGTTATAGCGAAAATTGGAAGTTCATGCCCTTGTCAGCCTGGATGGAAGCACAAAGTATCACTGTAACCAAATAACTTGCTGCTTAAAGTCTCAGCAGGAGCCAGGGACAATGGAAAGCTGCCTTGATTAGAGCAATATTAGGAAAAGCACTCTTTGCCCAAATTTAATCACAAGAGCCCAAGATTCCAGCTGAAACTACATGGTCCTTTGCCAGCTCAGGGGCCAGTGGCCAGCAAACCTCAGGTGCATCTTCAAATCTGGAGCTCCTCTGGGTCAGACACTATCACCTCCACGATATATAATGCCACTGCCACCAAAATGGTCTTACCCTGGAGTCCAAGCCAGACTTCTGAGCATCACTGGCTGACTTGGGTTTGGGTCTCTCTGGTTCAGTGGTGGGGGCCCCATGAAAGGAGGTTGTAGCTTGCAAAGCTCAGAGCCAACAAGAAAGAGGCACATATAATCTCTGAGGTAGGAAACCAGGGTTCTTCAGAGCAGTAAGGACCCTGGCTGTTGCCCTAACAAGTGGAGAAGAGCAGGGTGGATTGCTATGTTTTGTACCTAACTAGAAGGGCAGTTGATGCAACCTGTGTGGAGAGGGGGCCACTCAGGTCAGACACAGACCCAGTCATGGGAATCTCCTCCCAGCAGAAATGGGTCCCAACAGCATAATCCCCACTGCTCCTGACACAGCTCTGGCATCTGAATGTGCCCTGCAGGGATCTGAACATCATGGGGTGGGAGTGAAACTCTGAGTATGTTTAGAATGGGCACATTCCCCAGGTGATTCAGACACATGTAGGGTTTGGGTTCATAGGTTATTAACACAGGGCCAGGACTTCATTCGTGCTCACTACATGCCTACAGTAGGAGTCTGATTCTGCCCTAACCAATCTGTGTTGGTCTCTATCACCCAGTGCTCACAGGATCCTGCTAAGACTTGAGGAGACTCCCCTTATGCCAGGAGCCTTCTGTTGTCCAGAACTGATGACACTGGTGCTGGGGGAACTATTGCAGTTGTTCCTAGTTAAGAAAGAGGGGTTGCCAAAGAAGTGCTTCTCTTGCACAGGCCAACCAGTTATGCTCTAGTAAGGTGGACTCAGGGTTGGGAATGAAAGTACACAGTCAAGGCTGTAGTGAGAAAAGAACACAACATTCCTCCCAGAAGGCACTCAGTATTTCCAGCAGAAAAAAATGGGAGACGGTAACCTGGCCTTGCCCTGCACCTTCTTTTGTGGACTGATGTGATACTGGTTCTGAGAACTGATGACACCATATGTGATGCTGGCTGAACCTGCAACTGATGCCCAAATCAGCACACAGTACACACAGAGCACACTAAGGTGTTCATGGAACAACTATATATTTAGACAAAATTGAGCTTGCAAAGTAGAAAACTATTTCAAGACACAATTGGGAGCAGTGGATTTGAGAAGGGTCTCCCAGCTCTCTCAGTTGCACTGTGGCTGCTGCTGAAGCCAGATTGCACCTTGGGATGAAGGGAGAGAGGAGCAGGATGTGCACAGTGAGGAGGCACCTGAGGGGAAACAGCAGTGTCACATGGCTGGGTTTGCAATTGCGTGCATTTGAGGTGAAGGCAAAAGCAGTCCCGAGAAAAACATTTCACCCCAATCTCCTTCCCATCATGCCCAGGCCGGCCATACTCACTTCCTCACTGCCTCATTGGCTGTCGTAATCAGTACACTCCACTGTGGAGCAGAAATTATATCACATCAGGCAAGAGAGTGACAGACAGTCAAGTAATGATATCTTGATGCCAAAAAACATGCACTGCCTCTGGTGTTCTCATTACTAGTAAGTCTTAAATAACCAGGATCTGATTGTACTGTGAATTCAGGATGTGGCCATGGGAAAACCAATCAACTGGGCTTCACAGCTGCTCAGAGGTAAGTACTTCTGGACAGAGGTGCTTCTCAGGCAGCTGCCCTGTGTGGTGTGTGAAGAACCTGCCCAGGGAAGGCCAAATGAGCATCAGGACAGATCTCAAAAAGTATGGAAGTGGTTATGATCACCCAGAAACATGTGTAAGAGGTGACCCAGGGATGTGAGACTAGGTATGCTTGGTCCTGAGCCAAATTGTGTCATCTGGGCCAGACTGTCTCACAGAGCTCTTTGCTGGCAAAATCTGAGGACACAGAGACCCAATGGTGGAGGCCATCATCACTCCACTGATGAGACCAGCAGACTGAGTATCTAGCATCACCTTTCCCAGGTGAAGTAGCATCTGACCTAGATTTTCTTTCCATTACTCCACATGGCTCTTACCTCTGGGGTCAGTGAATGTGATGTGGTCATCAGTGAGTCCCAGAGACATGGTGACATTGCTGTAGTGCTGATTCAGTTCAGGACTCAACTCCATTGTCCTCCCTGTGGCCAAGTGGACAGCCAGTAGGCAAAAAATAAAACACTCTAATTTAAATATTTAACCCTGTGTCTCAATATACAATTTCATTGCCATTAAAATTTCATTCTTACTGTCTCAGCCAAGCTAAGTTTGCAATCACAGTTGTGGGCCACCACAGGATCACCTCATAAGCACTGCAGCACGAGTGAATGAGGTGAGAGACTCCTTGCCCACACAGGGTTTGGGGAGAGACCTCCTCCCTAAGAGAGGAGCTTTATCCAGAGAAAATCGTGGGTTCTTGAAGGTTGGCTCCACCTAATAAATATTCCATTAAGCAAGTCCCTAAGGAGATGTCTTGATGACTCACCATACAGGATATGATCAAAATACACTGTGTCATAGATAACAATCTTCCTGACCACCATGGCGAACTGACTGTAGTCGGTTTCCAGCACTCTCAAGGTGAAGTTATATGATCCTCTAGAACCTTCAGTGCAGATGCCAAGGTACATCCTTTCTGGCCAGATGGAAAAGACTGTGCCCTTGTTCCCCAACCCCTTAGCATCAGCTTTTCCCCACAGGATGCCTCTGTGGAGAAGGGCAGGGAAGCCTGTTCCTTTTAGGAAGGAATCTGCTCCTCAAATGCAAACTCAGGCTTCACTCACCCTGGACTTACCTGGCATATTTACCAAGCTGAAGGGGCCCGACTGGTTAGTTGGGAAAATCATACCGATCTTGTAAACACATTGCTGCTTGCTGTAAGAGTGAGATATGGTGGGTTTGAATTTGGAAATGCCATGCTTTTGGTCTCCCTAAGTTATAGAAAGATGGTCCCGAGCTTCAGTAGGACTCTGTGGCCATAGCACAACCCAGCCCATGACAGGCAACAGTGCTGGATCCCATCTGACCCATGGCCATAGCACTGGGAAATCACCTCTGGCTTTGTTTCTGGGATTCTGCAGGTTCTGTGTAACCATATTCTAGGACCCTGTGTTTCCCCACTAGCACCACAGGGCAGCAGATTCACACACATATCTCATGCACTCACCCACTACACTTATTTGGATGTGAGCATTTTCTATCCCACTTTGCAAATTGCTCTGAGCTTCCATTCCTTTCAATGTGAAGCACCTTTCACTAAAACACATCCCTCGGCTGAGTCCAACTAACCCTTTGTACCATGGAATCAGAGTCTTCAAACCTCCCTTCCCATGACTCTCAATATTCAATAATCTGGGGGCAAACCATGAGTAGACACAACCAGAAGGCACTGCAGGAAGATGACCACATGGAAGCCCCTCTGATTCCTCATCTTCCCTGTTTCTGTCATCATTGTCATGTGACATCTTGAGGGCATTGTGCACCTCACTGCATCACCTCCTCTGAGATTCTCCCCCTTTTTGGGTCCCAGTAGAGGGTCTGGCTTGAGTGACATGTCCCTGATGGGGAGCTCACCCCTTCCACATGCTCATCAGACCCTGCTCAGAAGTCTGTGCTGATGGCTGGATGCACTGCTGCATCCTATGGCAACTCCAGCAGGGTGCATGGTAACAAATGTAACCTCTATTTGTGGTGATGATGGTAGTTTCAGTAGTGGTACAACTGTTTGAACAAGTGACCTTGGCACTGAGCTGCACTCATAATATCATCTTCAGTTTTTATATTGAGCACTGTGCCCTATGTTTGCCCAGGCTGAATTCAAAGTTGTGAATTTCCTGCATCATCCCCTGCAGGGTGGCTGCAGACTTATACTCAGGGCAGCACCCTCAGCTCACTTCCCTTCTGCCCCTGGATGTAGCATGGGTGGGGTCCTTACAGGAATGAGTATCCCTCCCCCTCTGTGGGATAAACTGCCCTCTCTTTTATTTCTCCTGAGTGTTTTTGCTGCAGCTACCCATGAATAGTAATGGAGGGCAAGGAGGAAGAGGGGGAAGGAGAAAAGGAGGTGACATGACAAAAGAATGAGAAAAATGTGTATGAGAAATAGAATGAGTAACACAAGGAAGAACAAAGGAAGATCAACTCAATAGAACACAATCTGATGAAGGAGAGTTTCCCTCCATTTTTTGAACATTGCATTCTGTCATTGTTCTGATTCTTAAGTCACAGGCTGTGGCAGATTTACCTGAACCACTTAGAGATGACAGTGTAGCTGTGGTCCTGGTTCAGTTTAAAGAAGGTGCTCTGCAAGATGACTTCTCTTTGGTCTTTATTGGAGACTCTGTTCTATGCCCAACCTATGGCCAACCACTTGCCCTGGAACTGAAAGTGTGTGATCACAGGCAGCACCCAGGGTCACAGGTCCCATGCTGTCCCTGATGCTACCATTTGGGCAGCCCACACAACACGAGTGCCCAATGAATGAGCTGCTCCCAAAAGACAGCAGTGGTTTTGTTCTTTGAAGTACAAGAGTGAGAATGACTGCAGAGAGCACTCTGTGGTTTCAGAGATGGAGTGACCCAGGCCAAGAGGAAAGTGCCACTCTCAGAACCTCAGTGTTTTTACTGGTGTGAAAGTGCTGCAGGTGTCCCCATCATACATGCACAGGACTTGGATTCTCAGAGTCCTCCCATCCCACACTGTCACTGAGTCCATTCCCATCCTCCTCAGCCTCTTCCAGCTCTCCCTGCTCTCCCTGGCCCTTCACCCTCTCTTTAGCTGCTCTTCCATGAACTTACCTGGTTATACTGGAAATCTGGATGCAGGGGGAACTTTCTCAGAGGTGGATTTGGGATGGATGTTGAAGCAGAGTCCTGAGCCTGGATCTTCAGGGCCAAAGTCAGGGTGAGTGCCACACACAGGAGACCTAGCATCATCACCAGAGTCCTGCTGGTAGCTCGTCAGCTGTTGAAAGAGAAAGAGAAATGCTAAAGACATACATCCCAGTGAACTATTTATAGCCTCCAGTCTGCCCCTCCTTGGGTGGGATGACCCTTGCTTTGTTAAATCCAGGAAAAGCGAGCTTGTAGCCAGCATGTATTTCATGACACATGTCAACATATCCTCCCCTCCACACCAGTTGGGATTGTGCAATATAGATAAATTTCAAACCCAAATGAGAAAGGAGGACGTGCCCAGACCTCCACACCAGCTCATTTTCAAGAACTCCATCTCTGTGCTTACTAAGACTCTTCCTTTCATCTCTACAGCACTGCTGGGAGGATCAGAGCCTGGAATTCATAGATACTGTCACGTCTGACATGTGAAACAAGTGTGTGTGTGTTTTTTTTGGCTTCCCTCTTCTCTGAGTCACACAGGCACAGAACAACAGCCACATACACAGGCCATGGTTGTGACTCTTTCACAGAGCTGAATGCTGAGCCTTCACTGAGAGCTAAGAGTGGAGCCCTGGTGGAAATCAGTTTGGTCCAGGCAGCTGCCCTGTGAAGATGGGCTGCACTCTGCTGCTATGCCAGGCAGTTGCACTGGGTCACAGGGTGTGAGCTGTGTATGTGGCAATGTGAAGGTACTGCCCTTCAAGTACAATTTAGAGGAAAAGATTTTTCCCTTCTAATCTTAAGTAACTCCTTCTTGAATGCTCCTCTCTGTAGCCCTTGCATTTGCTGTGACACTGTTAAGAAAGACCATTATGTTTCTCTAAATCAAGTATCTTGACATCCTCTGATCTGCTGTCTTTTGGAGATATGGACAAGTTTGACAACAGTGTTCCTGTATACATGATCTTGTCACATCATGGAACTCTATGTTTTTCAAGGCCAAGTGGCAGAATTGCCAGTGTGTAAGGAACTTCTTTTGTCTCACTTCTGTGTGTTTGCTTTCCTCCTCAGCATTCCAGATCCCCAGAAATCTACTTCCACAAATTATGGAAAATCAGGAGCCCTTCCTTTGTTTCAGGCTCAGGTTTGTACATGAATCTATGGAGTCGGGTATATTCCTAACTCTAAAGAAATCCTCCTGTTGTTCCTATTGTCTCTCTTGACTCTGGGATTCTGCAACATACCCACATAAACAATGAACATGCCAGGTGTCACATCCCATTGTCTGCATACTCAGAATGTAGGATAATGATATAAGAGCATTGGACATAGATTATGGCTACAGAATGAGTTGTAAACAAGATTAAAATATGCAAGAAGACATGGTCTCAAAAACTACAAAGAAAGATAAAATAAGATCACCCAAACAAAACAGAAAAGGGCAAGATATTCTAAACAAAGAGTGTTTACTCATACAGATCCTAAATGTCATTTGGGACCTTGTAAAGTTCATGAAGGCTGGTGCAGCTGACAACGTGTACCATGGATGGGAGGGACAGGATGTCTTCTCTGAGTCCACTCAGCCCAGATCTGGGTCTTCAGCAATGTCCTTAGCCATGCCTTAGATCATGGTCTGAGTCCTTCTCTTCCCCACACATCTGCTCCCATTATAGAAATGGGCAGGACACGACGAATCCTCAGGAATTTTCCCTCTTCTCTGAGTCACCTAGGCAAAGGACAACAGCCACATACACAGGCCACGATTGTGACTCTTTGGCAGATCTGAGTGCTGAGCCTTCAGTGAGAGCTAAGAGTGGAGCCCTGGTTGAAATCAGTGAGGTCCAGGCAGTGGCCCTGGGGAAGGCCTGCATTCAGCTGCTATGCAGAGCAGTTGCACTGGGTCACAGGGTGTGAGTTTTTGTCTTTGTCCTTGAGTGGTCAATCAGAGCAACACTATGTCGCTGACCACTTCTTTGGTTGCCATGAAGCCCAGTGGCAGAAGCCTGAAAGTGTCACTGATGGATACCTGGTGAGTCAATGAAACACCCCAAGCCCTCAAGGAGGGAGGTGAACGCCATGGGCACAAGGCTTGAGGCTTGACTCTGACCCTGGTTTTCTATGAGATGAAGAGAGCCCTCTTTTCCACTTCAGTTGCCTTGTTCATTCTGCATGGACTTCAGTGTTATGGGCCCTATGAAAAATGGGTTTTGAGGGACTCTTGAGCTAACCATTAGAGAGCTGCCTTAGACTCCTACAGCAGACAATTTTCACAGTATCTTCCATGCCCTTATGCATGATACCATAATTCTTAATATGTATTTCTTAATGAAAGTAAAAAGTGTGTTATTTTTCAAAGTTGTGTGGAATACTATTCTGTCTTCCAGAAAGAAGGTCCTGAGTGTGCAAAAATGCACACATTTTGAGGTTTTAACTTCTATGAAATCAATCAGGCACACAAGGTAAAACACCATATGGCTTTTTAAAAATGTAAAACCCCTAATACAAAGGCAATGTAAAACAAAAGATATATAATAGGAACTCTATGGTTTCCATATGCATATGCCTCTTGAGGTTTGTTATTATTACCTGCTACAAATATATATTTGTGAATAATAAATATGGAAATTTTATATGATAATATTTTAATGTCAAAATTAGAGCCTAATTAACATTTAAATAATATATCATTAACATATTGTATATAAGATATAATATATAATATTGTATTATATATTTATATTGTATATGTATCAAAAGATGCCAACTGAAACTTTAATGTTTGAATTTCTTTGATGTTATCTCATGGATAGTGATTAGAATGGTCAGTATGGATTTGCCTTCTCTCCTTATGTTTCTATGGTGACCTGTATGGTTTACATCTCATAGAATAAACATGGCTCATATGATCAGCTTGGCACTTGGGAGTAATCTTTGCATGTCACTTCTGCACTGCCTTCTCACTTTCCCATGGTTGTCTTGGAAAAGTGCTTTGTAGCAACTCTTACAAGATCAGCAACACTGGACTCTCGGCTAGACTTCATATTTGCACACGTTCTATCTGTGTCAAGTGGTCACGGATCCACCTCTCAGTGATCCTGTAAGCTTGGGTTACCGTGGTATTGTACAGCCTCTTTTCAGGACAGCTAGGCACTGGGTGATTAAACTGGGATGATTTACTTTATGTTTGTGGCTACTGAAGGTGATGAGACTCACTGTGGTGAAGGAGTCTGATCTGATTCAGGTGAGTGATCTTCCCTCCCTCATTTGACTCTGGCTTATGTTGGGGAAATTTAACATTTGGCACAAAATAGGAAGGCTCTGTCAAAAATAAACTCATTGAAATACTCATTGCAAAGGCATTTCTCAAATGCTCTCAGCTGTGCCATGCTGGCTTCTCTGGTGTTCACTGTATGGACAGCTAAGACATTTAGAACATTGCTGAATGGTTTTTGGTATTTTAGGTGAGTTTTCCATGTGTAGTTCAGGCTTCTTTAGAACAGTGGGTAGTCCTGCCTGACCTTCAAATTTCAGTGATTGTCCTGCCCAGCCTCCAAGAGTACCTGTATTGCATGTATGGGTCACCTTGCCTGGCTCAAATACTGTTTAGGAAAACACTGCTGTATGCCAGGTTCAAGACAAACTATGTTATTGGTGTAGCATAGCTCAAAAACATCATGAAAACATTTCACCTTTCTAAAGAAAGCAGAGTTTGCTCTTAATCATCTCCTCTGGAATTTTTCTGGAAAACCATTGCTGGACCTTACTTTTATGTTATGTTTCTGTATGTGTTGACATGAGGTTCCGCTTCACTCTCATATGTCAACAATGCTGGATGCCTGACCACTTTCACTGCAGGTCAAAGGAAGGGCAGAGTCAGAGCTTCCACATCAGGCCTTGTTCAGGTCCTGCTCCCTGGCCTCCCAGGCAGGGGTTTATTAGACCTGTTATTGAGGCCTTTGAGTGCAACTCATTTTACTGTGAAGAAGCCACTTGTACTGTTCTCCCTATTAATGAAGAATTCTGATGATATAGACCCAGTTTTGTATTATGGGCAAAATGCTTAAGAGTTTTTAACATGTGGTTGTGTTAGATTTCCATGATATGTGTAATTATCTTAAACCAGACATTTTATCATTTAATTGAATTTAGTATCCAAATGTCTTCTTTAAACTATAGGCACTGTGCTTCAATGAACAGAAAAGGTGAATATTTTAAAGCTCAGAAATGATAAGATGGTCTTATAACTTTCCTTTAAGAATAACTTTTTAACTTTCCTCTCCTATAGAGCCAAAAATTTTCCTTCTATATTACAACACTTAGTGTTTATTTATCTAATGTCAAGACTGGATTCCATGAAGCATTTGTATAATGCAGACCTTCCTATCATCTGTTTGAAATAAGCTGGTCTGTCTTGTTTTCTCTATGGTTTGAAGGTGGAGAGATTTGATGCTAGTTTTGTGTAGCTGTGGTATTTCTGTAGTTGTTAGATTAAAAGCATGCAAGTATCCATGGAAAACAACAGTCCTTATCCTTATAAGTAAGATGTTTACTCTGTAGTGAAATTTACCAGCATTTCAAAGCTATATAATGAGAAATCAGGAGTTGTCACCTTGTGTACCTTCTAACATGGAAGCACATTATAGTATTCACAATATAGTAGAACTAGGATAATGTTATTACACTGGGGAGAATTTTAGATGTTTAAATGCTATATTTTATGTTAAAACACTACATAATTTCAAACTTTAGAGTAAGTTCCTTTGACCGTTTGTTTATGTGTTGATTTTTTTAATATTTGCATGATTTTTAATAAAATGATTTGTGAAAAGTCAGATGATAGAGCTCAGTGCAAAAACACTTTGTTTACCTGGAATCAACAATGAGGAGACAGAAGGGAAGTGAAGAGCTGCAGAGAAAAAAACTAAAAAGAAGAAAAGAAGGAGAAGTGAGGATGAGATGAAGGACAAAGAGAAGGAAAAGATATGATGAGAAAGAGAGGGGGAAACTGAAGAATAAGATAATGAGTCAGGGGCAGAGAAAAAGACAAGAGAGAGAGAGAGACTCAGTATGAGGGTGACAATGAAGGAAACAAATAAGAAGAAATTGGATACCGTGCCAGAGAAAACACAGAAAAAGAAGAAAGAAAGAAGGAAAGAAAGAAAGAAAGAAATTCAGAGGCAAACTTTCTTAGGGACACCTCAGAACTTCTTTACAAGGTGTTGTGGCTGGCACACCAGCATCATAACTCTGTTAGAGGGAAGAGCAGGTGGACTGGGAGCTGGCCCTAGGTGTTGAGGGTAGGGCAGATTGTGTGCAGCATCCACTTGCTCTGCACTGGTGCCCAGTCAATCACAGACCATGTGGCATCTTCTCTAGCTCTCTGTCCTTCTCTACATGTCAGTCTTTTTCTTTGATGCAAAGGTATAGCATCACATTATCCAATCTCCTCTGGCTTCCTTCTGACTTCCTTTTTGGTATACAACCAGGGTATTAAGATTAGAGAAGAGGATAAGTCCATGGAAGAACTTATCTGTTCTACAGATGACTAGTCTCATTCCAGGCCACGTGGGCATCCCAGGATATAGATGATAGTGTGTTGGGTAGAGGCAGGTAGGTGATCTCTATATGGAGGATCTAAGGCCCCCTAGGTGGCTAGGGTTGCCCTTCCTTAAGACAAGAGAACTGGCTCAAGCTGGGTTCCAGGAAAAAGTGCATATCATAATTTCCACTCTATACACTAACTAGAAGCCTAAGAATTGGAGCCATTGTGTGAAAACCATAGTGGAGCCCTCCAGCTGTGATATGGGCCAGCTCTCAGGGTCAAAAGTTAACAGGAAAATCAAGACTCCAGTTGGTGCCCATAAGCTTCTTCCTGCATGCTCTGCCAAGGAGGGGATCTGATGGTGCATGCTGCTTGGAACTGTGGCACTTATAAAGGTCTATCTGCATATGTTGCCCAAGTATTGTGATGTTTGAACTTCTATGTTCCTTCATAATCACTGACAACCAATACCGTGTGTTTTGAGCTAGTCCTACAACTCATCATGCACTCTATTGCCTTCTCTAAGGATTTACAGTCCTCACTAGGGGACCCTCACAAGCCAACCTGAGCTTTGGGTTGAGGTACCCATTGAGCCTATCCAGTGGTGATTGCCCTGAGTCTTGTCCACAATTTTACTAGGATCCATGACAGCTGAATCAGGACGAATCCTGGGTTTTCTTTGGCAAATGCAAGCACAGCTCTGGCTGTTCTGGGTGCAGCAAGCAGTTGGATTCCCAGAGGGAGGCCCTTGTGGCTGCCTTCCCAGGATTGGTAAGACCACAGAGAGGTCAAATATGCCTAGCAGTAGGGAGAAGCTCTCCTGTGATTGGTTTACTGCATGTCTGGTATTTAGACTGACCTCTAGTCTGGTTTCCAGAGGCACAAGAAAAATGGAGTGTGCAGCCATATGAGGAAGATTGTGACATGCAGGATACACTGGATAAACAGTCATGAGGTGTACCACAGCGAGGTGGGTGAGGTGCTAATGACAGTACTGAGAACAACTACTGAAACCTAGGCCTTGGGATGCCTGCAGACCTTCTGAACTTCATCATCAGAAATCTGGGTGAGGGCTGGGAGAGAATTTCAGCTTGTGGGGATAGGCCTTTGAAACTCAGAAATAGGGATGGAGAGGTGAAAAAGCCCTGAATCCTTCCCATGACTCTGAAAATCATCTTTCATGAATGCAATGCTCTGCTGAAATGTATGAGTAGCTTTCTCACTCATACTTTGATCCCAGGTTCTCTCAGGGGTGCAGTGGGCAGCCCAGCCTCAAAGGTCCCTTCTTAGAATACCACTCTGGAGGGGTTCAGAGACCCCCCAGTCTCTAACCATAAACAGATTCCAGGTCAACAGCAAATCCTTGTGACACTGATGGTTCCACATGCATGGTGACACCTCCTCCAATAATGCTGTACTCATTTTATTCAGGCCACTTCCACACTATAGTGTGCAGTCCCAGGTCCTGCATCACCTCAGCCCCACATGCCCAGGTCTTCTGCAGTCACAGCTGTGGATTTTCAAAGCCAGCTTTTTTAACAGTCCACTGCCTCCCGTCAACATCCTCTGCAATCAGGACCCATGAAATATCTGTCAAATCATCAAATTATTGCCTAAATGTGCTACACACACCTGGAGAAACACTACAACTTCCTAAGGCCCAAAACTCCAAGTCACACAGTCACTGTGTGCCTGAATCAAGGTGGTCATGGTCCACTGCTCCCCCACAGGCTCCAAAGTTGAACCTGTCCTTGCCCTGCTTCCTTGGCTTATGACCCCAGCACTGCCACCGCTGCCTGTCTTCACATAGCTGTCTTTTCTCTGCTCCATTTCTTCCACTGGTCTCCCAAAATGACACCAGAGATGACATTTATATCTTACTAGGATAACCCCAAATAATCTCTGCCACATCAGTTCCTTAGTTTATGTAAAAAGTAGACTATGACATGGGAAAGAGGAAAGCAAAAACACACAGGACTGATAGTAACTGGGGATAGTTTTTATAGGTTTAGCAAACTTGCCTTCTGGCTGCACATAATGAGCTCCAGGCAAGGAACTCATATGTATTTATATTAGCAAATACAAATGCCACACTATCAAGGTCATTAAAATAAAGGAAACATAGAGAAACTGTCACTAAGGAAAGGATTCAAGGAGTTTGGATGGCGTCTTATGACTGGATATGACTTAATTGCCCATTATGAAGCATGTGTGGAAAGTTAAGAGCCACCAAGAGATTTTAGGAGAGTAGGTCAAGATATATGTCAGGCTCATGAGGAAGTGGATAGAAAGGGGAGCCCAGAGGCACTCCTGGACTGCAAAGCTGTCTCAGTTTCTTTTTGCAGTTCTAACAAAGAAGCAAGACCTACAGTATTTTTAGGTAAAGAAATTTATTGCTCATAATTCAGCAGGCTGAGAAGTCCAGAAGACATCACAAGGTTCACTCTCAGATTTTCCCCAAGTTTATCACCCTGTGCTATCTTCACGTGGTGCAGTAAATGAAAGACAGCAGGACGTGGCTAGTTCCTCTACAATCCCTGTAGAAATAGTACTCAGTTCATTCATATGGTCTGATTTAGCCACACTCTATAAGATCCACCCCTTGATACTGTCTCCTGTGGTTTTAGGTACCAAATTATGGGTTTGGTAATGAATTATGCTTTCAATCCAGAGCAGCAGCCACACCTGATGGAGCTTTGTGCAGTTTCACATGATGGGAGATGAAGGCTGTGCCTTCATAGGTGGGATCTGCAGGCAAGAAAATAATTGAACAATGGAATCATTTGTTTTCCAGCTACTGAAACAAGAAAGAGATAAAAGTCATCTGAAGAAAATGTCAATGAGACTAATGTATGGATGGTGCAGAAAGGAAAAAAATTGTTACAAAAAACCCACCCAGCAGAGTAGGTGTTTGGAATTCCCAGAGAGACAGAGAACACAGAGAGAGAGAGACAGTCGGGTATATGAAGACCAAAGCAGTGGAGCACACTGACATTGAATGAGAAGCATCACACATGTTATAAGGAGATAAGATTAAGTCAGAGAGGAGTATCGAGGGATAGATAGAAGTATAGGAAGTATAGAGATTTTGCATGAAAAGAATTCATGTAATAAGGTCTGGATATTATGGTAGGAACATGCAGCTGAACGGAATCAGTGTGTTCCTGGGAGAAAAAGCCCAGCTGAGGATTCTTGACAGCAGTATAAAATTATAGATGGATGGGAAGATGGTGGTATTGTTGATTCTCCTGGAGAAGCTTGCTACCTATTTTTGCTGAAATGAATTCAGCTGTTGTCATCCTCTGAGAAGACTGGGTCCTCAGTGTCCCTGTGAAGTGCTGTGGTTCTTTTGGGGCAGGTTTCATCCTTAACTTCAGTGTCACTTGATGATCCAGTGCACATCAGGCAGAAGGCTGGAACCTGTCCACCCCATTGGGACAGAATTTCTAGCTTCCACAACCGACCTTCTGGCCTTCTCAGTGAGGATCCTTGATAGAAACTGGTGTGAGACATTTGTCATAGGCCTTAGGCCCACAGGAAACTCCTGCAGGACATTGCCATGAGATCAGGGCTTCAGCTGGATGCTTTGTGTCTCTAGTATGTAGACAGGTCTGCCACATTATTGAGCTCTGACTCCTTGTGTGAGTATCACAAAATAATACTGTACAACATGAGTTCCAAGGAATATTTTCCCTCATAAGAACTGACTACAACATTATTTTTCATATCATCTCATTGTTTTTCAGGAATCTTTCATTGAATGATCATTTCCCAGAGTGCTGTCCTCTAATCTGGTATGGTGTCTTCTCATCTGTTGTTTCTGCTGCCCATAAATTCAATCACCTGAATTTCTGTTTGAAAACATTTTATAGATTCCCTTGGTTTGGAAGCTAGTGATTCATATTTTAAGTTTCTCTCTTTCACTCCACTAGTTTTTTTATCAGTGTCTTCTTGAGACTTGCTGATCATTCTTTTCAAAAGTCTCTTTTTGGGACTGTGTATACCTTTTTTAAATTTGGCAAGTCTTTTGAAACTTTCTGAATCATATTATGTCCAAGGGTACCCTTTCAGAAGCTTTGTTCTGTGGTATGTGATTTCTTCCCTAGATCCATTCTTGGAAGATAGGCAGGTGTTTCTCTCTCTCTCTGTCTCTCTCTGTCTCTGTCTCTCTCTCTGTTTCTCTATTTCTCTCTCTCTTTCTCTCTCTGTGTGTTTCTGTGTTAGAAATCATGATTTATGCGGCTCAATGTCCAGTATTTCAGGAGTTATCCCAATATTGTTTCTGACACCCAGGCAGCACAACTCATGGCATGAAGAAGAAAAGAACTGGAAGCAACAATTATGAGACATAGGCTATAATGTTTAGGTAAACAACTGCAATGTGGTCAATTATCAATTGCATATGACAAACTCCAAAATCACATATGAACTTCTCTTAATTAGAGAAAAGTGGTCTGTGAGTAGATAAAAACCTGTGTCACTTAGATATTGATATAGAGTTACACATACTACTAACTTCTCCTTGATGAATCCATTAGTGTAAGAGTTGAAGCACAGCCATGGATGAAATGCCATCTCCCTCATGTTGACCCTTCTTAAAATTAAACCCAATGATCCTGTCTTGCCACCAAGTATACCAGCCACATGATTGTTTTCACTAAGCCCGAGATCCCCAGGGAATTCTAGGAGATTCCTATTTACCTTTCATGCTCTCCAAATCTGTCTCACAAGGTGGACTAACCTGGTTTTTGTGGTACTGTAATACTTTACCCCTACAGGGAATGCTCTAGCAGTATGTGTGCTGTCTGGTTGGTCTTCGGTTGTCACCTCTGATGCCCTCTGCTGGGGTAAACTGAAAGCAGTGCTGCCTAAGAATTTAAAGCTTAGCCACTCTCCTCTTCTGCCATGCAGGTCACTCTAGCCCTGTGCTCAAAGTGCTGGCTTGGGTTTTGAGTTGTGTATCACTTGCTGCCTCCTGCAAAGATCACATGAGACCTGGACCAGCAGCTGTGGCACTCAAGTGTGTGCAGCTTGGGTAATCTGTCTTCCTGTTGCCCGCACAGGTCCTGTGTGGTCTGGGCCAGTGGTGGCAGCAGTGTGGGGCAGAGCACTCAGCCTTTTTCTCCTTCTGCCTCCCACACACTGCATATAAGTCCTTATTGCTGGATTTTAATAACTTTGTCACAAATCAGGAAGACAGTGACATTTTTCACATGGGTACTTCCAAGTGCTCTTATGCTGGTTGTGCTAACTACTCTACCTTTTACAGTGTGGAAATTAGGGCATGAACAATGCAAAATACTAATGAAACTGGCTGGATATGAGGGTTGTGCTTTTCTGTGGCACTTACATTTTTCACAGTACTAATGATTTTATGGAGACCATCTGCATAGAATGAGAGACCTACATTTATGCTTTTAGCAGATAATTCTGAAGATGAACTTGATGAGTTCACGACCACATTGGACAATTTAACTGAAGGAATAAAATGTATAGCCTCAAATATAGTTTCCAGTGTAACAGTAAATCTTACTCTTGGTGATGGTGAAGATTTGAAGCTGATCAAAGAATATATATATATATATATATATATATATATATATATAATTAAATCTGATTGTGGTGCCTTGGACATATGCAAATAAACAGAAAAATTGCAAATGTGGAAAGATGTTCACAAGCCTTTTTCAATATGAACTCAAGCATCACTTGAATGCCTATTGCACAGCTGAGCTATGTAAGTAATCTGAGGAAAATACTACTCCAAAATTATGCTTACTATCTGTTTGATTTTTTCACCACTGCAGCATATCAGTGGCTCACTCTTATGCATGTACTAACAACTGAGGCAATTTGTTTGTTTTGTTTGTACACTGAATTTGCTTGAATGTGGAGTGTCAGCCTTCAGGCTTAAATGCTCCTTTGTGCTTTGCTTTTGATCTTTGTAATCTCTTTTCCTGTAAATAACATGGTGTACATTGAATCATGGATCTAGAAATTCTTTAAGTGAGTGGAAAACACATGTACACAGAGAGAATATTTGATTAAAACTTCCAATGATCTCCTCTGCTGTTGTAGTCTTCCCTCTGGCAGGGATGTTTGTAGAGGTTGACAGAGAATAGGCTGTGTCCCACCATAATTGGCATCAGTCAAAGGAACCTCAAGTTGTGAAAGTGATCAAAGGGAAATAATGTCCTAACTCCCCATTTGAGCCCTTGCATAATATACAAGTCTCATTCTCATTCTCAAGAGCTAATTTAATTTCCTGCTTGAAGCCCGACCTCTGGATTCTGTCATGTATTGTCTAAGGTTCTACTTAATGGTTTTGGTGGAGGCACAGACAGCTCCATTCGTCAGAAGCAGCCACATCTGATGGAGCATTCCTGTCCTTTACCTGGCTCTAGAGAAAGGAGGCTGTCACAATATGGCAAAGTCAAGCCAGTACATCCTAATGATATCCATAAATGTAAATGGGCTTGATTCACCTGTCAAAGAAGCAGGTTGACAGAATGGATCAAGAAACAGGACCCCACAATTTGCTATATACAAGAAACACATCTGACTCAAAAAGAAACTCATAGACTAAAATTCAAAGGATGGAAAACAGTATTCCATGCAACAAGAACCCAAAAAAATCAGTGGTAGCTATTCTGTTTGCAGACAAAGTAAACTTCAAATCTAAAATTATTAAAAGAGATAAAGCAGCCCACTACATACTTGTAAGTGGAAAACTACAAGAGGAAGAGCTAACAATTATAAATGTATATGCACCAAATACAGGAGCACCCAACTGTATAAGACAAACACCAATGACATGAAAAACCAAATAGACAAGAACACACTTGTAATAAGAGACCTTATATCCCACTATCACAAAGAGATAGATCAATGAGACAAAAGTCCACAAAGGACTTAGTGAATGAATGGACTTAGTGGATGTTTACAGAGTGTTCCACCCAACCACATCAGAATATACATTATTCTCAGCTGCACATGGGACATTCTCCAAAATAGACCATATACTAACCCATAAAACATTCTTAAGTAAATGCAAAGAGTGTTAAATTATTCTATGCATAATATCTGATCATAGTACATTAAAATTGGAAATCAATGGCAAAAATACTTGCAAAACTTGCATAAATACATGGAAATTAAATAACCTTCTGGAAAACCAGTGGGTTATAGATGAAATTAAAAAAAGATATAAAAGAATACCTACAATACAGTGAAAATGCAGATACAAAATACTGTAATCTACAGGATGCAATGAAGGCTCTCCCAAGAGGAAAATAGATAGCAATAAATAGTCACATGAAGAAAGTGGAACTAGCACAAATAAATAACCTAATACTACATCTCAACCTTCTAGAAAAGGAAGAGCAAGTCAAATCCAAAGCTCATAGAAGAGAGAAAATTGTAAAGATTAAAGCAGAAATTAATGCAATTGAAACAAAAAAAATACAAAGAATTCATGAATCAAAGAGCTGGTTTTTTTTAGAGAATAAACAAAGTTGTCAAACCTCTAGCCGTTTTTATCAAGAAAAAGAAAGAAAAAACACAAGCTTGATTCTTAAATGACAACTAGAATGGGACTAGAGCAGTTAAGGAACAAGAGTTTGGAGGCAGAGACAAAGGACATCACTGGGAAAAGGCTGGGGGAGAGAAGGTATTTGTTCCCATCAAGATTGTCTGGAGCCAAGAGACATGGAGGATCAAGCATCACACAGTGCAAACTGAGGGCCTGCTCTTCCATACTGGGATTCAGATTGGCTGAGGATGACCATAGGATTCCACCCCAAGACAGTGTATTGGCCCTGTAGTCTCCCGCACTCTTGGCCATTAAGCAATGAGGTGCCTTGTGCTGGCCACAGCTTGAAGCTCTCTACAGGGCCAAAGTCTGCAAGACAGAATGAGAGCTGAGCTTAAACTGAAGAGTCATTTCCTCCAAAACAGAACCTTGACACTAATTGGGACAGTGGAGCTGATGATTGTGTTTTCTCCTTAGATTTAACATAAGATGAACCATCTTATGCTAGGTCTAGTAGTTATTAGTTGTGTGAATATTTGTCATGTCACAGGAATCAGCCCCACCTATGTCCCATCCTGGCCTTATTCATTTCCTTAATTCATTCTAACTCTTGTCAATGCACAACTGAGTTAGGATTATGGTGTCACCTACAGAATTAGAAGAGAATAAATATGGACTCTGTTTATGCTGGTATTTAAGAAAAGTTGTTACAGTGGCAATTGGAAGTTCCTGCCTCCCGTCACCCCAGAAGTAAGAGCAAAGGATCACTGTACCCAAATAATGTGCTGCTGAAAGTCTGAGCAAGAGTAAGAGAAAAGGAAAGCTGCCGTGCTTAGTGCAGCATTAGAAAAACCCTCGCCGCCTAAGTTGATCAGAAGACCCAGGAATTCTGGATGAAATTTCTGTGTCATTGGCCAGTTCCTCAAGCTGTGGCCAGAAAACGTCACATGCACCTCAAGGCCTAGAGCCCCAGTAGATCGGACACCATCCCCACAACCGTTTACAACACCACAGCCACAAAAGTGGTCTGAGCCTGGATTCCAACCCAGCTTTCTGGCAGCCACGGGTTGCCTTGGGTGTGGCCCTCTCTGGTTCAGGGTTGGGGCCCACGGTAGGTAGCTGTAGCTTGGAAATCTCACGGCAAGCACAAAAGTGCCACGTATGGGTCTGCAACGTGGGAAACTAAGGTTCTTCTGGAGCAGTACCAACTCTGGCTGTTGCCTGACAAGGAGAGAACTGGCAGGAAGGATTGCTGTTTCATGACTGACTAGAGGGGCAGTAGATGTGACAATTGTGTGGATGGGGCCATTCAAGTCAGTCACAGGGCCAGTCATGGAAGTCTGCTCTCAGCAAGAATGGGTCCCAACAGCGCAATCTTCATTGCCACTGACCTGAGCCTTGTTTCTGACATACAGTGCAGTAGTGGAGGGGAACAAAACTCTGAATACTTCTGGAATGGACACAGTCTCCAGGTGATGGGGACAAATGGAGGGTTTGGGGTCAGAGGTCACTGGCAGAGGGTCAAGGCGCCATCCCTGCTCATAATACATCTGGAATAGTAGTGTTATTCTGCCCTCACCAACCTGTGTTGCTCACTATCAGCCAGAATTCACAAGATCCTGTTAATCTTTGTGGTGATTTCCCCTTACATCAGACACTCCTGTCCCCCAGCCCTGATGAGGACACTGCTGTGGTTACTTTTGAAGCTGTGAGAGGGGTGTGGCCACAGAAGTGTTCCCTTGGACTGGGCTCCACTTCATGTTATCTTAAGGTGGACTCAGTGTAGGGACTCAAAGTGCCCAGTCAATGCTGGAGAGAGGAGAGTGTACAACATTCTTCCCAGAAAATGCTCAGGGTAACCAGTAGGAAAAAATGGGCTCTGCAGGATGGCAATATGCTGGTTCTGCAGGCTGATGACCCTGGAAGTGATACTGGATGAACCTCCTATGTATCCTCCCCAAAATCATGAGCCAGTATACACCAAGCACACGCATGGGGCCATGGCAGCAAGTGTGTATTTAGACAGCACTGGGAGCCACCATTGGAAAACCATTTTGAGAAACAACTGGAAGCTCTGTGCATCTACAAGAGTCTCCAAGCTCTCTCAATGGCACTGTGTCTGGTGATGCAGATGGACTGAAGCTCAGGATGAAATGAAAGAGCAACAGGACGTGCAGAGACAGCAGGCACCTGAGAGGAAACAGCAGGGTAAGATGAATGAGGTTACAATTGTGTGTATTTAGGGTGAAGGCAAAGGCAGCCCTGAGAAAACATTTCTACCCCATCCAACTTCCCATCACCCCCAGGCTTGCCATACTCACTTCCTCACTGCCTCGCTGCCAGTCAGTTAACAGTACACTCCACTGTGGGGCAGAAACAGTATCACATCAGACAGGGGAGTGACAGACAGAAGACAGACAGACAGTCAGTCAGGCAGTGATATCTTGGTGTTGAGAAGTCCACACTGCCTCTGCAGATCTCAATGCCAGTTGGACTGAAATGAGCAGGAGCTGATTGTACTCTGAACTCAGGGTGTGGATATGGGAAAATCAATCAACTGGGCCTCATGGCTGCTCAGGTGCCAGTAATTCTGGACAGAGGTACTTCTCAGCCAGCTGCCCTGTGTGGTGGGTGTTCAACCTTCCTAGGTTAGCATAACTGAACAGCACAACAGATCCCCAACCAGGAAGGAGCAAGCTGAAGGGGGAAGGAAGGATGACCCAAAACAGGCAGACCAACAATGACAGGAAGGAGATTGCTCAGATCAGCAAGACACTACTTGTGTGTAGGAGGTGACCCCGGGATGTGAGACTAGGTATCCTTGAACCTGAGCTAAATTATGTCACCTGGTCATACTTGGTTAAACTTTCTCAGGGAACACTGGGTGCCAAAAGACCTAAGGATGCAGTGACCATATTGTGGAAGCCATTGTCACACTATGAGATAGAGGAGCTGGTGTCACCCTGCCCAGATGAAGTAGCATCACACCTAGACAGAAACAATATTTTCTTCCCTTCATTCCAGATGTCTTTTACCTGTGGGGTCAGCGAAGGTGATTTGGTCATTAGTGAGGCCCAGAGACATGGTGACATTGCGATAGTGCTGTTTTAGTTCAGGACTCAACTCCTTGGTCCTCCCTGTGGCCAAGATGACAGTGAGTAGGGCAAAAAAGAAAACTCATATTTTAAATTTGTGACCCTGTGCCTTGGCATATAGTTTGGGTTGGCTTTACAATTTCAGTCTTACTGCCTCAGCCAAGCTAAGATTGCAATGACACTTGTGGGCCATCATGGGACCACCTCATAAACACTGCAGCATGTGTGAATGAAGTCAGAGACTCCTTGCCCACACAGGGTCTGTGGAGAGACATCTTCCTCAGAGTGGAGCTTCAACCAGAGAAACCACGGGTTCTTGAAAGCTGGGTCCCACTAATAAATATCCCACTCCCCAAATCCCCGATGGGATGCCATGATGACTCACCATACAGGATATGCTGAAAATAAACTGAGTCAAAGATATCAAGCTTCTTGAGCACCATGGCGAACTGATTGTAGTCAGTTTCCAGCACTCTCAAGGTCAAGTTATATAATGGGCCATAACCTGCAGTGCAGAAGCCAAGGTTCCTCAGTTCCTGACCAGGTGGAACAGGCGGTACCCTTGCTCCCCATTCCCTTAGCATCAGCTTTTCCCCACAGGATGCCTCTATGGGGAAGGGCAGGGAAGCCTGTTCCTTTTAGGAAAGAGTTTTGCTCCCCAAAGGGAAACTGCAGCCTCCCTCACCCAGGACATACCTAGTGCTTTTGTCAAGTTGAAAAGGCCAGACTG
The DNA here is from genome assembly GCA_004027455.1 of Hydrochoerus hydrochaeris. Classification (NCBI taxonomy): domain Eukaryota; kingdom Metazoa; phylum Chordata; class Mammalia; order Rodentia; family Hydrochaeridae; genus Hydrochoerus; species Hydrochoerus hydrochaeris. Next base: position 58,221 of record PVLA01003444.1, read on the forward strand.
ATTAGTTGGGAACATCGTACGGGTCTTGTAATAACATCGCTGCTTTCTGTAAGAGTGAGATACAGTAGGTTTGAATTCCAAAATGTCACGAGTGTGGTCTCCTTAAGTTATAGAAATCAGGAACAAGCTGCAGTAGGATTCTGAGGCCACAGCACAACTCATCCCATGACAGGCAAAACAGATGGATCCTACTCTGGCCCACATCCTTGGCAGTGACCAATTCCCTCTGACATTATGTCTCCTCTTCTGCAAGTTTTGGGTAACCATCCCTCTGGCACTCTGTGTCTCTTGCACTACCACTCTAAGGCAGCTGATTCATACACATGTCCCATGCATTCACCCACTACACTTCTTTGGATGTTATGCTCTCTCATAACTCCTACAATTTCCTCTGAGCTTCCTTTTGTTTCTATGTCAACAGCTTTCATCAAAACACATCTGTCAGCTGAGTCCAACTAACCCTCTTACCTTAGAACTAGAGTTTTAAATCTCCCTTTCCATACTCCTCAACGTTCAATGCTCCTGGGTAAAAGCACCAAGTGACTAGAGCTGGAAAGCACTGCAGGAAGATGACCTTATGACTGCCCTGTGATTACTCATCTACCCCAGTGCTGTTATCTTCTACTTGTGATTTCTTGAGATAATATGAATGTATTGTGCACTTCATCGTGTCACCTGCCCTGGGATTCTCCCCAATTGTAAGCCCCAGGTCAAGGTGTACCATGGCTTGCATGCCCCAGATTGTGACTTGGGAGCACTCCCCTTCCAGATGCACATCAAGCCCTGCTCAGATGCCCATGCTTTTCTGAACTGTAAGATGAGTGTAGCAGGGCTAAATATGGCAAATTAACTTCTCCATTTAAGATGATGATGGTGGTTGCGGCAGTGGTACAACTGTTTGAACACATGACCTCTGCACTGAGCTGCGTTTATAATCCCATTGTTATCTTTGATACTGAGACACTGTATCCTACATTTGCCCAGATTGAATTCAAACTTGTAGGTTTCCTGCATCAGCCACTTGAAGTATCCCCGCTAGGTTTATAGGCAAGATGGTACCCTCCACTCACTTCCCTACTGCCTCTTGATGTAATATTTGTGAGATCCTTACAGGAACCAGTGTCCCCACCCCCTCTAAGATAGTCTTCTGTTTTCTTCTTTTCTCTTGACTTTGTTTGCTGCAGCCACTCATGAATATTACTGAGGGGAGTAGGAAAGGGCAGGAAGGCAAAAAGGAGGGTGCAAAAGAAGGAAAGAAATGAGGAAGCAGGAATGGTAGGAGTAACAGAGGCAAAAATGGATCAAGTTTGACTCAATACAGAGCCATGAGATGAAAGACATTTCCCAGTTAATTGTTAGCCATGTGGTTGTGTGTTTGGGCTGATTCTCAGCCCCAGCATGTGGCAGCTTTACCTGAGCCATTCAGTAGTGACTTTGTAGCTATAGTCTTCATTCAGCTTGTAGGTGGTGCTGTGCAAATCTGTTTTTCTTGAGTTTTCATTCTGCTCAAAGTTCTGTGCCCAACCTATGGTGTACCACTTCCCCTGGAACTGAAAGAGTGTGATGACAGGCAGAACCCATGGATGGACCCAGTTCCACAACTCCCATGCTGTCCCTGCTGCTACCAGTAGGCAGCCCACCCAGCAGCAGAGACCAGTGCATGATCTCTGAGTAGACAGCAATTGTTTTGGTTTTACAAAGACAAGAGTGATGATGACTGTGGAGTGAACACTGAGTTTTCAGAGATGGAGTGGCCCAAGGCAAGTGTCAACTGGTAATCTCAGAGCCTTACTGAACCTACCAGAGAGAAAGGACTGCAGATTTCCCAATCAAACACACATAGGCCTTGGATTCTCAGAGTCCTCCCATCCCACACTGTCACTGAGTCCTTATCTTCCCCTACCTTCTCCCTAGCCTCTCTGGCTTTTGACCTTCTCCTCACTCTTCTTCCAGAAACCTACCTGGCCATACTGGAAGTCTGGATGCAGGGGGAACTTTCTCAGAGGTGATGTTGGGGTGACAGTTGGAACAGGGTCCTGAGCTTGGATTTTTAGGGCTCCCATCAGTATGAGGCCCAGAAACAGGAGATGCTTGGCCATGGCTTCAAGAGCTGCTGCTCAACTAGTAGTTGTTGGAAGAGAAAGAGCAATGCTGAAGACACAAACCAGAGTGAACTATTTATATCCTCCAGTCTGCCCCTCCTTTGGTGGGAGGGCCCCTGTTTTGTTAAATCCAGGACATGTGAGCTTGTAGCCAGTAGGTCTTTCAGGATGCTTGTTAACATATCTTTCCCTCCATATCACTTAGAGTTGTGCAATGTAGATAAAGGGAAAACCACAATGGGAGTGGTGGGATGTAACCAGACCTCCCCACTGTGTCAGGATCAGGAGAATACTCTCTGTGACACTGTGACCCTTGATCTCATTTAGGGGTCAGCAGGTGAAATTCATAAATACTGACACATCTGACCTGTGAAACTAGTGTGTGTGACTCTCTCTCTGTGTGTGTGTGACTCTGTGTGTGTGTGTGTGTGACTCTGTGTGTGTCTGTATGAGTTGTGTGTGGAGCAATATCAACTCAGTGCACCTCAAGCAAAATATGGAGGGAAAGCTCTCTATGAATCCTCCTTCCTGGTAACACTGACTTTGCTGTGATACTGTTAGGCAGATGATTATGCTTCTTTAATCCTAGTATTTTGACATCCTCTGATTTGCCTTCTATCAAGAGGCATGGGCAAGGTTGACAACTGTGTTCCTGTAAACACAGTCCTGTGACATCTGTCCTAAAATCTATCTTATTTCAAGGCCATGTTGTAGACCTGTTATGGAGTAATAACTGCCTTCCTTTCACTGCTTTGAATTTGCTCACACCTTCAGCCTTCCATATTCCCAATAACCCACCTCCATGACATGTAGAAAATCTGGAGCTCTTCCTTCATTCCAGGCTCAGTCATTTTGCTCATGAATCCAAAGAGTCAGGTACATACTTAACACTGAAGAAATGCTCATATTTCTCTAATTACCTCTCTTGAACCTTGAATTTGGCAACATACCCACACATGGCAGTTGTGACATCCCATTCTTTGCAATCTCAGAATTGAGATGCTGTGATAAGAGGAATTTAGAGGGAATCTGGGCTACAGAGTGAGTTGTGAACAACATTAACATATAGAGAAAGCATTGGTCTCTAGAAAATAAACATATAAGTAAATAAGAACACAAAAACAAACAGAAAAAAACTAAAATTAGAAAGCATGTTTACTTATGCAGATTCAGTGTATCATTTTGGAGGTTTCAGGGTTCACAGAATGCTGGTAAAGTTGACAGTGTACATGCTGGAGAGGGAAGGACACAGTGTCTTCACAGAGTCCACTGAGCCCAGATCCGGGCCTTCACCAGGACTCTAAGCCAGGCCTTAGGTCATGGCCTGACTGTTTCATTTCCCCACATGTTTGCCTCCATTTTCAGAAACAGAGAGGACATAAGGGATCCTCAGGGAATTGCCCTGTTCTCTGGGTCATATAAGCAGTGGACAGTAGTCACATACACAGCCCATAGATATGGCTGTTTGACAGAACTGAGAGTTGAGGCTTCAATGAGAATTAAGAGTGGAGCCCAGAAGGATGACAGTGGGGTTCAGGCAGCTGCCCTGGGGAGAGGGGTGCTCTCTGCTGCTATGCACATCAGTTGTACTGAGTCACAGGGTCTCAGAATTTGGCCTTGACCTTGAGTGGTCAATCAGAGCAACCCTTTGTCATTGGCCCCTTCTTTTGGTGCTGTGCAGCTGTGTGACTCAAGCCTAGAGTATAGAGGTGCCACTGGTGGAGTGGATTCTAGACTTTTCCCTGTGGATTCCATTTCTTTCCTGTAGGCCTGACAGCAACAGGAGTCTCTGATGCCCACCAAACCCTCAGTAAGCGGGTGACTGCCTTGTGCACTTGCAGATTGACTGGGATCCTGGTCTTACGTGAATTGAAGAGGGGCCTCTTGACAGCTTCAGCTGCTTTTTTTCATCCTGCCTAGACTCCATGGTTATGAGCCCTAAATGAAATGGCTTTTGAGGGAATCCTGAGCTGATAGTATGGGTTCTGCCTGAGATTTCTACATTAGATGGTCTTCACTGTATCTTGCATATCAATATCCATAGCACTTAGTAGGTAAATCTTAAAAGTGGCTTTGGAGTCCATCAACAATTGAATAGAAAGAAGTGGTATTTTGATAAACTTTATGGAGTAGTACTGTTCCATGAGGAAGGAAGCTCTGAGTGACTCTAGAAAAATGCATGCATTTCAAAGATACAATTTCAATGAAATAAATGATACATACAACTTTAAGTGCCATGTGGTTTTCTTGAAATAAAACACACAATATAAACTAAAAATTAATAATTGGAATTCTGTCATGTACAGATATCTATACCCCTTGAGAACTGTTATAGTTATTAATATAAACATAAGCTTATGAATAACAAAATTTGGAAAGAGTAAAATAAAATTTTTTTACATAATTTCAGCCTAATTCACTCTTTAAAATTACACAGACACAAATGCACACACACACACACACACACACACACACACACACATATATATATATATATATTTTATACAGAAGATCTCAACAAAAATCAGGTTTGTCTTTCTAAGTCAGCACCTTACAGACAGCTTTTAGATTAGTTGCTAATGATTTTCCTTGTCTCCATACATTTTACATTGCGATATGTACTGTTTACATCTAGTACAGTGGACCCTGGCTCATGAGCTTAGTTTGGCCCTTGGGAGATATAGATAGACAGACAGACAGACAGACAGACAGACATGTACATGAGTTCTCCATTGCCATTTTTTAATGTGTGCTTCTGGAAGTAGTTCTGTAGTGGACTCCTGACCCAAAGTCTTCTGCAAATATTTTACCTGTGTTGAGTGGTCAAAGACTCCCTTCATTGTGATTTTGTGAGTTTAGGTTGTCATGGCATTGCAAAGCCTCTTTCTGGGACAGTCATGGCCAGGGTGGTTGCACTGGGATACATTTCCTTTATTGTGGCTACTAAAGGTGTGATGATGAGACTCATCATGGTGAGTGATTCTGATCTTTTCTTTTGAGCACTCCTCCCCTCCCTCTTTTTGACTGTGACTTGTGCTGGTGGATTTTAATGTTGGCTAGAACCCTGGGAGGCACCAATATTAAAATAAGCTGATTGAAATATTCATTGCAAAGGTACTTTTCAAAGATTCTCAGCTGTGCTATGGTGGCTTCTCTAGTGTTTACTGTTTAGACAACTAAGACATTTAGAAAACTGTAAAATGTTTCTTTTGTATGTTGAGATGAGTTCTCAGTATGTGGGTCAGGCTGCCTTAGAAGACAAGGTAGCCCTGGCTGGCCTGAAAATTCCAGTGAATCTCCTGACTTGGTCTCCAAGAGTACTGAGATTACGTGTACTGTGTCACCTTGTCTGGTTTAAATACAGTTCAGGAAAACTCTTCTGTGCGCCAGGATCAAAACAAATTTTGTTACTCATGTAGCATGGCTCAAAAACATAGTGCAAATTCTTGGGTTTTTCTAAAGAAAGCAGAGTTTGCTCCTAATCATCTCCTCTAAAATGCTTCTACAAAAGCATTGCTGGGCCTTACCTATTCACTTTATGTTCACATGTTTGTTGACTTGAGTTGAGTTATGTGTCTGTTCCTCCTTCACTCCCATGTGTCAACACTGCTGGATGCCTTATGACTGACTATTTCTGCAGGTCAGAGGAAGGGCAGAGTCAGTGCTTCCACACCAGGCCTGGTTCAAGTGCTGTTCCCTGGCCTCCTTGGCAGGGCTTTTTCAGACCCTGTTACTGAGACCTTTGAGGCCACCTAGGTTTACTGTGAAGAAGCCACTTGCATAATTCTCGCTATGAATGAAGGGGACTGTGGATATAGGTCCAGTTTTGTGCAGTTATGGACAAAATGCTTACAAGTTTTTAACATGTAGCTGTGTTAATTTTGCATATGTGAAATTTTCTTCAGCCAGATATTTTGTGATTTGATTGAGATTAGTTTTTAAATAAATATCTTCTTTAAAATAGAGGCAATATATTTTAGCAGTTAGAAAAGGTAAAAATGTCAAGGCTCAGAAATGACAAAATATTTCTATAATATCCCTGTAAAAATACTTTTTATCTTTTGTGTCCTATACACTCATGTATTTTCCTCCTATGATACAGCACATATTGTTCATTCCTCTAATGTCAAGGCTGGATCCCATGAAGTGTACAGATCTTCATATCTTCTGTTTAAAACAATCTTGTGTTTCTCTCATGGTCCCTATAGCACAAAGATTGAGTGATTTGATTCTAGATTTATATGTGTAGCTGTGGTTCTTTGGTAGTTGCTGCAACAGCAGTGTGCAAGTATACATTTAAAACACCACACTATATCTTTATAAATAAGATGTTTATTTTATGGTGAACTTTGTCAGTGTTTCAAAGCTATGAAATGAAATCACTGGAATTGTCAACTTGTGTACCTTGTAACAAGGAGTCACATTATTGCATTCATAAAACATTAGAACTAGGAAAATGTTATTTCTCTGGGGAGAATTTTAAAGGCTTGAAAACTGTACTTATATTTAAAAGCAGTAAATATTTTTACACTTTAAAAGAAGTTGCTTTGGATATTTCTGGAATAACTCATGTTTTTCTTTATTATTTGTATGAATTTTAAAAAATGCCTTGTAAAAAGTTAGGTGATTGAGCTCAGTGCAAAAACACTGGTTTTAACTTGACTAAAGAATGAGGGAGATGAAAGGAAAGTGAGAAATGAAGCTAAAGATGAGGAAGATGAGGAAAAGGAAGAGGAGCAAAAAAGGAGGACCAGGAGGAAAGGATAAGAAAAGGAGGAAGAAGAGGAAGATGTTGAAGAATAAGAGGACAAGAAATGGATAGAGAAAATGAGAAAGACAGAAAGTGGGAGGGACAAAAATGAAAGAACAAACAAAAATAGGCAAAGAAGCAGAAAAACAGAAAAGAAGAAAATGAGAGAAAAAGAGAGAAAAAAGTCAGAGGCAACTTTTTAAAGGGACACTTCAGATTTCAGTGCCCTGTGTTGTGGCTGGCACACCAGCAGAGCCACTCATTTTAGAGTGGAAAATGGATGAATTGGGAGGAGAGCATAGGTGGTAAGGGGAAGACAGATACCTGCGCAGGATTCATTTTCACTGCTCTGGGGCAGCACCAATCTCATACCACGTGGCAACTTGTCAGGCTCCTTATCCTTCTCTTCATGTTGGTCTTGGTCTTTGCTGAAACATGATGACATCACATTACCCACTTCCCTTTGGTTTCCTTCTGCCTTCCCTTCTGCACCACCCCCAGGGTTGGGAGATTGAGAGAGGAGGATAAGTCCATGGAGGAACTTCAATTCTATGGATGACTAATTTCATTCCAGGTATGTGGGCATCCCAAGACATTGCTGATCATGACTTGGGTAGAGGCAAGCCAAGTGGGACACATCCCTGCCAGACATGATCTGGATTTGCAGGAACAAATAAATCCCCAGACTTTCACATAATGTCTGGGGGACTCTTACTTAGGACAGGGGGCCTTCAATCTAGGTTCAAGGGAAAGATTCTGTGCATGCCTTACTTTGCAATCCATACACTAAGTATGAGATTTGGAACTAAGGCCATTTTGTGAAAACTGTCTTGAAGTCCTCCAGGTGTGATTTGGGTAGGCTCAAAAGTTGACAAGAAAAGCAAGGCTCCAGTGGGTTCCCATATCCATCCTCCTGGATGCTTGGCTGAGTCAGACATGTGATGAGCAAACCTGCTTAGAACTATGGCATGAGGATTGCTCTACACTGCATGTGTGGCACCATACATTGTGATGTTTGTGATTCCTGTCTACCTGGGATCCTCTGACAATTTCTACACTGCTTATTGGTCTTTCAGATCTCCAGCTCTCACACACTCACTATGTAACTTGAGGATTCCATAGTGAGCAGCCACAGTCCACCTCAAGTTTTGAGTTGAAGTCCCCATTGAGAAAATTGGGTGATGTGCTCACTGGGTCTTGTCCACAATTGTACTAGGAGTGACTACAGCTGAATCAGGACCAAATCTAGGTTTTATTTGGCCAAATCAAGGAAAACTCTGGCTGCTCTGGCCCCAAAAAGCAATTGGAGTCCAAGAGGCAGACGCTTATAGGCTACCTTCCTGTGGATACTAATATCACAACAAATTCAAATATGCCCAAGGGTAGGGAGAAGAACCCTGCACATTTCTTTGTGCATGTGAGAAATGCAATTTGACCTTTAGTCTGGTTTCCAGAAGGGCTGAAAATGGTAATGTCGAGTAATACCATGAAGATTGTAAGGAGCTGGAGCCAACCAGACAAATGAGAAAGAAATAGGGTAGCAAGATGGACCAGAAGCCAAGGACAGTACTGACAACAGCCATTACAACCTAGACCACGAGGTGTCCGTCACCCTTCTGGTCACTCATCATCAGCAGTCTGGATTAGGACTTTGAGGGAATATGAACTTCTCATGCAAGGTCAGAGGGTCTCAGAAATTGGAATGGAAGGGGATAAAGCTCTGAATCCTACACATGATTCTGAGAATCACCATCTATGGGTACAATGCTCTGCTGAGATGCATGAGTAGCTTTTCTATTGTGGGGTGGGCACCTCTGGACCTAGACTCGCTCAGGTGACACTAAACAGCCCAAGTTCACTGCAATCTCAAGGGTCCCTACATAGAACTCGGCCTCTTTCTGAAAGGAATGGAGGGACTCAGAGCATCCCAGTCTCTACCTATAACCTGAGTGTCCTTCCAGTCCGGTGGCAACTCTTCTTGACACTGATGATTCTACATGCATGGTGATACCTCCTCCAATACTGCTGCACTCATTTAATTCAGGCCACATTCTCCCAGTTGCTTGCAATTCTATGTCCTGCATCACCTAAGCCCCACACCCACGGGTTCTCTTCCAATCACACATGTCATATCTCAATGTCAGTCTTCCTAGCACTCTACTGCCTACAGTCAATTTTCTCTGCAATCTGGACCAGTGAGGTATCTTCCACATCATCCAATTACTGCCCTATAATGCTACACTCTGCTAGCTCAACACTGCAACTTACAAAGGTCAAAAGCCCCTAAAAACACAAAGTCCCTCTGTGCCTGAATGAAGGAGTAGAAAGCCCCTTGCTCCTCCACAGGCTCCAAGGATCAGCCTTGCCCTCTCTTGTGGCCCTATCACTGGCATCTCCCCCTGTCTTCACATGGCTGTCTCCTGTGTGCTTTATCTCCTGCACCAGTCTCCAAAAGGACTGGAAAGATGACACTGAAATTTCGGCCAGATAACCACAGATTATCTCCCACACATTGTTTCCCAAGTTTGTTTAAAATGTAGGTTGAGAAATGGGAAAGAGGAAAGCAAAGACATAAAGAAGAGACCCAACATTTTTATTGGCTTAGTAATCCTGTCTTGTGGCTGAACATAATGAGTTCCAGGCAAGAATGCCAGTAAAATGCAACACTGTCCAGAGTCATTCACATAACATAGCTGTCACTGGGAAAAGGAGACAGGGGACTGGATGGCATCTGTGATTGGATGTGATTTAATAGCCCCTTACAAAATATGTGTAAAAATTTAAAAGCCACCATGAGATAGTAAGAGAATAGGTCAAGATATATTTCATGATCATGAGGAAAATGATATAAAGGTGAGCCTTGAGGGGCTCCTGGACTAGTAGATTTTGCCCTTTTTCTAGACAGACACTCCAGTCTATCCTGTGCATATGAACTGAGATCCCAGATATATGCTCCAAGAGATCCACACTGTAACAGCCAAGTGCACAGCTCTCTCACTTTGTTTCTGCAGTTGTAACAAAGGACCAAGTTTTGGATAATTTCTAGGTAAAGAAATTTATTACTTTTAATTGAGGAGGCTGAGAAGTCCACAAGACATCAACAGGTTCAGTATCAGACTTTCCTTAAGTTTATCACCCTGTGCTCTCTTCACGTGGTGGAAGAGATGGAAGAGAAAATAGGAAACAGCTAGTTCCTCTGCAATCCTTGTGAATATATTACTTGGGCCATTCACATGGGCTGATTACCTGCTGCTAAAAGATCCACCACTCAATACACTCTGCTGGGATTTTACATACCAAATTATGGGTTTGGTAAGGAATTATGCATTCAGTTCACAGCAGCAGCCATAACTGATGGAGCTTCTGTCCCTTCATAGGACAGTAGAAGAAACAGGCTGTGCTTCAGGGACAGGGGATCTGTAGGAAAAAAAAAACAGAACAATGGAATCAGTAGTGTTTGAAGTCACTGAGACAACAAAGAGATACAGCCATTTGAGGAAAATATCAATGGGACCAATTTAAGGATGGAACAGTAAAACAAACAAACAAAAATCTTTCAAAAAAGTTGAGAAGACACAGGAGGCATTTCAAAGTTACTAGACAGAAAGTGCTTGCAGAGAGAGTCAGGTGTACAAAGTCAAAAAGGTTGAGACACAAGTCTCTCCTCTCCCACCACACCAGTGAAATGCAGGCAAGGCAGAGGGGGAAAGGAAGGCTGCCTAACTTTGGAGAAAGCTCTTATTCAGTGTATATTAAAAAGAGTCTAGTATCACTGTATTCCTACACTAGATAACCTCCCAGCCCCAGAGATGTAACGAGACCTTCTCACAGTTTTTATCTTCTTCCTATTGGGAACTGTCCCATCAAATGTTGTACCATGCTCACCCATAGCATATCTGCTTCCTCAAATTTTGAGGTTTCCTTCATGGATGAGGTACCCACAAGAGACCAAAATAAGTAACCAGATGAGCAGCGTGGGCAGCCCTAATTACAATGCCATATGCCAGCTGGGTCTGCTTAGCAAAAAAAAATTCACATGAAGTTATTTATTTCTACATATTGTTTATTATCCACTATCCAAAATTATTTACAGTGCATGTCTGAATGTTCTGATGACGAATACCTTCTTATTTTCCCCTTGGGGTGTTTGCCATCTTGGATCTCCAACTGAGATGAGCCACAAAACCAGGACCATTCAAAAATTAGATCTATTGCCCAGCAGTTAAATTGAGAAGGCAGCCATGGAAATATCAGGGAAAAAGAAAGCATAATCAGTCATGGAACCAGCCAAAAATAAGTCTGAACTAAAACAAAGACAGAAAAATAGGTAATTTTTTGTGGAACATTGCCCCTGATGGCCTGCTGAACATAAACATCATTTCCTAGGTTTACAAAAGGACATTGTTACAAGTCTTAGCTGATTGATAAATCTACCTAGGGCTTGTGCAGCCTCCTAGTCTTGTGGGCCTATCAATTGATTCAATTTTGATTTTTTATTTGATATACTTAATATATTGCTTGTGCATTAACAGTTCTCAGATTAAAGTTACAGGGTTAGTTGGAGCTTCTGCTGTTGTTGGCACTGAGCCAAATTGAAAATCTACCAATTTGAGACCAACACAGTGGAGCACATTGAAATACAAGGAGAAGCATCACAAGTGTTCTAAAAAGAAAAGAGTAAGTAACCAAGGCAAATATAAGAAAATAGAGAAGTATAGAGTTTTGGCATGAGAGGAATTTATATAATATCACTTGTCTATTATGATAGATTAACTACTGGGCACCTGGAAACACATAACTGCATGGAATTAGTGTGATGCTGGGAGGAAAACCCAGCTGAGGCTTCTTGCCAAGAGCATAAATGGAGAGCTAAGTGGGAAGATGGTGGTATTGTTGATTCTCCTGCAGAATGTTATTAACATATTTTTTGCTGAAATGAATCCAGCTGTTATCATCTGGGGAGCTTGGATCCTTGCTGTCTCTGTGAGTTGCTGTGGATCTTTTGGGGAGCTTTTGCCTGTGCCTTGAACATCACTTGATAATCCAGTGCACATCAGGCAGATGGCTGGCATAGTTGCTTCATTCCACAGGAACAGAAGTTCTAGGTTCCACCAGTGACTTTCTGGCCTTTTCAATGAAGATCCTTCATACAGACTTGTGTGAGACATTGTCACAGTGTTTAGGTCCCCAGTTGAACTGGAGGAAATTGGCATGGGCAGCAGGTCTTCAGTTGCACTCCTGCAGGACACCGTGCAGGGCTTCAGCTATATGATTTCTGTCTGTAGTATACAGACAGGTCTCCAGCATATGAAGATTTGCCTCTTTGGGTGAGTATCATAAAATAATAGCGTACAAAATGAGTCCTGTAAAGAATCTTTTCTCTCGTGAGTACTGACATTACTTTTCAGGGATCTTTAAGGGATCCTCATTATTTTTAAGGTATCTTTCATTGACTGAAACTTTCCCAGAGTTCTGTACTCTACATCTGGCATGGTGTCTTCTCATATATTGTTTCTGATACATACAAATTCCATCAGATTTTTAATCACTTGAATTTATGTCTGGAAACAATTTACAGAGTCTCTTTCCTTTGTAAGCTAGCAATTCATAATTTACATCTCTCTCTTTAGTGCCACTAGATTTTTGTCAGTGTCATTTGTTTCAAAATTTTCGTTTTGGACACTATAATTCTTTAAATTTGGAAAGTGCCATGTATCTTACTCAATCATTTTACTTCCACTGACACCCTTTTGGAAGTTTTGCTGTGTGGTATATTATTTCCTTCTCAGGTGCATTTTTGGGAGATTGTGATGCTCAATGGATTTGTGACACCCAGACTATTCATCTCATGGCATAAAGAAGATAAGAACTGCAAACAATGATTATGACATATAGGCTATAATGTTTAGGTGATCAACTGCAATATGGTCAGATATCAGTTGGATATGACAAACTCCAAAACCACATAAGAACTGCTCTTAAATAGAGGAAATGATCTGTGACTAGAGAAAAATTGATGTCTCCTAGATTTTGATATAGAGTTATAGAAACTAATAACTTCTTGTGAAGGCAGTTGTGCAAGAGTTGAAACACATCAATGGACTAAATGCCATCTCCTTCATGTTGACCCCTTCTGAAAATTAAACCCGAAATTCCTGACTCCCTAGCAAGCATAGTGGCCCTGGGATCTTCTTGCAGTAAGCCTGAGCTTCTCTCTGGGAATCCTAGGAGATTTCTTTTTAGTCTTCACCCAAATCTGTCTCCCCAGGTTGAGTAACCTGGCTTGGGTGATAGGGTAATACTTCATTCCTACAATGAAAGCTCCTCCAATATTTGTGCCTACCCTTCTTCTGATTAGGCTTTGGTTGTCACCTCTGCTGCTCTCTACTGGGAGAAAACTGGAAGCTGAACCCACTAAGAATTGAAAGATTAGCCACTCTCCTCCTTTCCCATGAAAGTCACTTTAGCCTGAGGCTAGAAGTGCTGACTTGGGTTATGGGGTTCTATCACTTAGTGCCTCCTGCAAAGATCATGTGAGACCTGGATAAGCAACAGTGGCACTCAAGTGAGTGTATATGTCTCCCTACTGCCCTCACAGGTCCTGTGTGGTCTGGACCAGCACTGGAAGCAGTGTGGGGGCAGAGCACTCTCTTCTTCTCTCCTTCTACCACCCACAGAAGGTTCACAAGTTCTCCTTGTTGGATTGTGAAAATTTTGCCACAAACTACCAAGACTCTAATGTGAAGAACACAGTACAATTTTTCATATGGGCAATTTACAAGTGCCCTTGTGCCAGTTGTGCTAGCATTCCTAGTGGCCCTCTACTGTGCTGTACCCTGGGCCATCGAGCAGGGTTGTGCCAAGTGCTGGGCACAGCTGTAAGAACTCTACAGTGACAAAATCAACAAGGCAGATTGAGCACTGGGCAGGAATTGAAGAGTAACTAGGCCACAAAAAAGTATATCTTTGCCAAGCATCTGGACAGGGGCTTCTGGGGATCATGTTTTCTCCAGAGATTTAACACATGAACCATCTCACAAGAGGTCTAGCAGTTATCAGGTATGGAATTGTGATCTCTAAGGAATCAGCTTCACTAACTTGCCAGCCTCTCCCTATTCATTTTTTCATTTCTTTCTAACATATGTCAATGGGGGATTGGGTTAGGGGTAGGGTGTCACCTGTAGAACTAGAGGAGAAGAGAATGTATGTGTACACTGTTAATTCTTCTAATTTGAGGAAACTTGCTATAGTAGCAACAGGAAGCTCATGTCACCCACCACCATTGAAGCAAGCACAAAGGATCACTGTATACAAACAATTTGATGCCAAAGACCCATCAGGAGCAAATGACAAGGGGAAGCTACTTTGCTTTGTGCAACATTAAAAAAAATTATCTGCCCAAAGTTAATCACAAGACCCAGGGATTCCAGCTGAAAATTCCACGTTACTGGCCATTAATGTGGGTCTGTCCAGCAAACCTCATGTGAATCTCAAACCCAACAGAATAATCCCCACTGCTCCTGACCCAGACCTGGCTTTCCAAGGTACATTGTAGTGGTGGAGGGGGCAAAATTCTGAAAAGATTTGGAATGTGTACAGTCCCCAGGTGATGGGGACAAATGGAGGGTTGGGGTTCGTAGGTCACTGTCAGAGGGCCACGGCTATATTTCTGCTCATTCCATGCCTAGACTAGGAGTCCAACTTGCCCTAAGTAATTTGTGTTGGTCACCATCACCTGGAAACCACAGGATTCTGATAAATCTTGAGGTGACTCCCCCTTACACCAAGACTATCCTGTTCCCTAGCACTCATGGACATAGTGCTATAGAAACTATTGTAGCTGGACAAGAAGTGTGTCTACTGTTCTGCTCGTAGAAAGTCCACCCCATTTTTGCTATCTTAAGGTGGACTCAGGTTTGGGACTGGAAGCACCCAGTCAAAGCTGGAGTGAGGAGAGAGTACACCATTCCAGCTAGGAAACACTCAGTGAAGTCAGCAGCAGAAAGGGTGAGGGCATAGGAGCCCTACATTCCTCCTGGCACCTTCACTTGTTAGGCTGGCATGAGGCTGGTTCTGGGGACATAAGGCCCTGGAAGAGATACTGGTTGAACCTCCAAATCATCTTTCCCCCAAATCAGGAGCCAGTATATAAAGAGCACACCCATGGAATTATGGCAGCAAGTATATATTTAGATAATATTTGCTCCACCAGTGGAAAACCATTTCACAAAACATCTGGGAGCCCTGTGTTCTGAGAAGGGTTTTGCAGTTCTCTCAATGGCATTGCGACTGCTAATGAAGCTGGATTGCAGCATGGGATGACGAAAGAGAAGAACAGGATGTGCAGAGATGGGAGGCACCTACAGGAGACAGCAGAGTCAAATGACTGTGGTTTTCAATGTGTGTATTGTGAGTGATGGCAAAGGTAGCCCTGAGAAACAAATCCGATCCCCTCCTGCCCTCTCGGCATTGCCCAACCTGACAATACTCACTGTCTCACACCAGTCAGTTATCAGCACACTCCACTGTGGGGCAGAAATAATATTGAATCAGGCAGGTCAGTGGTAGACAGAGAGATAGATAGACAGCCAGGCAGCGATAACTTGGTGCCAAGAAGCCTGCACTGCCACTGGTGATCTCAGCACCACTTGGGCTCAAATGCACAGGATCTGATTGTACTCTGAACTCAGGGTGTGAGGATGGGAAAATCGATCAACTGGGTCTCACACCTAACCAGGCATAAGTACTTCTGGACATAGGAGCTTCTCAGCCAGGTACCTTGTGAGGTGTGGGATGAACCTGCCCATTCTAGGCCAACTGAACATCACAACAGCTCCCACATGAGTAAGGAGCAAGCTGAAGGGAAAGGAAGGATGACCCACAACAGGCAGACTCAGATGACAGAAAGGATGTGGCTCAGATGAACGAGACATGATCTATGTGTAGGAGGTGATGTGAGACTAGTTATGTTCGGTCCTGAGCCAAATTCTGTTTTGTTTGTTTGTTTTGCTTTGTTTTTGTACCAGGAATCAAATTCATGACCTGGCACTTGCCAAGCAGGTGCTTATGCTGCTGAGCTAAATCCCTGGCTCAGAGCCAAATTCTGTCATATGGGTCAAACTTAGCTAAATGGGCTCAGGGAGCACTTGGTGCCAAAAGACCTAAGGACACAGAGACCTGATGGTGGAAGACAACATCACTCCAGTGATGAGATCAGAAGAATGAGTATCTGTTGTCACCTTTCCCTGGTGGAGCAGCAGGGACCTGATATTTTCTTTGCAACATTCATCCCATAGGTAACTTACCCCAGGGATCAGTAAATATGTGCTCATCCGGGAGGCCCAGCAACCTGGTAACATTGAGGTAGTGTTCCTTCAGTTCAGGACTCAATTTCTTGGTCCTCCCTGTGGTCAAGATGACAGTGAGGTGAGAAAAGAAGGGAACTGTGAAATTGGAGATTTTAACTCTCTGTCTTGTCATATAGTTTAGGCTGGAATTTAAATTTCAACCTCACTACCTCAGCCAAGCTAGTGTTACAATGACAGTTTTGAGCCACCACCTGTGGATCACTACAAACGCTCTGCATGAGTGAATGAAGTTAGAGGCTCCTTTCCCACAGGTCTGTGGAAAGACCTCCTCCCTAAGGGAGAGATGGAACTGGGGAAAATTGTGGGTTCTTGAGGTGTCGAGCCACCTAGTAAATTCTCCATTCACTAAATTCCCAGTGGGATGCAGCAATGACTCATCATAGAAGATATGCACAATATCCAGTCTGTTACTGGAAGTCATGTTCAAGAGCACCAATACGAACTGATTGTAGTTGGTTTCTAGCACTCTGAGGGTGAAGTCCTGTAATCCATAGTATTCTGCAATGTGGATGCCAAGGTTCATCATTTTGTGACCAGAATGAAAGGGCTGTGCCCTTGCTTCCCCAACCGTTAGCATCAACTTTTCCCCCAGGATGAATCTGTGTGGAGGGCAGTGAAGACCATTCCTTTAGGGAAGGGCTCTGCTTCCCACACTCAGTCAGATCTCTGTCCACAGCTCTCACCTATATTTTCCAAGGTGAAGACGCCAGGCTGGTCAAGTGGGAGAACATAGTCTTGCGTTAGATTACATGTCCCATTGCAGTAACAGTGAGATAAGGTGGATTTGAACTAGGCAATGACACATGTTTGTTTTCTCTGGGTTGTAGAAGCAGAATCAGAGCAGCAGTATGATTGTGAGGTCACAGCACCACCCAGTCCATGACAAGCAACGTGGCTGGATCCCCATGTAGCCCACATCCAGGCCACTGGTCAGTTCTCACTGTTTAGACATCCCTCTAGCACTCTTTGTGTCCTCCTCTACCACTCCAGGGCACACTGATCTCATGTGCTGACCCACTTTTCTTATTTACCCTTTTTGATCTCACCTTGCAATCTCCTCTGATATTCCATTCTGTTCAGTGACAACTAGTCACATAGGTCTTTAGCCAAAACACATCTCTCACCTGAGTTCAACTAACCATTACCCATAGATGCAGAGTCTTTAACCCTCCCTTACCATGTCTCCCAGTGTTCAATGCTCCAGGGGTGAAACAAGTAGCTAGATCCAGAAGGCACTGCAGGCAGATCACCACATGGAGCCCCCTCTGATTCATCATCTGCCCCATTGCTCTTATATTCTGACTGTGACTGTAATTTGAGTGTACTGTGTACCTCTCTGCATCCCCTGCTCTGAGATTCTCCCCCTTTATGAGCCCCAGTACAGAGTATGTCTTGGGTTTTGATGCTGCTTGCAGTAGTGGTACAACTGTTTGAACACATGACCACCACACTGAGCTGCACTCATCATATGGTTGTTACCTTTAATATTGAGACACAATCTCGTAAGCATGCTCAAGCTGAATTCAACTTTTTGAAATTCCTGCTTTAGACCTGGGAGGGAGGCCAGCTCACTTCCCTGCTACCCCTTGATGTTACAAGAGTGGAGCCTTTACAGGAACCCCTGTCCCTCATCCCTTCTGGGATAACATGCCCTCTTCTTCATTTGTCCTGACTTTCTTTGCTGCAGCCACTCATGAGTATTATGGAGGGCAGATGGAAAGGAGAGGAGGAGGATGCAATACAAGGAGAGAAATGAGTATGCAGGAGTGATAGGAGTAACAGAGGGAAGAAAGGAGGAGGATTGACTTATTAAAGACAGTGAAATGAAGGACAATTTCCCTCAGTTTGTGAACCATTTGGTTATATTGTTGGTCTGCCTCTCAACCCCCAGGACAGGGCAGCTTTACCTGATCCATTCAGCAGAGACATTGTAGCTGTGGTCATTATTCAGCTTGTAGGTGGCACTGTGCAAGCCTGTTTGACTTAGGCTTTCATTCCTTTCTGTGTTTGTTGCCCAACCTAGGGCATACCACATACCCTGGAACTGAAAGCGGGTGATGAAAGGCAGAACTCAGGGATGGATATAGTTCCACATCTCCTGTGCTGCCCCTGTGAATACCTCTGGGCAGCCCACCCAGCAGCAGCACTCCGTGAGTGAGCTGCTCCCGGCAGAGAGCAATTGTTTTGGACTTACAAGGACAAGAGTGATGGTGACTGTGGAGTGTACACTGAGTTTTCACAGATGCTGTGTGTCTAGCAGGACTCTCAAAATCTCACTGTTATTACTGATGAGAAAGGACTGTAAATATCCCAACCAAGCACACAGCCCTTGGATTCTCAGACTCCTCCCACCCAAACTGTCACAGAGTCCATTTGCATCATCACCATCCTCTTCCCAGTCTCTTTGGTCCTTGACCCTCCCTTCAGTTGCTCTAACAGAAACCTACCTCCTCATACTGGAAATCTGGCTCCAGGGGGAACTTTCTCAGAGGTGATTTGGAGATGAATGTTGGAAGAAAGTCCTGGGCTTGCATCTGCAGGGCTCCCATCAGGAGGAGGCCCATACTCAGGAGACCCAGGCCCATGGCTACCGAGATGCTGCCAGTTGCTGGAAAAGAAAGAGGAATGCAGAAGACACAAACTGGAGTGAACTACTTATAGTCTTCAATCTGCCCCTCCTTGGATGAGAGGACCCCTGTTTTGTTACATCCAGGATGAGTGGGCTTGGAGCCAGCAGGTGTTTCAGAATATGTTTGAACATATCTTCTCCTCCCCACAAATCTGAATTGTGCAATGTAGAGAAAAGGGAAACCAAAATGGAACAGGAGGGACGTGACCAGATCACCATACTCTGTCATGATCAAGAGATCCTCTCTGTGATCACCTTGACTCTTTCTTTTATCTGATCAGCACTGCTGGTGGGTCAGTAGCTGGAATTCATGGATACTGTCACATCTGACATGTGAGGCCAAGGTTTCTGTGTGATTGTGTGTGCGTGTGTCAGTTCTGTGTGTGTGTGTGTGTCAGTTCTGTGTGTGTCAATGTCAACTCCCTGTACCTCAGGAAAATTTGGGAGGGAAAGCTGTTTTTTGCTTCTAATCTGGAGCAGTTCCTCCTTGATTCCTACAACCTCTAACCACTAACCTTTGCTTTGATATTGATAAGGAAAACCCAGCACCTTGACATCCCCTGATTTTCCCTTTTTCAAAGTGTATAGACGAGGTTGACAACTGTGTTCCTGTAAACACAGTCATGTGACATCATATAATTTCTGAAATTTATCTTCTTTCAAGTCCACATGGTAGGCCTAGCATACAGTAAATAATAGCATTTGTCTCACTGCTATGAATTTGCTCACACCCTGAACCTTCCAGATTCACAAAAACCAACTCTGATGAAATGTAGAAAACCTGAAGCCCTTCCTTTGTTCCAGGCCCAGCATTTAGGTGCATGAATCTGCTCTTCAGATATACACCCAATATTAAAGTGATACTCCTCTTTCTCCCACTGTCTCTCTTGACCCTTGAATTTGGCAATATACTGACATAAACAAAAACCACACCTGGCATGACATCCCATTTGCTGCATTCTCAGCACTCAGGAAGCTGAGATAAGAGGAATTTGAGGTAAATATGGGCTACAGAGTGAGCTGCAAACAACTAAAATACAGAGGAATACAGTCTCAAGAAAATAAACAAACAAACAAACAAGGGAAGAATATCACAAATGAAACCAAAAAAGAAAATAAATAAATTTAGAAAAGCACATTTCCTCATGAAGGTTCTGCCCATCATTCTGGACCTTCCAAAGCCCATGAAGGGTGGTGCAGCTGGCAGCATATGTTATGGAGTGGCAAGGACAAGTCATCTTCTCTGAGCCTGCTGAGCCCAGATCCAGGCCTTCCCCAGGGCCCTTAGCCAGGTCTTAGATTATGGCTTGAGTCCCTGAATTCCCCACACATCTGCCCCCATGTTCAGAAACATGCAGGACGTGAGGGATCCTCAGGGAATTGCCCTGTTCTCAGAGTCACATAGGCAGTGGACAGCAGCCACGTACACAGCCCATAGCTGTGGCTGTTTGACAGAGCTGAGTGCTGAGGCTTCAGTTAGAGTTAAGAGTGGAGGCCTGGAGTATGACAGTGGTGTTCAGGCAGCTGCCCTGGGGAGAGGGGTGCACTCTGCTGCAATGCACAGCAGTTGCACTGGGTCACAAGGTGTGAGTACTTGGTTAATCCTTGAGTGATAAGGCCGAGCAACACTTTGTCTCTGCCTACTTCATTGGGTTCCTTGGAGCCCAGTGGCCCAAGTCTATGGTTTGAAAGTGTCACTGATATTTCTGATTCTACAGTTGTCCCTGTAGATTCCATTTCCTTGCTGCAGGCCTGACAGCACCCTGGTGAGTCTACAATACACACCAAACCCTCAATGAGGTTGGTGACCACCATGTGCCCTTGACTGGGATACTGGTTTTGTATGAGGTGCAGAGGGCCCTCTTGACCACTTCAGTTGTTTTTTATGATCCTGCTTAGTATCCAAGGTCATGGGCCCTATGTGGAATGGCTGTTGAGGAACTTGAAGCTGGATGTGAGAGCCTTAGATCACTACACAAGGCAGTCTTCACAGTATCCTGCATAACCATATGCATAGCACCATCATTTTTCACAGATAAATCATGAAAGTGGCTTTTAGGCCCATCAAGAAATACATGGGAAAAAGTGTGGCATTTTTAAAAGGTACATGGAAAAGTACCCTTCCATGAAGAATGAAGGTCCTGAGTGCTTGTAGAAAAATGCATGCACTTTGAAGTTACAATTTCAGTGACATCAGTCATGCATGTAACATTAAATACCATGTGGCTTTTCTTGATATAAAACACATAATATAAATGAAATGCAAAACAAAAGATTTATAATGGGAATTACATTGTGTACATATATCTATGCCCCTTGAGGAAAGTAATCATTATCAACTGAAAACATCCACTTATGAATAACAACATTGGAAATTTTAAAGTAAAACATTTTTATATAAAAAATTGATACCTAGTCCTCTTTTTAAAATTATATATATATATATATATATATATATATATATATATATATCAAACAGAAAATTCCAGCCAAAATTTGAATGTCTTTCTATGATGGCACCTCATGGACAACTTTAAGATTGGTGGTTGTTAATGATTTAGCTTGTCTCCATGTATTTCACATGCTGATGTGTCTTGTTTGCATCTAGTACGCTGTAATCTGGCTTGTGTGTTTAGCACTGGCAATATGGATATGTCAGCTCTTGGTTGCCATTCTCATTGTTCTATGAGTTTTTCAGAAAGTAGTTTTGTAGTGACTCCTTAGGTTTCAGCACTGGACTCTCCACTCAAAGACTTCATATGTGCACACATTGCATCTGAATCAAGTGGTCACAGACCAACCTAATTGTGATCTTGTGAGCTTGGGTCACCACAAAACTGTGAAATCTCTTTTCAGGACAGTTATGCAGTGAATGATTGAACTGGAAGTCATTTACTTTATGTTTTTCACTATTGAGGGTGTGATGAGACCCACTGTCATGAAGGATTCTGACCTATTTCTCTGAGCAATCTTCCCCTCCCTCTTATTAACTCTGGCTTGTGCTGGTAGATTTTAATGTCTGGCAAAAACAAGGAAGACTCTAATATTAAAAATAAACTCATGGAAATATTCATTGCAGTGGCAATTTCCCAAATATACTCATTTGTGCTATGCTGGCTTCTCTAGTGTTCACTGTATGGATGACAAAATAATTTAGAAAATTGCAAAATGTTTCTTTGCTACTTTGAGATGAGTTCTCACTTATTAGTTCAAGCTGCCTCAGAAGACTGTTAGCCCTGGATGACCTGGAAATTCCAGTGATTCTCCTGACTCAGTCTCCAAGAGTACTGAGATTACATGTAAGGGTCACCTTGTCTGGTTTAAAATATAGTTCAGCAAAATACTTCTGTGTACCAAGCTCAAAAAAAATTTTGTTACTCATGCAACATGGTTCAAAAAAATGGCACAAATATTTGTGTTTTTCTAAAGAAAGCACAATTTGTTCCTATTCATCTCCTCTGAAATGCTTCTACAAAAGCATTGCTGGGTCTTACTTATTAGCTTTCTGTTCACATGTTTGTTAACTTGAGTTATGTGTCTGTTCCTCCTTCACTCCTACGTGTCAGCACTTCTGGATGCCTTATGACTGACTATATCTGCAGGTCCCAGGAAGCGCAGAGTCAGAGCTTCCACAGCAGGTCTTGTTCAGGTCCTGCTCCCTGGCCTCCTCGGCAGGACTTCTCCAGACCTGTTACTGGGGCCATTGAGGCCACCTTGGTTTACTGTCAAAAAGCCACTTGCACCATTTTCACTATTGAGGAAGGACTCTGATGATACAGGCCCAGTTTTGTATTCTGGGCCAAATGCTTAAGAGTTTTTAACCTGAAGTTGTGTTAGATTTGCATGATATGTGAAATTACCTTAAGCCAGACACTTTGTGACTTGATTGACTTTAGTATTTAAATGGAGTCTTTAAACTATAGGCCCTGTGTTTCAGTGAAAAGGTGAATGTTTTAAAGCTCAGAAATTATAAGATAAACTTATAATCTTCCTCTAAGAATAATTTTTATCTTTCCTCTTCTGTAAACCCTCATGGCAAAGAGGAAAGCAAAAACCCACAGGACTGACACTGAATGGGCATATGTGATACTGGTTTAGCAAACCTGTCTTCTGGCTGCACATAATGAGTTCCAGTCAAGGATGCTAACACAAATGCCACACTGTCAAGGTCATTAAAATAAAGGGAACACTGAAAAACTGTCACAATGAAAAGGAGACAAGGATATTGGATGGTGTCTATGCCTGGGTATGACTTAAGTGCCCCTTACAAAGCATGTGTGGAAATTTAATAGCCGCCAGGAGATTTTAAGAGAGAAAGTCAGGATATATGTCAGACTCATGAGGAAATGGATGGAAAAGGGAGCCCAGAGGGGCTCCTGGACTAATAGCTTTGGCCCTTTTTCTAGACAGGTGCTCCATTCTTCCCTGTGAATGTGAACTGAGCTCCCAGAGAGGTGCTCCAAGAGGTCCACACTGTAGTAGCCAACTGCACAGCTGTCTCAGTTTCTTTCTTCAGTTCTAACACAGAAGCAAGTCCTACATCATTTCTAGGCAAAGGAGTTTATTGCTCATAATTCAGCAGGCTGAGGTCTATAAGACATCAAAAGTTCATCTCAGATTTTCCTTAAGTTTATTACCCTGTGCTATCTTCACGTGATGGAGTAGATGAAAGACAGAACAGAACACAGCTAATTCCTCTATAATCCATGTAGAGATAGTAATCAGTTCATTCACATGGCCTGGTTTCACTGAATCCTAAAAAATCCATCCCTCGATACTGTCTCCTGGGCTTTTAGGTACCAAATTATGGATTTGGTAAGGAATTATGCTTTCAATTCAGAACAGCAGCTGCACCTGATGGAGTTTTGTACACCTTAACATGATGGGAGAAGAAGCAGGCTGTAACTTCAGGGACCCGCAGGTAAGAAAATAATAGAACAATGGAATCATTAGTTTTGTAGCTATTGATACAAGAAAAAGATAAACCCTCTGTGGAATGCAGATTGAAAGAAAAAAAATCTTTACCAAAAAAAAAAAAGAAAGCAATTAAGGGAAACAGGAGAGTAGGCATTTTTAAATCCCAGCTCTTACTCAGTGTATATAAAGTAAACTCTAGTATCACTGTATTCCTACATTAGATAGTTTCACAGCCCTAGAGATGCAACATGACCCTTACACACGTCATTTATTTTCTTCCAAATGGGAATGGGTCTGTCAAATGTTGCACCATGCTCGCCCATAGCATGTCTCTTTCCTCATTATTTGAGACAGAGGGCGCTAATGTTTTGCTTCGTGATAGGGGTATCCACAAGAGACATAAATAACCAGATGAGCAAGGTGGGCAACTCTAATTACATTGCCATATGCCAGCTGGATCTGACTGAAAAAATAGAAAGAAAGTCAAAGAAAATTCAGATGAAGTTCTTTATGTGTAAATATTGTTTACTATCAAAATGATTTACAGTGCATATCTGAATGTTCTGATGACTAACATCCTCTTCTGGGGAGGGTTCCATCTTGGATCTCCAACTGATAAGAGCCACAAAACCTGGACCATCCTCAAATTAGATCTATTGCCCACCAGGTAAGTTGGGAAGGCAACCATACAAATATCAGGGCACAGGAAAGAAAACTCAGTCATGGAACCAGCCAAACGTAAGTGTGAACTATATCAAAAACAGAAAAACAGATAATTTTTCATGGAACATTGTCCCTCATGGTCTGCTCCACATAAACCTCATTTCCTAGATTTACAAAGGACATTATTACATCTCTTAGCTGATTGATGAATTTACCTAGGGCTTTTCCAGCAACCTGGGCTTGTGGCCCTACCAGTTGATTCAATTTTGATTTGTTATTTGATATATTTAACATAACACTTGTGCATCCACAATATTCAGCTTATAATTACAGGGTTAACTGCCTCTTCTGCTGTTGTTGGCAATGAGCCAAATCAAAACTCTACCAGTTTGCCATCAGCGCATTAGAGTGCATTGAGATACAAGGGGAAGCTTCACACATGTTTTAGAAAAATTAAATTAAGGGAGGAGAGTATAGGGAAATACAAACCTATAGAGTTTTGACATGAGAGGAATTTATATAATATTTGTTTGTCTATTATGGTAGATTAACTGCTGGTTAACTTGAAACACACAGCTGAATAGAATCGTTGTGTTTCTAGAAGCAAAAATGTCCGCTGAGGCTTCTTGCCCACAGCATAAGAGGAGAGTTGAGGGTAAGATGGCGATATACTTGATTGCCCTGGAGACACTTGTGACCATGTTTTTCCTGAAATCAATTCAGCTGTTCTCATCTTCTGAGGAGATTAGGTCATAGCTTTCCATGTGAGTTGCTGTGGATCTTTTGGGGGAGCTTTGTCTTCACCTTGAACATCACTTTTTAATCACTCATCATTCACACTGCTGGAACAGGTCTTTCATAGCACTGCTACAGAATTTTACCTTTCACATCTGACCTTCTGGACTTGTCAGTGGAGGCTAACCTGGATCCTGTGGGAGGATAATATCTCTGCCCTGCAGGGGACGCTCCTCCAATGTGTTGGTCCAAGCTTCAATCTGCTTGGTCTTTGGTTATCACTCTGCTGTCCTCTGCTGGGGAAATCTAGAAGCTCAATGGCTGGGATTTTATAGCTTAGCCTGTCTCTTCATCTCTCAAGCAGCTCACTCACACTCTGGCCTAAAAGTGGTGGCTTGAGGTATGGGTGTACAGATTCTATCACTTCCTGCCTCCTGCATAAGTCATATGAGACATGGAGCAGCAACAGTGGTACTCAAATATGTGCAACATGGGCACTCTGTTTGCCACTGTCTGTGTAGGTCCTGTGTGATCTGGGCCAGTGCTGGCAGCAGTGTGGGGGCAGAGCACTCAGCTCTTCTCTCCTTTTACCTCCCATATGAGGGGCAAAAGTCCTGGTTGTTGGATTTGATGATGTTTTCCCAAAATAGGAAGACAGTGTAATTTTTCATATGCACATTTAACTAGTGCTCTCATGCCGGTTGTGCTAGCTTCTGTGGGTTTTATAATGAGGATATTGGGAGATCTAAAATTGCCAAATACCAGCAGAATTCGGTAGATGTGGGTTTTATGTTATTTTGTGGCATTTACATTTTTCACTTCACCATAATCATATTTTAAGGGGATCATCTGCATATACTGAAAGATCTAATTTCACATGTTTAGTAGAAAAATCTTTTATTGATTTTTGTATTTATTTATTTATGTGTTTAAAGAGAAAAAACAAAACAGGTAGAAATATTACAGAATTTCAAAAAAATATAAAGAGTAAGATATCTCAAGTTGATAAATCACATATTGTTGTTTTAGAAATAGTTGCTCAAGTTACAAAATTAAAGCACACAAAATGGACAATCAAGCAGTGAGACTGCAAATGGATCTGTTCAACAATCCAACAAGAACTTAGAAATATGGTCATCAGTCCCACACACTTACATATACATGCAATCATGTCTTTTGTAGCACTTCCTATTTCCTCTTTTTTACAATAGCAATTATACATTTTTAAACTTTATTTAAAGAAAAGAAAAAAGCAAAACAGAAAAAAATGAGCAACAATACAGAATTCTAAAAGAAAAAAAGAAAAAGAAAGGAAAAAGAGAAAAAAACCCACTAAGAAATCACTAGTGTATAAATTACATATTGTCATCTTGGATGTAATTGTTCAAGTTACAAAGTTTAAGGATACATAGTAGACATTCAAACAGAGACTGCAAACAGTTATGCTCAAAGATTCAACAAAGATTCAGCAATAGGGTCATCTATTTTACACACTCAGACATACATGCAGTTATATCCCTTAGAGCACTTTCTTTTCCTGTCTTTTTTTACAATAGCTATTACACATTTTGGTTTTATTACACTTGTAGTTCTTATTTACTTTTTACACTAGAGACACAATGTGATATTATAAATATGATTCTTATTTATTTCACTAATGATGATAGTCTCAAGTCTCCATTTACCTATGAAGGACTCAAGATCATCCTGTTTTACAGCTGAGTAATATTCCACTGTATAAAAATGCCACATCTTTTTCATCCACTCTTCAGTTGATGGGCATCTTGGTTGTTTCCAAGATTTAGCTGTCACAAATTGCTCCACTATGAACATGGATACACATATATCACTATGATATGAACTTTTCAGTTCTTCTGGGAAAATACCCAGGAGGGGAATAGCTGTGTTAAATGGGGCTTCCAATCTTAGTCTTCTGAGAATTCTCCATATGGATTTCCATAATGGTTGCACCAGTCTACATTCCCACCAACAGCGGAGCAGTGTTAACTTTTTCCCACAGCCTCACCAACATTTGTTATCAGTTGATTTCTTGATGGCAGCTATTCTTTCCATAGTAAGGTGGAATCTCAATGCTGTTTTAATTTGCATTTCTGACCAGTGATGGTGAACATTTCTTCATGTATTTATTTGCCATTTGTATATCTTCCTCTGAGAACTGTGTGTTCATCTTAGATGCCCATTTTTGGAGAGAGTCTTTGAATTTGGGAGGCTTGATGTTTTTCAATTCTTTATATGTTCTGGACATATGTCCTTTGTCTGGGGGACTGCTGGCTAAAATTCTTCCCACTTAGTATGTGTTCTTTTCACTCTGTTGGAGATTACTTTTGAAGTGTAGAAATTTTTCAATGCTATGGGATCCCAATTGTTGATTCTTTGAAGTGTTTCCCGTGCAGTTTGCGTTTTGTTCATGAATTCTCTGCCTACCCCTATTTCTCCAAGACTTCTACTTACCTTGTCTTCCAGTTGATTTAGTGTTTCTGTTTTAATATTGATGTCTTTGATCCATTTAGAATTTAGTTTTGTGCATGGTGATAGGCTTGGATCTAGTTTCAGTCTTCAGGATGTGGAGAGCCAATTATTCCAACACCATTTATTAAAGAAACTATCCTTCTTCCAGTGGACATATTTAGCCTCTTTGTCAAATACCAGGTAGCTGAGTGACTTTGTAGTTGTACTTGCAGCTTCTAATCTATTCATTGATCCTCAGGTCTAGTTCTTTGCCAGTACCATGCTGATTTTATCACTGTGGCTTTATAGTACTGTTTCAAGTCAGGAATTGAGATGCCTCCTGCCTTGTTTTTGTTGCCCAGAATTGCCTTTGGTATTCTAGGTTTCTTCTATTTCCAAATGAATTTTAGGAGTGTGTTCTCTAGATCTGTGAGGTATGTCAATGGTATTTTGATTGGGATTGCATTAAATCTGTATAACATTTTGGGAATATGGCCATTTCCATAATGTTGGTTCTTCCTAACCAAAAGCAAGGAATATCCTTCCATTATCTAATATACTCTTCAATCTCCTTTTTCATTGAAGTATAATTTTCAGCATATAGGTCTTTTACATTTTTAGTTAGGTTGATTCCTAAGTATTTCATCTTTTTACATGTTATTGTAAAGGACGATAATTTCTATAATTTCTCTCTCAGTGAGTTTTTTGTTTGTGTACAGGAATGCTATTGATTTTTGAGCATTGACTTTGTGTCCACCTACACTGCTGAACTTGTTTATTATATCTAGTAGTCTTTTGATGGAGTTTTTTGGGTCTTCTATATAGAGTATCATGTCATCTGCAAATAGTGATAATTTAACTTCTTCCTTTCCTTTCTTTACTCTTTTTATTTCTCTCTCTTGTCTGATTGCCCTGCTAGTGTTTCCAGAACTATGTTGAAAAGAAGTGGTAATAGTGGACATCCTTGTCTTGTTCCTGATTATAAAGTGAAAGCTTTCAGTTTTCATCAATTTAGTACAATGTTGGCTTGTCATAGATGGCCTTTATAAGGTTAAGGTAGATGCTGTTTATTCTGAGTTTCTGAAGGGTTTTTGTCATGAACATGTGTTGGACTTTGTCAAAAGCTTTTTATGCATCTATTGAGATGACCATGTGGTTTTTGTTTTTGGCTCTGTTGATGTGGTGTATTACATTTATTGATTTGCATATGTTAAACCATCCCTGCATTCCTGGGATGAGCCCCACATGGTCATGATGTGTAATGTTCTTGATCATTTGCTGCATTCTATCTGCCAGTATTTTGTTGAGAATTTTTGTGTCAATGTCCATTAGTGAGATTGGCCTATAGTTCTCTTTTTTGGTTGGATCTTTCTTTGGTTCTGGTATCAGAGTAATACTTGCCTCCAGGAATGATTTAGGGAGGATTGCTTTTTTCTCAATTTCATTGAAGAGTTTAAGGAGTATTGGCATCAAATCTTCTCTAAATTTCTTGTAGAATTCAGCTGTGAATCCATCAGGATGTGGGTTTTTCTTTTTTGGTAAGTTTTTAATCATGTTTTCAATTTCAATAGCTGATATTAGGTTGTTCAAAATTGCTTAATCTTCTTGGTTGAGTTTTGGTAGATCATATGTTTCTAGAAATCTGTTCATTTCCTCTATGTTTTCCACTCTATGTGAGTAGAGATTTTGAAAGTAGGTCTTGATGATCTTTCGAATTTCTATAGGATCTGTAGTAATTTCTCCATTTTTGGTTCTTATTGCATGAATTTGGGTTTTTTCTGTCTTTCTCTTGATAAGGTTAGCTAGAGGTTTGTCAATTTTGTTCATTCTCTCAAAAAACCAGCTTTTGAATTCATTAATTCTTTGTATTGTTTTTTTAGTTCCAATTGCATTGATTTCTGCTCTAATTTTTACATTTTCCTCTCTTCTACAAGCTTTGGGTTTACCTTGCTCTTCTTTTTCTAGAAGCTTGAGATGGAGCATTAGGTTGTTTATTTGTGCTCATTCTGTTTTCTTGATATGAGAATTTATTGCTATGTATTTCCCTCTTAAGACTGTTTTCATCCACAGATTATAGTATGTTGTTTCTGTATTTTCTTTGAATTGTAGGTATTGCTTTATTTCTTCTTTAATTTCATCTGTAGCCCACTGGTTGTTCAAAAGGCTGTTATTTAATTTCCATGTATTTATGCAGATTTTGCAATTTATTTTGCCATTAAATTCCAATTTCAGTGCTCTATGGTCAGATACTATGCATGGGATGATTTCAATACCTTTTCATTTACTTAAGAATGTTTTATGGGATAATATATAGTCTATTTTGGAGAATGTCCTGTGTGCAGCTGAGAAAAATGTGTATTCTGATGTGGTTGGGTGGTACTCTCTGTAAACATCTACTAAGTCCATTTGCTCACAGGTGTGATTCAGTTCTGTTATTTCTTTGCTGACTTTTTGTCTGGTTGATCTGTCTTTTTGTGAAAATGGGCTGTTAAGATCCCCTGTTATAATTGTATAATTGTATTTGGTTTTTTATGTCCATTGCTATCTGTCTTATATAGTTGGGCACTCCTGTATTTGTTGCATTTATATTTATAATTGCTAATCCTTCCTTTTGAATTTTTCTGCTGTGTAGTATGTAGTGACCTTCTCTGTCTCTTTTAATCATTTTAGGTTTGCAGTTCATGTTGTCTGCAAGTAGAATAGCTACTGCTGCTTTTTTCTGGGTTCCTGTTGCATCGAATACTGTTTTCCATCCTTTGACTTTTAAACTATGAGTTTCCTTTTAGGTCAGATGTGTTTTTTGCACATAGCACATTGTGGGATCCTGTTTCCTGATCCATTCTGTCAATCTATTTCTTTTTATATGTGAATTGAGGCCATTTATATTTATGGATATCACTGATATGTAATGGCTCGACTTTGCCATGTTATGTTCCAGTTGTTTATTTCTGCTTTTCCTCTTATTTAATTGCTTATCCTAACTGGTGGTTTCTTTCTGTTGTTGTTTTGGGGATTGTGGTCATTTTTTCCCCATCTAGTATGTCTTTCAGTGCTCTTTCTAGGGTTGGTTCAGTGGACGTGAACTTCTTCATTTGTTCTTTGTCATGGAAGTGTCTTGTTTCTTCATTAAATTTGAATGAAAGTTTTTCTGGGTACATCAGTCTGGGTTGAAGGTTGTTTTCTTTCAGGGCTTGAAATACCTCACTCCAAGCTCTTCTTGACTTGAGGGTTTTTTGCTGAAACATCTGCTGTGATTCTTTCTTGGTAGGTGAGTTGAGTCTTTTCTCTGACAGCTTTTAGTATTCTGTTTTTATGCTGTATGTCTGAGATGTTAATTATTATGTGTCTGGGTGTGGATTTATGTTGATTGTGATTGTTTGGTGTTCTTTATACCTCATTTACCTGCACATCAGATTCTTTCCCCAAGTTTTCTGCTATTCTTTCTGTAAATACTTTATACATGTCATTTTCCTGGACTCCTGTGTCTTTGCTAATGCCCATTAATCTTATATTGTTGCTCTTGGCATCATCATGAAGCTTCTGGATTGTCATTTCATGCTGCTTTGTTATTTTTAAAAGTTCTATCCTTTCCTGATCACTAACTGTGATGCTGTCCTCAAGGTCTGAAATCCTATCCTCAGATTAGGCAGTTTTGCATGTTTTCAATAGAGTTTTTGTTTCTTGGATGTCTCTTTGAGTTTGTTTCATGAATTCTGCTTGTTTTCTATATTGTTCATTCAAGGTTTCAATCAATTTCTTATGCTCATGTACTTTTGTTTCTATATTCTTCATCTGCATTCAACAACTACTTTACTAAGGTTGTTATTTCTATCTTTACATGGGAGAGGACTTCTAATTTGATTTCCTCTATAGCCTGATGTAGTTGTTTTTTATGTCACTTGCCATCTTTTCAGAGATTCTTGGTGTGTTACTTTTGGGGTCCTCTATTTCAATGTTTCCTGTACTTGCTTCTGGTGAACTGTATGTTTGAGACTGCATTTTGCTTTTTTGTTTTGTCATTTTCACTCTGCCTGATGTTTTCTATGTGTAGAAGGGAATCACACACTGTTTTCAGACTCCCCAAGGTCTTACAGTTGTTTGGAGGGGGTTTTCCTACTGGCCCTATTTATCCCCTGCACACCTCTATTTTAGGAGCATACTCACCACACTGACACAATTAATCCAATGCAGTCCAAGGTTCGCTGCCTGGGAGCAAAGTTCCAAGTTTTTCACTCTGACAGGAGCCTGCTGAGGTCTTCTGATGTCCAAGGTGGAAGGGAAGGCCCAGAAGAAGCAGTCTAGGGCAGATTTTCATCTGGGGTGGGCTTCCACAATGTTCTTGATGGTGGAAGGGCCCACAGAGGAGTTCACAGGCAGCTTATGCCTGAGGCAAGCTTCCCCAGTGTTCCAGGTGGCAGGGTAGGCCCACACCTACTAGACAATTCTGAGGATGAATTTAATGAATTCATGGCAACATCTGAAAATCTACAACCTCAAAAACAGTTTCCAATGCAACACTACACTTAACCCTAAATTTGTTGGTGGTGAAGATTTGAAGTGGATCAAAGAAAATATCACCTCTTTACACATAGATGAAGCTTTCATGCATTAGTGAATCCAGATGAGGAAATTATGGCCATATCTTAAATAGCTGCATAATTTTTCTCTACAAGTAATATGTGGTGACTGGACGTGTATGAATGAATCCGAGGTAACAAGGTTAGGCTTTCTAACTCAAACCTGAGTGATTTTTATTTCAATATACCATAAGAAGTTCTGATTGTGGTGTCTTGGATGTATGTATATAAATAGAAATACAGAGATGGTGGAAAGATGTTTAGCCCCTTTCAATCTGATTTCAAGTGTCAATAGAATGTCTATTACATAAGAGAGCTGTGGGAGTAATCTGAGAAAAATACCACTCCAAACTTGAATGCACAGATGCTTCTTAGTTGAAAGTTCTATGCATGATGATTTAATTTCCTCCTCTTTTCACTGAATTTCGACATGGATCATTTGATTTTCTTATGCACAGCATATCTGTGTATCATATCCCTCTTTTTGGATGTACTGATAACAAAGGCAATAATTTTATTTTGTTTTTAAACTAAAGTGATTTAACTTTGGAATATAAGCCTGCATGCTTAAATGCTAATTTGTCCTTTGCTTTTGATTTGGGCAATATCTGTTCCAGTAAATCACATGGTGCACATCAAATAGAGGAGCTAGGCATTCTCTTAGCTTAGCAGAACAGAGATGCACACAAAGAGAAGCCTTAATGATACTTCCAAAGATCTACTCTGCCATTGTTTCCTCCCTTCTGGCTGTGGGTACATGTAGAGGTTGTTGGGGAGCGTGTTGTGTACAACCAGAAAAATGGGTCCTCACATCACTGCCAATTAGCAAGACAGGACACTCATTCCTAGTGAGCCTCATGGAAACTAGCACTATGTCATTCATAACATCTCTGAATTCCCCTTCCTTCATAATAAGTCACAGATGCACAGATAAAGTACACAGATAATCATGGGAAATTAATAATTTTTGGAAGACACAGCCACATAGTAACCCTCACTTTCTCATTTTAGGAGAATCAATTTCATTCCCTTATTATAGAGTTTCCTTTAAAATATGGACTACCATAAATTTGAAAGGCAATTCAATGTACTATGGTACAAAGGTGAGGATAATGCTGTTTTCCTAAATAGACAAATAGGGCTGGATACCATTTACATCATGAAGGGTTGAAACTTTCAGGTTTTCTTTCTAAAGGAATCCTCACTTTGTGAGTAGAGAAAGGCTTCAGAGAATGTTTGAGAGAACACAAAAAATTTTCATCTTATAGTGCATAATCAGTTAATTTATTTACATCTTTCAGAGTGCCTGTGGAGAGAGGCATCATTGTCCAGATGCCACTGTTTTGGGACCCTCTTCCTGGGAGAAGATCGTCTCCTTGAGCCATGGGGGGTTCCGCTCCTTACTTTTCTTCTTACCTCACTCCCATCCACATTTCCCCAGCTGTAAGTGTCATGTGCTTTTGGTCATTTTCTGTTTTTAGTTCTGGTCTAGGTAGATGTTACCTGCTTCAGAATAGGTACAGGTGCTTTGGAGATTCACTTCTGGCATCTCAAATGCACACTGATCTCCATCTTGTTTGCAAAAGTACAGCTTTAAAAAAAGTCCATAACCACACCACAAAAGATGCGAATGTGGGAATAACATGGCCAGGGAAAAATGGGTAAGAGGCAGATTGAGTGGGGAGGAGCTTAGGGGCTCCTTGTGGAGAGCATCCATGAACAGCTGACCTTGGACTTGTTATGATCCATTCACAGAAGGCCAAGTAATAGCCTTGTGAATGACACCTGGGCCTTTGGGGATAGTGCCCTGGTGACAGAAGTTTTGCAGGAGGGATTATCTCTGTTTCCATTACTCAGAATAAACACACATGTGTCATGTTTTCTAGCGACATGAAAAACAGTCAGGACAAATTTCACAGGACCAGATACTGTGTGCATATCTCTGGAGCAACGGTTCCTCAGGTAGGCACTGTCCTGCCCAAGATCAGAATCACAGAATGTATGTTTCCCTAGGAGTTCAGCCTGGGTCCTTCCAGCACTGCAGTGAGTCTGGGCTCCCAGTCTATCTGTGTCCCTTGATGTGCCACCCCTAGTGAACCAGGTCTTCCTGGTCACTGAATTGTGAGGCTGCATGCTGTTTCCTCCAATGCTGCTGGGTTTTCTAGGTTCTGGTCACTTCTGCCCACTCTCTGGGAATTGTATGTTGAGCCACTGATTCCCTACACCTACAGATCAGTGGCAGCCACATTCTTGGCCTCTAAAACACAAGTGTTTTAACAGTACATTTTTTACTGTCAGCATTATCTGGGTGACCTGTGAGTCTCACAAGTCCTAAAATTAATAACAAATTCTTGCACAGTGATAGCTTAAAAAATCACCTTGCCAGGGCCCTAGGAGCAAAATCTGAATTTTACTGTATTTTAGAA
Source organism: Hydrochoerus hydrochaeris (assembly GCA_004027455.1). NCBI lineage: Eukaryota > Metazoa > Chordata > Mammalia > Rodentia > Hydrochaeridae > Hydrochoerus > Hydrochoerus hydrochaeris. The sequence goes on from PVLA01003444.1 coordinate 92,857, forward strand.
ACAAGGTTTGAGCAGTGTGCTGCTTGCTTATAACCTCCAAGGATGGACCTCGCCTCCTCCATGGACCTGACTCTGCTTGGTGAGTGTATGGCTTTCCATTCTTGGTTGTCTTATGTTCAACCTGTTTCAAAGCACACTGCTTATGACACTGAGGATCAAGGTAGATAATAAAGGAGTTTCCCTGTGTTAAATCTGTGATTCACTTAAAAGGTAAAATGAAAACAGAGAAGACAGGAAGGAAACACATGGGAGGGAGATTAAAAAGAAGCCCGGCCAATCATTGTTTAAGATTCAAAATTTGAGTTGTACCTAAACATAGTGAATTCAAAGCCAGCCTGCTCCATCAGAGTGCCTGCTATCAAGAGGTTCCAACTGAAGGCTGATTGTCATAGCCAAGAGGAGGGTAAGGAGACAGGATGGCTTCTATGGTTTGTGTGTGAGCAGAGTGTCCCCCAGAGATTCAAATGTGGAAATTTTGTTACCTACTCTGAGAAATTAAGAGGGTAAGGCCAGCTGTGTGAGACACCCAGGTTACTTCTCAGAGAAAAGGAGCCCAGAATAGTGGTCTGGGACTGGCTAGATCTGCACTTTTCCTTGTCAGAGGCTCTATTGTCTCCTACTCAGGCACACACACTCACTCAGTGGTTCTCTGTGCTCTCCGTGTAACAGGTCATTCACAGCTGTCTCAGTGTCTGATGCTCTAATAAAACCACCAAAAACTGCATTAGTTTAAGAGTAGATATTTACTTCTCACAGTTCTAGATTCTGCAAAATTCACAGGCATAAGGGAGTTTGGTGTTGTGACTGTTCCTCATATTTGGCATCATTCAAAGGATCCTCAAATTGTGGGGGAAAGTAACTGCTTCCCTCTTTGATCACTTGTATAACACACAAGGCTCATTGTCAAGGGCAAATTTAACCACTTCCTGGAAGCTCAACCTCTGGATGCTACCATGTACTGTCTTAGGTTCTACTTAATGGTTTTGGCAGAGGGACAGACAGCTTCATTCAACAGAAGCAGCCACACCTTGTGGTGCATTTCTGTCCTTTACCTGACCCTTAAAAAAGGACGCTGTGTCCACATGTGTGACTCTCAACCGAGGTCTATATTTGGACAAGAGAAGCATAAGGAGAAGGGTATGGGGGCAGAGGCAAAGGATAGCATTGGGGCAGGGCTGATGGGAGCATTTTTTGGTCCCATCAATATTGTCTGGAGCCAATAGATATGGAGCACCAAGCATTGCACAGTGCAAGCACCTGATCTTCCATACTGGGATTCAGATTTGCTGAAACCTGAACCTAAGACTCCACCCAAAGATGATGTCTTGGTCCTGCAGCCTCCTGCAACCTTGGCCATCAAGCTAGGATGTGCACAGTGCTGGCCATAGCCTAAAGGTCTCCACAGTGACAATGTCTGCAAGACAGAATTATAACTTAGTAAGAACTGAAGAGTCATTTCCACCACAATAAAAGTAAAGCTTTCCCTGCTGTTTGGGCTGAAGAGATAGTGATTATATTTTATCCCTAGATTTAACACAGGAAGAACCATCTTACATTAGGTGTAGTAGTTATTGGGTGTGTGTATAATTGTGGTCTCCCAGGCATCAACCCCTTAACTTCCTAGTTGGTGCCTATTCATTTTATAAATTCTTTCTAAGGGGTGTCAATGCAGGGCTGGGTTACAAGTTATGGTGTCATCTTGAGAACAAGAAAATACACATGTACACTGTTTATGCTGGTATTTGAGGAACTTGTTATAGTAACAATTTAAATCTTGTGCACTTGTCAACCTGGAAAGGAGCACAGAGTATCACTGTACCCAAGTAATTTGTTGCTGAAAGTCTCAACATTAGCAAGGGACAATGGGAAGCTGTTTTGATTAGAGCAATATTAGGAGAATCACTCTTTGCCCAAAATGAATCACAAGAGCCAGAGATTCCAGCTGAAACTTCATGGTCATTTGCACCTCAAGGGCCTGTGGCCAGCAATCCTCAAGTGCATCTCGAGTAGGGAACTCCTCAGGGTCAGACACAGTCCCCACCACAGTTTAAAATATCACTGCCACCAAAATGGTCTTAACCTGGAGTCCAAGCCAGACTTATGAGAGTCACTGGGTGACCTGGGTTATGGTCTCTCTGGCTCAGTGGAAGGTATCCAAGGGAGGAGGTCATAGCTTAGAAATCTCACAGCCAGCAAGACAGTGGCACATATGTCTGTGAGGTCAGAAAACAGGGTTCTTCAGAGCAGTGCTGACTCCAGCTTTTGCTCTGACAAGGGGGGAAGAGGAGGGAGAATTGCTGTGTTTTCTGCCATCTAGCAGGCAGCTGCTGTGACCAATGTGGAGAGGGGGCCATTCAGGTCAGACACAGGAATAGTCATGGAAATCTTCTCCCAGCAAGAATAGGTCCCAACAACACATTCCCCACTGCTCCTGACACAGCTCTGGCATCTGAATATGCCCTGCAAGGATCTGGTTATCATGGGGTGGGGGTGAAACTCTGAGTACATTTAGAATGGGCACAGTCCCCAGATAATGGGGACACATGGAGGGTTTGGGTTCACATCTTATTGACATAGTTCCAGGACTCAATTCCTGATCATTACATGCATAGAGTAGGAGTCTGATTTTGCCCTAACCAATTTGTCTTGGTGGCTTTCACCCAGCACTCACAGAATCCTGCTAAGTTGGGTGACTCTCCATTAGTCCCATAGCCTTCACTTGCCCAGAACTGATGATGCTACTGTTGGGGGAACTATCGCAGTTGTCCCCAGTTAAGAAAGAGGTGTAGACCAAGAAGTACTTCTGTTGCACAGCCCAACAAATTATGCTCATTTAAGGTGGACTCGGGGTTGGGAATAAAAGTACCCAGTTAGAGCTGTAGTGAGAAGAGAGTGCAATGTTCCACCCAGAAAACACTTGTGTTGCCAGCATGAACAAATGGAGCTTAGAGGAGCCTGGCCTTGCCCTGCACCTTCTTTTGTGGGCTAAAGTGATGCTGGTTCAGAGAACTGAGGATACCAGATGTGATGCTGGCTGAACCCACAACTGATCCTTCCCCAAATCAGCACACATTATACACAGAGCACATTCATGGATTCATGAAACAAGTGTATATTTAGATAAAATTGGTCTCCCCTGGCAGAAAACAATTTCAAGACACAACTGGAAGCAGTGGATTAGAGAAGGGTCTCCCAGGTCTCTCACTTGCACTGTGGCTGCTGCTGAAGCCGAATTCCAACTTGGGATGAAGGGAGAGGGAAACAGGATGTGCACAGGGTCCAGGCAGCTGAGCAGAAACAGCAGAGTCACATGGCTGGGGTTTGCATGTGCGTGCTTTGAGTTGAAGGCAAAGGCAGCCACGAGAAAAGTGTTTCTCCCCAATCTGGCTTCCCATCACGCCCAGGCCAGCCATACTCACTTCCTCACTGCCCCACTGGCTGCTGGTAATCAGTACACTTCACTATGGAGCAGAAATAATATCACATTAGGCAGGGGAGTGACAGACAGAAAGGCAGAGGGTCAGGTAGCAATATCTTGGTGCCAAGAAGCCTGCACTGCCTCTGGTGACCTCAGTATTAGTCAGGCTCAAATGAGCAGGATCTGACTGTACTCTGATCTTAGGGTGTGAGGATGGGAAAATCTATCAACTGGGCCTCACAGCTGCCCAGGCATCAGTAATTCTGGACATAGGAGCTTCTCAGCCAGCTGCACACTGTGCTTTATAATGAACCTGACATTCTAGGCCAACCAATCATCATGACAGCTCCCATGTGAGTAAGGATCTACCTAAAAGGGAAAGGAAGGATGACTCAAAACAGGCAGCACCAAGATGACTGGAGGGAGGTGGTTGCAATCAGCAAGTCACAACTTATGTGTAAGAGGTGACCCAGGGATGTGAGACTAGGTATGCTTGGTCCTGAGCCAAATTCTGTCAACTGGGCCAGACTGTCTCAGGGAGCTCTTGCTGCCAAAAGATCTGAGGTAACAGAGACTTAATGGTGGAGGCCACCATCACTCCAGTGATGAGAGCAGCAGACTGAGTATCTAGTGTTACCTTTCCCAGGTGAAATAGAATCTGACCTAGACACAACAGGTATTTTCTTTCCATTACTCCATGTGTCTCTTACCTGTGGGGTCAGTGAAGGTGATGTGGTCATCAGGGAGGCCCAATGATATAGTGACATTGTGGTAATGCTGTTTCAGTTCAGGACTCAACTCCTTGGTCCTCCCTGTGGGCAAGTGGGCAGTGATTGGGTAAAAAAGAAAACTCTCTAATTTAAATTTTGAAACCTGTGTCTCAACATACAATTTGATTGCTGTTAAAATTTCATTCTTACTGCCTCAGCCAAGCTAAGTTTGCAGTGACAGTTGTGGGCCACCATGGGATCACCTCATAAGTAAGCACTGCAACAGGAGTGAATGAGATCAGAGACTCCTTGCCCACACAGGGTCTGTAGAGTGACCTCCTTCCTAAGAGAGGAGCTTCATCCCGAGAAAACTGTGGGTTCTTGAAGTTTTGGTCCACCTAATAATTATCCCACTCACTAAATTTCTGAGGGGATGCCGTGATTACTCACCATACAGAATATGCTCAAAATACACTGTATCATACATAATGATCTTCCTGACCACCATGGCGAACTGATTGTAGTCGGTTTCCAGCACTCTTAAGGTGAAGTTATACGATCCTACAGAACCTGCAGTGCAGACAACAAGGTCCACCCTCTGCTTACCAGGTGGAAAGGACCATGCACTTGCTCCCCAACCCCTTAGCATCAGGTTTTCACCACAGGATGGCTCTGTGGGGAAGGGCAGGGAAGCCTGTTCCTTTTAGGAAGGAATCTACTCCCAAATGCAAACTCAGGCTTCCCTCAGCCCATACTTACCTGGCATATTTACCAAGCTGAAGAGGCCAGACTGGTTCATTGGGAAAATCATACCGATCTTATACACACATTGCTGCTTGCTGTAAGAGTGAGATATGGTGGGACTGAATTTGGAAATGCCACAAGTTTATTCTCCCTAAGTTATACAAATCAGGCCCCAATCTGCAGCAGGATTATGAGGCCACTGCACTATGCAGTGCATGACAGGCAACAGTGCTTGATCCCATCTGGCCAAATCCATGACACTGGCCAATCCCCTCTGACCTTCATTCTGGAATTCTTCAGATTCTGTGTAAGCATCCTCTAGCACCCTGTGTCTCCCAACTAGCACCACAGGGCAGTAAATTCACACAAAGCTTCCATGCACTCACTCATTACACCTATTTGGATGTTACCTTTTCTATCTCACATTGCCAGTTGCTCTCAGTTTCCATTCCGTTCAATGTCAAGCAGCTTTTGCCAAAACACATCCCTCAGCTGAGCCCAATTAACCTTTCACCATAGAACCAGAGTCTTCCAACTTCCCCTCTCATGTTCCTCAATTTTCAATGCTCCAGGGGCAAACCAGTGAGTGGACACAACCAGAACTCACTGCAGGAAGATGACTGTATGGAAGCCCCTCTGATTCCTTCTCTTCCCTGTTTCTGTCATCTTTATCTCATGACTTCTTGAGGGCATTGTGCACCTTACTGCTTCAACTGTTCTGAGAATCTCCCTCTTTTTGGGTTCCAGTAGATTATCTGGCTTGGGTGGCATGTCCCGGATGGGGAGCTCACCCCTTCCAGATACTCATCAGACCCTGCTCAGAAGTCTGTGCTGAAGGCTGGATGCATTCTGCATCCTATGACAACTGCTGCAGGGCTCACTGTGACGAATATAACCTCACTTTATGGTGATGATGGTGGTTGCAGTAGTGGTACAACTGTTTGACCATATGACCTCACCACTGAGCTGCGCTCATGATATCATTTTTATATTTTATATTGAGCACTGTGCCCTATGTTTGCCCAGGCTGAATTCAAAGTTGGGAATTTCCTGCATTAGCCCCTGCAGGGAGGTCTGCTAGACTTATAGGCAGGGCAGCACCCTCAGTTCTCTTTCCTATTTCCCCTGGACATAGCATGGGTGGGGTCCTTACAGGAAACGGTATCTCTCCCTCTGTGTGGGATAAACCTCCCTCTTCTTCATTTCTCCTGAGTGTTTTTCCTGCAGCCACCCATGAATATTAATGGAGGACAAGGAGGAAGATGGGGAAGGAGAAAAGAAGGGTGCAAATGAAGGAGAAAAATGAGTATGGAGAAATAGAATGACTAACCCAAAGAAGAAAGGAGAAAGATCAACTCAATAGAACACAATCAAATGAAGGACAGTTTCCCTCCATTTTTTAAACATTGCACTCTGTCATTGTTCTGATTTTCAAGTCACAGGCTGTGGCAGCTTTACCTGAACCACTTAGAGATGAAAGTGTAGCTGTGGTCCTGGTGCAGTTTAAAGAAGGTGCTCTGCAAGAAGACTTCTCTTTGGTCTTTATTCGAGACTCTGTTCTGTGCCCATCCTATAGCATACCACTTGCCCTGGAACTGAAAGTGTGTGATCACAGGCAGAATGCAGGGAAGGTCCCAGGGTCACAGTTCCCAGGCTGTCCCTGATGGTACCACTGTCCCTGATGGACAACACCAGTGTCCAATGAACGAGCTGCTCCCAGAAGACAGCAGTGGTTTTGTTCTTTGAAGCACAAGAGTGACAATGACTGTGGAGAGCACACTGAGGTTTCAGAGATGAAAGTGAGTGACCCAGCGCAAATGTCAAGTGCCACTCTCAGAACCTCAGTGTTTTTGCTGGTGAGAAAGGGCTGCAGATATCCCAAGCATACATGCACAGGCCTTGGATTCTCAGAGTCCTCCCATCCCACACTGTCACTGAGTCCATTTGCATCATCTGCAGCCTCTTTCCAACCCTTGACTCTGGCCCTTTACCCTCTCTTCACTCTTCTTCCAGAAACCTACCTGGCCATACTGGAAATCTGGATGCAGGGGGAACATTCTCAGAGGTGATTTTGGGCTGAATGTTGGAACAGAGTCCTGAGCCTGGATTTTCAGGGCTCCCATCAGGATGAGACTGAGAAACAGGAGATGCTTGGCCATTGCTAGAAGACCTGCTGCTCAGCTACTAGTTGTTGGAAGAGCAAGAGCAATGCTGAAGATACAAACCACAGTGAACTATTTATATCTTTCAGTCTGCCCCTCCTTGGGTGGGAGGACCCCTGTTTTGTCCAATCTAGGACATGTGAGCTAGTAGCCAGCAGGTCTTTCAGGATTCCTGTCAACATATCTTCCCCTCCACAACACCACTTAGGATTATGCAATGTGGAGAAAGAAAAAACAAAATGGGAGTGGAGGGACGTGACCAGACCTCCCCACTGTGTCACACTCAGGAGAATGCTCTCTGTGATCATTGTGAATCTTGCTTTTACTTAGGGGGTCAGCAGGGGAAATTCATAGATACTGACACATCAGACCTGTGAAACCAGTGTGTGTGTGTGTGTGTGTGTGTGTGTGTGTGTGTGAGAGAGAGAGAGAGAGAGAGAGAGACAGAGACAGAGACAGAAAAAGAGAGAGAGTTGTGTGTGGAGCAATTTCAATTCATTGTACCTATAGCAAAATATGGAGGGAAAGTGGTTTGCTGTTTTTCCCTTCTAAGTTTGAACAGCTCTCCTTGGATTCCCCTCCCTGGTAACACAGACTTTGCCATGATGCTGTTAAGGAAGATGACTTGCTTCTCGAAATCCAGTATCTTGACATCCTCTGGTCTGCCCTCTCTCAGGAGACATGGCCAAAGTGGACAACACTTTTCCTGTAAACACAGTCCTGTGACATCTTAGAATTTCTAAAATCTATCTTATTTCAAGGCCACATGGTAGACCTGTCAAGGAGTAAATAACTGCCTTCCTTTCACTGCTTTCAATTTGCTCACACTTTCCATCTTCCAGATTCCCAACAACCCACTTCCATGAAGTATAGAAAATCTGGATACTTTCCTTCATTCCAGGCTCAGTCATTTTGCACGTGAATCCAGGGTTAGGTATATACTTAACACTAAAGAAATCCTCATATTTCTCCCATTGTGTCTCTTGACCCTGGAATTTGGCAACAAAAGAGGAATTTGGGGGCTCATCTGGGCTACAGAGTGAGTTGTAAGCCACACTAAAATACAGAGAAAGAGTTGGTCTCAAGAAAACAAACATACAAGTAAATAAGATCACAAAAACAAACAGAAAAGAAAAAACAAAAATTAGAAAGCATGTTTACTTACACAGGTTCAGTGTATCATTTTGGAGGTTTCAGAGTTCACAAAATTCTGGTACAGTTGACAGTGTACATGTTGGAGAGGGAAGGACACAGTATCATCACTGAGTCCACTGAGCCCAGATCCGGGCCTACACCAGGACCCTTAGCCAAGCCTTAGATCATGGCCTGAGACCCTCACTTCCCCACACATCTGCCCCCATTTTCAGAAACAGACAGCACATGAGGTATCCTCAGGGAATTGCCCTGTTCTCAGAGTCACATAGGCAGTGGACATCAGCCACGTACACAGCCCATAGCTGTGGCTGTTTGACAGAGCTGGGTGCTGAGGCTTCAGTGAAAGCTATGAGTGTATCTCTGACAGGATGACAGGGGTTCAGGCAGCTGCCCTGGGGAGAGGGGTGCATTCTGCTGCTATGCAGAGCAGTTGAACTGGGTCACAGGGTCTCAGAATTTGGCTTTGTCTTTGAGTGGTCATTCAGAGCAACATTTTTTCTCTGGCCTCTTCTTGGGGTGTGGTGGAGCTGTGTGGCTCATGCCTAGAACATCCAGCTGCCACCAGTAGAGTGGATTCTAGATTTGTCCCTATGGATTCCATTTGTTCCCTGCAGGCCTGACAGCAGCATGCATCTCTGATGCCCACCACAACCTCTCTGAAGCAGGTGACTGCCTTGTGCACTTGCAGATTCACTGGGATCCTGGTCTTATGTGAATTTAAGAGGGCCCTCTTAGCTTCAGTTGGTTTTTTTCAACCTGCCTAAACTCCATGGTTATGGGCTCTAAATTAAACTGGTTTTGAGGGAACCCTGAGCTGATAATATGGGTGCTGCATGAGATTTCTACATCAGACAGTCTTCACAGTATCTTGTATACACACATCCATAGCACTTATAGAGTAAATCTTAAAAGTTTCTTTGGAATCCATCAACAAATGAATTGAAAAAAGTGGTCTTTTTAAAAGCTTTGTGGAATACTAATGTTCCATAAAGAAGGAAATTCTGAGTGACTGTAGAAAAATACCTGCATTTCAAAGATACAATTTCAATGAAATCAATCAAGCATATAACTTTAAACACCATGTGGTTTTCTTGATATAAAACACATAATATAAAATAAAAATTAATAATGGGAATTCTGTTGTGTGCATATAACTATGTCCCTTGAGAACTGTTATAATTATCAAGATAAATATAAGCTTATGAATGATAAAATTTGGAAATAGTAAAATAATATCTTGTTACATAACTAATTTCAGCCAGAGTGACCATTTCAAATAATATTTACATATACATATTTCATATAGAATATAACAAAAACACCTCATGGACAGCTTTTATATTAGTTGATAATGGTTTTCCTTGTCTCCATGCATTTTGTATCCTGATATGTACTATTTATATCTAGTACAGTGTACCCTGGCTCATGTACTTAGTTTGGCACTTGGGGGATATAGATAGACAGATAAATTGATAGATAGATATATAGACAGACAAACAGACAGATAGATAGCTATGTGAGCTCTGCATTGCCATTTTTCTATGCATGCTCCCAGAAGCAGTTCTGTAGTGACTCCTAAAGTATCAACAACACAGGATTCCTGACCCAACAGCTTCATATTTGCAAACATTTTACCTGTGTTGAGTGGTCACAGACCCCCCTCATTGTGATTTTGTGGGCTTGGGTTATCATGCCATTGCAAAACCTCTTTTGGGGATGGTCATGGCCTGGGTGATTGAACTAGGATTCATTTTTTATTGTGCCTGCTAAAGGTGTGATGAGACTCATCATGGTGAGTGATTCTGATCTTTTCTTTTGAGCACTCCTCCCTTCCCTCTTTTTGACTGTGACTTGTGCTGGTGGATTTTAATGTTGGGTGGAACTCTGGGAGGCACCAATATTAAAATAAGCTGACTGAAATATTCATTGCAAATATTCATTTTCAAAGATTCTCAGCTGTGCTATGGTGGCTTCTCTAGTGTTTACTGTTTAGACAGCTAAGACATTTAGACAACTGTAAAATGTTTCTTTTGTATGTTGAGATGAGTTCTCAGTATAGAGTTCAGGCTTCCTTAGAAGATGAGGTAGCCCTGGCTGGCCTGCAAATTCCAGTGATTCTCCTGACTCGGTCTCCAAGAGTACTGAGATTACATGTACTGTGTCACCTTGTCTGGTTTAAACACAGCTCAGGAAAACACTTCTGTGTGCCAGGCTCAAGACAAATTTTGTTAATCACGTAACATGGCTCAAAAACATAGCACAAACTTTTATGTTTTTCTAAAGAAAGCAGAGTGTGCTTGTAATCATCTCCTCTGAAAAGCTTGTACAAAAGCATTGCTGGGTCTTACTCATTCACTTTATGTTCACATGTTTGTTGACTTGAGTTATGTGTCTGTTCCTCCTTCACTCCCACATGTTAACACTGCTGGATGCCTTATGACTGACTATATCTGCAGGTCCCAGGAAGTGCAGAGTCAGAGTTTCCACACCAGGCCTTGTTCAGGTCCTGTTTCTGCATTCCTCGACAGGATTTTTCCGGATCTGTTACTGAGGCCTTTGTGATCAACTCACCTTGCTGTCAAGAAGCCACGTGCACTGTTCTTCCTATCAGTGAAGAGCTCTGAGGATATAGGTCCAATTTTGCCCATTTCTGGGCAAAATCCTTATGAGTGTTTAACATGTAGCTTTGTTAGGTTTGCGTATGTGAAATTTTCTTCAGCCAGATATTTTGAGATTCAATTGAGATTAGTTTTTAAAAAATATCTTCTTTAAAATACAGGCAATATATTTTAGCAATTAGAAAAGGTAAAAATTTCAAGGCTCAGAAATGACAAGATATTTGTATAATGTTCCTGGAGAAATACTATTTATGCTTCATGTCCTATACACTCACGTATTTTCCTCCTATGCTACATACAGCACATCTTGTTCATCCCTCTAATGTCAGGGCTGGATCTGATGAATTGTATAGATCTTCATATCTTCTGTTTAAAACAATCTTGCATTTGTCTAATTGTCCCTACATTACAAAGTTGAGTGATTTGATTCCAGATTTATTTGTGTAGCTGTGGTTCTTTGGTAGTTGCTGGTTCAACAGCATGCAAGTATGCATTGAAAACACCATGCTATATCTTAATAAATAGCATTAATCTATGGTGAACTTTGTCATTATTTCAAAGCTATGAAATGAAAACACTGAAATTGTCAACTTGTGTACATTGTAACAGGAAGCCACATTACAATATTCACAAAATATTAGAAACAGGAAAAGTCATTTATTTGGGGAGTATTTTAGAGGCTTGAAAGCTACTTATAGTTAAAAGCAGAAAATATTTTTACACTTTAAAAAGAAGTTGTTTTGAATATTTGTGGAATAACTCATGCATTTCTTTACTAATTTATGGATTTTAAAACAAAATGCTTTTTGAAGATTTAGATGATAGAGCTCAGTGCAAAAACATTGGTTTTAACTTGACTATAGGATGAGGGAGATAGAGAGGGAGACAAAAGGAAAATGAGAAATAAAACCAAAGATGAGGAAGATGAGAAGGAAGAGAACCAGAAAAAGAGAAACAGGAGGAAAGCATAAGAAGAAGAGGAGAAAGATAAAGAAGTTGAAGAACAAGAGGACAAGTAATGGAAAGAGAAAAAGAGAAAGACACAAAGAGTGTTAGGGACAAAATGAAAGAAGAAACAAAAATAGGCAAAGAAGCAGAAAAATAGAAAAGAAGAAAATGAGAAAAATAGAAAGAGAAAACAAAAGTCAGAGGCAACTTTTCTTAGGGACAGCTCAGATCTCTGATGCCCTATGTTTTGGCTGGCACACAAGTAGAGCCACTCATTTTACAGAGAGGAAAGTGAATGGTTGGGGAGGAGGGCATAGGTGGTAAGAGGAAGACAGATAGCAGTGCAGGATTCATTCTTGCTGCACTGGTGTAACACCAAACTCATACTACGTGGCATCTCCTCAAGCTCCCTGTCCTCTTCATGTTGGTCTTGGTCTTTGCAGATACATATGATAAAACATTACCCACTTTCCTTTGGTTTCCTTCTGCCTTCCCTTCTGCACCACCCCCAGGGTAGGTAGACTGAGAGAAGAGGATAAGTGCATGGAAGAACTTCAATTCTATGGATGACTAGTCTCATTCCAGGCCATGTGGGCATCCCAAGACATTGCTGATCATGACTTGAGTAGAGGCAAGCCAAGTGGGACCCATCCCTGCCGAGATTATCTGAATCTGCAGGAACAAATAATTCCCCAGACATTCACATAATGACTGGGGGACCCTTCCTTAGGACAGGGGGTCTTCTTCAAGTTAGGTTCAAGGGAAAGATTCTGTGCATGCCTTAATTTGCAATCCATACACTAAGTATGAGACTTGGAACTAAGGCCATTTTGTGAAAACCGTCTTGTAGTCCTCCAGGTGTGATTTGGGCAGGCTTAAAAGTTGACAAGAAAATCAAGGCTCCAGTGCATCCTATGCATCCTTCTGGATGCTTGGCTGAGGAAGACATGTGATGTACAAACCTGCTTAGAACTGTGGCATGTGGCTTGCTTTACACTGCATGTGTGGCACCATACATTGTGAGGTTTGTGATTCCTGCCTACCTGGGACTCTCTGACAATTTCTACCATGGGTCCTGAGCTGGTCCTTCAGATCTTCTCCATAGCTCTCACGCACTGGCTATGTAACTGCAGGATTCCCTAGGGGGCACTCACGAGCCACCTCAAGCTTTGGGTTGAAGTCCCCATTGGGAAAATCTGGTAATGTGCTCATTGGGTCTTGTCCACAATTTTACTAGGAGTGACTACAGCTGAATCAGGACCAAATCTAGGTTTTATTTGGCCAAATCAAGGAAAACTCTGCCTGCTCTGGCCCCCAAAAGCAGTTAGAGTCCTAGAGGCAAAAGCTTGTAGGCCAAAATCCCATGGATACTGAGATTACTACAAGTTCAAATATGCCCAAGGGTAGGGAGAAGAACCCTGCACATTGCTTTGTGCATGTGAGAAATGCAATTCAACCTTTAGTCTGGTTTCAAGAAGTGCTGGCAAAATATAATTTTGAATAATACCATGAAGGTTATAAGGAGCTGGAGCCAACCAGACAAATGAGAGAGATATAGGGTAGCAAGATGGGCCAGAAACCAAGGACAGTACTGAGAACAGCCACTACAGCCTAGGCCAACAAATGTCTGTCACCCTTTGGGTCACTCATCATCAGGAGTCTGAATTAGGACTTTGAGGGAAGGTGAACTTCTTGTGCAAGGCCTGTGGGTCTCAGAAATTGGGGTGGAAGGGGATAAATCTATGAATCCTACACATGACTCTGAGAATCACCATTTATGAGTACAATGCTCTGCTGAGATGCATGAGTAGCTTTTCTATTGTGGGGTGGGCACCTCTGGACTTAGACTCACTCAGGTGACACTAAGCAGCCCAGGTTCACTGCAATCTCAAGGGTCCCTACTTAGAACTCTGCCTGTTTATGAAAAGACTGGAAGGACTCAGGCATCCCAGTCTCTACATATAACCTAGGTGTTGCTTCAGTCTGAGAACAACTTCTCTTGACACTGATGATTCCACATGCCTGGTGATACCTCCTCCAATACTGCCATGCTCATTTAATTCAGGCCACATTCTCTGAGTTGCTTGTAGTTCTATGTCCTGCATCACCTAAGCCCCACATTGACACGTCCTCTGGCAGTCACATGTGTCATATCTCAATGTCAGCTTTCCTAGCACTCTACTGCCCACAGTCAATATTCTCTGCAATCTGGACCAGTGAGGTATCTTCCACATCAAATTACTGCCTTACATTGCTACACTCTGCTACTCAACACTGCAATTTACAAAGGCCAAATGCCACAAAGCACAAAGTCCCTCTGTGCCTGAATGAAGGAGCAGAAAGGCCCTTGCTCCTCCACAGGCTCCAAGGATCAGCCTTGCCCTCTCTTGTGGCCCTATCACTGGTGTCTCCCCCTGTCTTCACATGGCTGTCTCCTGTGTGCTTTATCTCCTGAACCAGTCTCCAAAAGGACTGGAGAGATGACACTGAAATCTTGGTCAGATAACCACAGATTATCTCCTACAGATTGTTTCCCAAGTTTGTTTAAAATGTAGATTGAGAAATGGGAAAGAGGAAACCAAAGACATAGAGAAGAGACCCAAAATGGGGGAACTTTTTTATTGGCTTAGCAATCCTGTCTTGTGGCTGAACATAAAGAGTTCCAGGCAAGAATGCCAGTAAAATGCAACACTGTCCAGAGTCATTCACATAACATAGCTGTCACTGGGAAAAGGAGACAAGAGATTGGATAGCATCTGTGATTGGATGTGATGTAACAGCCCCTTACAAAATATGTGTAAAAGTTTAATAGCCATCATGAGATATTAGGAGAGTAGGCCAAGATATATTTCACAATTATGAGAAAAACGATATAAAGGTGAGCCCTGAGGGGCTCCTGAACTAATAGATTTTCTAGACAGATGCTGCAGTCTATCCTGTGTGTATGAACTGAGATCCCAGATATATATTCCAAGAGATCCACACTGCAACAGCCAAGTGCACAGCTCTCTCACTTTGTTTCTGCAGTTGTAACAAAGGACCAAGTTCTGGATAATTTCTAGGTAAAGAAATTTATTACTTTTAATTGAGGAGGCTGAGAAGTCCACAAGACATCAACAGGTTCAGTATCAGACTTTCCTTAAGTTTATCACCCTGTGCTCTCTTCACGTGGTGGAAGAGATGGAAGAGAAAATAGGAAACAGCTAGTTCCTCTGCAATCCTTGTGAATATATTACTTGGGCCATTCACATGGGCTGATTACCTGCTGCTAAAAGATCCACCACTCAATACACTCTGCTGGGATTTTACATACCAAATTATGGGTTTGGTAAGCATTCAGTTCACAGCAGCAGCCATAACTGATGGAGCTTCTGTCCTTTCACAGGCTAGTCGAAGAAACAGGCTGCTCTTCAGGGGCAGGGGATCTGTAGGCAAAAACATAACAGAACAATGGAATCAGTAGTGTTTGAAGTCACTGAGACAAGAAAGAGACACAGCCATTTGAGGAAAATTTCAATGGGACCAATTTAAGGATGGAACAGTGAAACAAACAAAAATCTTTCAAAAAAGTTGAGACAGTGCAGGAGGCATTTCAGTTACTAGACAGAAGGTGCTTGCAGAGAATCTGGTGTATTAAGTCAAAAAGGTCGAGACACATCTCTCCCCTCCCACCACAACAGAGAAATGCAGGTGAGGTAGAGGGGGAAAGGGAGGCTGCTCAACTTTGGAGAAAGGTCTTATTCAGTGTATATAAAAATAAACTCTAGTATCACTGTATTCCTACACTAGATAACCTCCAACCAGCAGAGATGCAACAAGAACATCACAAGCATTTTTTACCTTCTTCCTATTGGGAACTGGCCCCTCAAATGTTGTACCATGCTCACCCATAGTGTGTCTGCTTCCTGAAATTTTGAGGTTTCTTTCATGGTAGGACTACCCACAATGCCAAAAAGGAGTGATCAGATGAGCAGGGTGGGCAGCTCTAATTACAATGCCATTCACCAGCGAAATCTATTTTGCAAAAAAAAAAAAAAAGAAAAAGAAAAAAAGAAAGAAAACTCAGATGAGTTATTTACGTCTAAATATTGTTTGCTATCCAAAATGATTTACAATTCATATCTGAATGTTATGATGACCAATACCCTCTTCTTTCCCCCTTGGGGAGTGTTCCATCTTGGATCTCCAAATGAGATGAGCCACAAAACGTGGACCATTCTCAAAATAGATCTATTGCTCAGCAGTTAAATTGGGAAGGCATCCATACAAATATCAGGGCACAAGAAAGAATACTCGGTCATGGAACTAGCCAAAAATAAGTCTGAGCTATATCAAAGACAGAAAAATTGATAATTTTTCTTGGACCATTCCCCTGGTTCCCTGCTGGACATAAACACCATTCCCTAGGTTTACAAAAGGACATTGTTACAGGTCTTAGCTTATTGATAAATTTACCTAGGGCTTGTGCAGCCTCCTGGTCTTTGGGCCTATCAATTAGTTCAAATTTGATATTTTATTTGATATACTTAATATATTGCTTCTGTATTAACAGTTCTCAGATTAAAGTTACAGGGTTAGTTGGATCCTCTGCTGTTGTTGGCACTGAGCCAAATTGAAAATCTACCAATTTGAGTCTAACACAGTGAAGCACATTGAAATACAAGGAGAAGCATCACAAGTGTTCTAAAAATAGAAAAGTAAGTAATGGAGGCAAATATAGGGAAATAGAGACATATAGTTTTGGCATGAGAGGAATTTATATAATATCGCTTGTCTGTTATGATAGATTAACTACTGGGCACCTGGAAACACACAGCTGCATGGAGTCAGTGTGATGCTAGGAGGAAAACCTAGCTGAGGCTACTTTCCAAGAGCATAAATGGAGAGCTCAGTGGAAGATGGTGGCATTGTTGATTCTTCTGCAGAATCATTATCATATTTTTTGCTGAAATGAATCCAGCTGTTATCATCTGAGGAGCTTGGATCTTTGCTGTCTCTGTGAGTTGCTGTGGATCTTTTGGGGAGCTTTTGCCTGTGCCTTGAACATCACTTGATAATCCAGTGCACATCAGGCAGATGGCTGGCATAGTTGCTTCATCCCACAGGCACAGAAGTTCTAGGTTCCACCACTGACTTTCTGGCCTTCTCAGTGAAGATCCTTCTTCATACAGACTTGCATGAGACATTGTCACAGTGTTTAGGTCCCCAGTAAACTGGAGGAAGGGGCATGGGCAACAGGTCTTCAGTTACACTCCTGCAGGACACCGTGCAGGGCTTCAGCTGAATGCTTTGTGTCTGTAGTATATTGACAGGTCTCCAGCATGTGAAGATTTGATTCTTTGGGTGAGTATCATAAAATAATAGTTTACAAAATGAGTCCTGTAAGGAATCTTTTTCCACCTGAGTATTGACAACATTAATTTTCATGTTGTCTCATTATTTTTCAGGGATCTTTAAGGGATCCTCATTATTTTTAAGGTATCTTTCATTGGCTGAAACTTTCCCAGAGTTTCCTCTGTCCTCTACATCTGGCATGGGGTCTTCTCATCTATTTTTTCTGATACCTATACATTCAATCAGATTTTTAATCACTTGAATTTCTGTCTGAAAACAATTTACAGACTCTCTTTCCCTTGTAAGGTAGCAATTCATAATTTACATCTCTCTCCTTAGAGCCATTAGATTTTTATCATTATTATTTATTACAAAATTCTCTTTTTGAACTCTGTATATCTTCTTTAAATTTGAAAATCCCTGTGTATCTTAATGAATCATGTTGCCTCCATGGACACCCTTTCAGAAGTTTTGCTCTGCAGTATGTTATTTCCTCGTCTGACTCATTTTTGGGAGATTGCATTGCTCAGTGGGTTTCTGACACCCAGACTATTCAACTCATGGCATAAGAAGATAAGAACTGCAAGCAACGGTTATGAGATATAGGCTATAATGTTTAGGTGATCAACTGCAACATGGTCAAATATCAGTTGGATGTGGCAAACTCCAAAACCACATACGAACTGCTCTTTACTAGAGGAACGTGGTCTGTGACTAAAGATATTGCTATAGAGTTGTAGAAACTACTAATTTCTGCTCATAAAGGCAGTAGTGTAAGAGTTGAAACACATCAATGGACTAAATGCCATCTCCTTCATGTTGACCCCTTCTGAAAATTAAACCCCCAAATCTTGACTCACTACCAAACATAGTGGCCCCATGATCTTCTTGAACTAAGCCTGAGCCTCTCTGGGAATCCTAGGAGATTCCTTTTTCTTCCTCATCCAAATCTGTCTTCCCAGGTGGACTAACCTGGCTTGGGTGATAGGGTAATACTTCATTCCTACAATGAAGGTTCCTCCAATATTTATGCCTACCCTCCTTCGGATTAGGCTTTGGTTTTCACCTCTGCTGCTCTCTACTGGGAGAAAACTGGAAGCTGAACCCATTAAGAATTGAAAGCTTAGCCACTCTCCTCCTCTCCCATGAAAGTCACTTTAGCCCAAGTCTAAAAGTGCTGACTTGGGTTATGGGGTTCTATCACTTAGTGCCTCCTGCAAAGATCATGTGAGACCTTGATAAGCAACAGTGACACTCAAGTGCGTGCATATGTCTTCCTGCTTCCCTCACAGGTCCTGTGTGGTCTGGACCAGCAATGGCAACAGTCTGAGGGCAGAGCACTCTGTTCTCTCCTTCTACCACCCACACAATGCACACAAGTTCTGCTGGTTGGATTTTGATAACTTTGCCACATAGTACCAGGACTCTAAGGTGAAGAACACAGTACAGTTTTTCATATGGGAAATTTACAAGTGCCCTTGTGCCAGTTGTGCTAGCTTCTCTAGTGGCCCTCTAGTGTGCTGTACCCTGGGCCATCGAGCAGGGTTGTGCCAAGTGCTGGGCACAACTGTAAGAGCTCTACAGCGACAAAATCAACAAGGCAGATTGAGCACTGGGCAGGAATTGAAGAGTCATCTAGGCCACAATAAAAGTATATCTTTGCCAAGCATATGGACAGGGGCTTCTGCGGGTCATGTTTCCCCCTGAGATTTAACTCATGAACCATCTCACATGAGCAGTTATCAGGTATGGAATTGTGATCACTCAGGAATCAGCTTCACTAGCTTGCCCACATCTCCCTATTCATTTTCTCATTTCTTTCTAACACGTGTCATTGGGGGATTGGGTTGCAGTATTGTGTCAGCAGTAGAGCTAAAGGAGAATGTATGTGTACACTGTTTATTCTTCTAATTTGAGGAAACTTGCTATAGTGGAAAAAGGAAGTTCATGTCTCCCATCACCATGGAAGCAAGAAAAGGATCACTGTATACAAACAATTTGATGCCAAAAACCCATCAGGAGAAAGTGAAAAGGGGAAGCTGCCTTGCTTTGTGCAACATTAAAGAAATATTAGCTGCCCAAAGTTAATCACAAGACCCAGGGTTTCCAGCTGAAAATTCCACATCACTGGCCATTAGTGTGGGTCTGTCCAGCAAACATCATGTGAATCTCAAACCCAGCTGCATAATCCCCACTGCTCCTGACTTGGACTTGGCTTCCCAATGTACCTTGTAGTTGTGGAGGAGGCAAAATTCTGAATAGAGTTAGAATGGGTACAGTCCCCAGGTGATGGGGACAAATGGATGGTTGGGGTTCACAGGTCACTGTCAGAGGGCCATGGCTCTATTTCCCCTCATTCCATGCTTAGATTAGGAGTCCAACCAATCACCTAACCAATCTGTCTTGGTCACCATCACCTGGCAACCACAGGATCCTGCTAAATCTTGGGGTGACTCCCCCTTAGAGCAGGACTCTCCTGTTCCCTAGCACTCATGGACATAGTACTATAGAAACTGTTGTAGCTGGACAAGAAGTTCTGCTTTTAGACACAGAAGTTCTGGTCTTCGACAGGCCATCCCTTTTCTGCTATCCTAAGTTGGTCTTGGGATTGGGACTAAAAGCACCCAGTGAAAGCTGGAGTGAGGAGAGAGTACAACATTCCTGCCAGAAAACACTCAGTGTAGGCAGCAGCAGAGGACGAGGGCATAAGTGCCTAGAATTTCTCCTTGTACCTTTGCTTTGTGGGCTGGCATGAGGCTGGTTCTGGGGACAGAAGGCCCTGGAAGTGATACTAGTTGAACCTCCAAATTATCCTTCCTCCAAATCAGGAGCCAGTACATAAAGAGCACACCCATGGAATCATGGCAGCAAGTATATATTCAGACAATATTTGCTCCACCAGTGGAAAACCATTTCACAAAACAACTGGGAGCCCTGTGTTCTGAGAAGGGTTTCACAGCTCTCTCAATGGCATTGCAGCTGCTGATGAAGCTGGACTGCAGCTTGGGATGAAGAAAGAGAAGAGCAGGATGTGCAGAGATGGGAGGCACCTAGAGGAAACAGCAGAGTCAAATGATTAAGGTTTTCAATGTGTGTATTGTGGGTGACGGCAAAGGCAGCCCCGAGAAACAAATCCAATCCCAGCCTGTCATCCCATCTTGCCCAGCCCAACAATACTCACTGCCTCATGCCAGTCAGTTATCATCACATTCCACTGTGGGGCAGAGATAAGGTCGGATCAGTCAGGTCAGTGGCAGACAGAAAGACAGATAGACAGCCAGGCAGTGTTAACTTGGTGCCAAGAAGCCTGCACTGCCACTGGTGATCTCAGCACCATTTGGGTTCAAATGCACAGGATCTGATTGTACTCTGAACTCAGGGTGTGAGGATGGGAAAATCAATCAACTGGGTCTCACACCTAACCAGGCGTAAGTACTTCTGGACATAGGAGCTTCTCAGCCAGGTACCTTGTGAGGTGTGGGATGAACCTGCCCATTCTAGGCCAACTGAACATCACAACAGCTCCCACATGAGTAAGGAGCAAGCTGAAGGGAAAGGAATGATGACCCACAACAGGCAGACTCAGATGACAGGAAGGATGTGGCTCAGATGAACAAGATATGATCTGTGTGTAGGAGGTGATGTGAGACTAGTTATGTTCGGTCCTGAGCCAAATTTTGGTTTTTGTTTGTTTTGCTTTGTTTTTGTACCAGGAATCAAACTCATGACCTGGCACTTGCCAAGCAGGTGCTTATGCTGCTGAGCTAAATCCCCGGCTTGGAGCCAAATTCTGTCATATCAGACAGACTTAGCTAAATGGGCTCAGGGAGCACTTGGTGCCAAAAGACATAAGGACACAGAGACCTGATGGTGGAAGACAACATCACTCCAGTGATGAGATCAGAAGACTGAGTATCTGCTGTCACCTTTCCCTGGTGGAGCAGCAGGGACCTGATATTTTCTTTGCAACATTCATCCCATAGGTAACTTACCCCAGGGATCAGTAAAGATGTGCTTATCCGGGAGGCCCAACAACCTGGTAACATTGAGGTAGTGTTCCTTCAGTTCAGGACTCAATTTCTTGGTCCTCCCTGTGCCAAGATGACAGTGAGTGGAGCAAAGAAGAGAACTGTGTAATTGGAGATTTTAACTCTCTGTCTTGTTATGCAGTTTAGGCTGGAATTTAAATTTCAACCTCACTACCTCAGCCAAGCTAGTGTTACAATGACAGTTTTGAGCCACCACCTGTGGATCACTACAAACGCTCTGCATGAGTGAATGAAGTTAGAGGCTCCTTTCCCACAGGTCTGTGGAAAGACCTCCTCCCAAAGGGGGAGATAGAACTGGGGAAAACTGTGGGTTCTTGAGGTGTGGGACCACATAGTAAATTCTCCACTCACTAAATCCACGATGGGATGCAATGCAGATGCTCAACATAGTCTGTTATAGGAAGTCATGTTCAAGAACACCAAAGCAAACTGATTGTAGTTGGTTTCTAGCACTCTCAGGGTGAAGTCCTGTAATCCATTGAGACCTGCAGTGTGGATGGCAATGTTCATTATTTTGTGACCAGATGGAAAGGGCTGTGCCCTTGCTTCCCCACCTGTTAGCATCAACATTTCCCCCAGGATGAATCTGTGTGGAGGGCAGTGAAGACCATTCCTTTAGGGAAAGACTCTGGTACTGAAACTCAGTCAGATCTCTGTCCACAGCACTCACTTGTTATATTTTCCAAGGTGAAGATGCCAGGCAGGTCAAGTGGGAGAATAGACTCGTGCTTTAGTGTACATTCATCATTTCTGTAACAGTGAGATATGGTGGATTCGAACTAGGTGATGATACAAGTTTGTTTGCTCTGGGTTATAGAAGCAGGACCAGAATAGCAGTATGATTGTGAGGTCACAGCACCACCCAGTCCATGACAAGCAACGTGGCTGGATCCCCATGTAGCCCACATCCAGGCCGCTGGTCAGTTCTCACTGACCTTCTGCTTGGTCACTGTAGGGTCTGTGTAGACATCCCTCTAACACTCTGTGTGTCCTCCACTACCACCCCAGGGCACACTGATCTCATGCACTGACCCACTATGCTTATGTATCCTTTCTGATCTCTCCTTGTAATCTCTTCTGATATTCCATTCTGTTCAGAGACAAGCAGTCATCTAGGTCTTTAGCAAAAACTTATCTCTCACCTGAGTTCAACTAACCATTACCCCATAGATGCAGAGTTTTTAAACCTCCCTTATCATGTCTCCCAGTGTTCAGTGCTCCAGGACTAAAACAAGTAGCTAGAGCCAGAAGGCACCGCAGGCAGATCACCACATGGAGCCCCCTCTGATTCCTCATCTGCCCCATTGCTCTCATCTTCTGACTGTGACTTCTTGAGATAATTTGAGTGTACAGTGTACCTCTCTGCATCCCCTGCTCTGAGATTCTTCCCCTTTATGACCCCCCAGCACAGAGTATGTCTTGGGTTCTGATGCTGCTTGCAGTAGTTTTACAACTGTTTCAAAACATTACCACTGCACTGAGCTGCACTCATAACATCATTGTTACCTTTAAAGTGGAGAAACAGTCTCCTTTTGTTTTCCCAAGCTGAATTCAAGTTTTTGAATTTCCTGGATTAGACAGGAGGGAGGCCAGCTCATTTCCCCACAAACCCTTGATGTTACAAGGGTGGAGACTTTACGGGAACCACTGTCCCTCATCCTTTCTGGGATAACATGCCCTCTTCTTCATTTCTCCTGACTTTGTTTGCTGCAGCCACTCATGAGTATTATGGAGGGCAGATGGAAAGGAGAGGAGAAGGATGCAATACAAGAGGGAAAGGAGTATTCAGGAGTGATAGGAGTAACAGAGGGAAGAAAGGAGGAGGATTAACTTATTAAAGACAGTGAAATGAAGGACAATTTCCCTCAGTTTGTGAACCATTTGGTTATATTGTTGGTCTGCCTCTCAGCCCCCAGAAAGGGGCAGCTTTACCTGAACCATTCAGAGGTGACATTGTAGCTGAGGTCATCATTCAGCTCGTAGGTGATACTGTACAAAGCTGTTTGACTTAGGCTTTCATTCCTTTCTGTGTTTGTTGCCCAACCTAGGGCATACCACATACCCTGGAACTGAAAGAGGGTGATGAAAGACAGAAGCCAAGGATGGACATAGTACTACATTTCCTGTGCTGTCACTGTGAACAGCTCTGGGCAGCCCATCCAGCAGCAACACCCAGTGAATGAGCTGCTCCAAGCAGAGGGCTATCATTTTGGGCTTCCAAGGACAAGAGTGATGGTGACTGTGGAGTGTACACTGAGTTTTCAGAGATGGAGTGTGTTTAGCAGGATTATCAGAATCTCACTGTTATTACTGGTGAGAAAGGACTGCAAATGTCCCAAGGAAGCACACAGCCCTTGGATTCTCACAGTCCTCCCAACCAAACTGTCACAGAGTCCATTTGCATCATAACCATCCTCTTCCCATGCTCTCTGGCTCTTGACCCTCTGTTCCAGAAACCTACCTGCTTATACTGGAAATCTGGCTGCAGGGGGAACTTGCTCAGAGGTGATTTGGGGATGAATGTTGGAAGAGAGTCCTGGGCCTGCATCTGCAGTGCTTCCATCAGGAGGAGGCCCATACTCAGGAGACCCAGGCCCATGGCTACAGAGGTGCTGCCAGTTGCTGGAAGAGAAAGAGGAATGCAGAAGACACAAACCAGAGTGAACTACTTATAGTCTTCAGTCTTCCCCTCCTTGGATGGGAGGACCCCACCCAAGGACAACCTGGACAAGCCAGGACAAGTGAAAGCATAGCCAGCAGGGCTTTCAGAATGTGTTTTAAAATATCTGCACATGTCTGAATTTTTCAATGTAGAGAAAAGACAAACCAAAATGGAGCAGGAGGGACGTGACCAGCTCACCATACTCTGTTACGTTCAAGAGATTCCTCTCTGTGATCACCTTGGCTCTTTCTTTCATCTGATCAGCACTGCTGGTGGGTCAGTAGCTGGAATTCATGGATACTGTCACGTCTGACATGTAATGACAGGCTTTCTGTGTGGTTGAGTGTGTGTGTGTGTCAGTTCTGTGTGTGTGTCAATGTCAACTCCCTGTACCTCAGGAAAATTTGGTTGTGAAAGCTATTTTTTTCTTCTAATCTTGAGCTGTTCCTCCTTGAGTCCTACAACCTCTAACCACTGACCTTTGCTGTGATGCTGATAAGGAAAAACCAGCACCTTGACATCCCCTGATTTTCCCTCTTTCAAAGTATATAGACAAGGTTGACAACTGTGTTCCTGTAAACACAGTCATGTGACATCATATAATTTCTGAAATTTACCTTCCTTCAAGGCCAAGTGATAGGCCTAACAAGAAGTAAATAATAGCATTTGTCTCACTGCTATGAATTTGCTCACACCCTGAACCTTCCAGATTCACAAAAACCCACTCTCATGAAATGTAGAAAACCTGAAGTCCTTCCTTTGTTCCAGGCCCAAACTTTTGGTGCATGAATCTGCTGGTCAGATATACACCCCACATTACAAAGATACTACTCTTTCTCCCACTGTCTCTCTTGACTCTTGAATTTGGTAATATACTCACAGAAAAAAGATCACACATGGCATGACATCCCATTCTCTGCATTCTTAACACTCAGGAAGCTGAGATAAGAGGAATTTTGAGGACAATATGGGCTACAGAGTGAGTTGTAAACAACACTAAAAGACAGAGGAATACAGTCTCAAGAAAATAAACAAACAAGTAAAAAATATCACAAATGAAAACAAAAAAGAAAAAATTAAAGTTAGAAAGCATGTTTTCTCATGAAGGTTCTGTGTGTCATTTTGAACCTTACAAAGCTCATGAAGGTTGGTGCAGCTGACAGTGTAAGTTCTGGAGTGGCAAGGACAGGGGATCTTCTCTGAGTCAGCTGAGCCCAGATCCGGGCCTTCCTCAGGGCCCTTAGCCAGGTTTTAGTTTATGGCCTGAGTGCCTTTGCCTTTGTTCCCCACTTGTCTGCCCCCATGTTCAGAAACACACAGGACATGAGGGATCCTCAGGAATTGCCTTGTTATTAGAGTCACATAGGCAGTGGACAGCAGCCACATACAGAAGAGTGCTGAGGCTTCAGTGAGAGCTAAGAGTGGAGGCCTGGAGGATGACAGTGGGGTCAGGCAGTT
This sequence comes from Hydrochoerus hydrochaeris, assembly GCA_004027455.1. Classification (NCBI taxonomy): domain Eukaryota; kingdom Metazoa; phylum Chordata; class Mammalia; order Rodentia; family Hydrochaeridae; genus Hydrochoerus; species Hydrochoerus hydrochaeris. Next base: position 118,115 of record PVLA01003444.1, read on the forward strand.
GCCCTGAGAAGAGGGGTGCTCTCTGCTGCTATGCTCGGCAGTTTCTTTGGATCACAGGGTGTGAGTACTTGATTTATCCTTGAGTGGTAAGGCAGGGCAACACTTTGTCTCTGCCTACTTCATTGGGTTCCTTGGTGTCCAGTGGCTCAAGCCTAGTGTATGAAAGTGTCACTGATAGTTCTGATTCTACAATTGTCTACAGTTGTCCCTATAGATTCCATTTCCTTGCTGCAGGCCTGAGAGAAACCTGGTGAGTCTACGATATGCACCAAACCCTCAATGAGGTTGGTGACCACCATGTGCCCTTGACTGGGATGCTGGTCTAACATGAAGGGCAGAGGGCCCTCTTAACCACTTCAGTTGCTTTTTATGATCCTGCTTAGGATCCAAAGTCATGAGCCCTATGTGGAATGGCTGTTGAGGAACTTGAAGCTGGATGTGAGAGCCTTAGATCACTACACAAGGCAGTCTTCACAGTATCTTGCATATCCATATGCATAGCACCATCTTTCTTCACAGATAAATCATGAAAGTGGCTTTTAGATCCATCAAGAAATGCATGGAAAAAAGTGTGGCATTTTTAAAAGGTACATGGAAAACTAATCTTCCATGTGATTGTAGAAAATACATGCACTTTGAAATTACAATTTCAGTGATATCAATCATGCATACAACATTAAATACCATGTGGTTTTTCTTGATATAAAACATAATTTAAATGAAATGCAAAACAAAAGATTTATAACAGAAATTACATTGTGTACCTATACCTATGCCCCTTGAGAAATGTAATAATTATCAACTGAAAACATCCACTTATGAGTAATAATATTGGAAATTGTAAAATAAAACATTTTTATATAAAAAATTTAAACCCAGTTCACTTTTTAAAATTATATATATATATATATATATATATATATATATAACAGAAAATCCCAGCCAAAATTTGAATGTCTTTCTTTGATGGCACCTCATGGACAACTTTAAGGTTGGTTGTTAATGATTTTGCTTGTCTCTGTGTGATTCACATGCTGTGGGTCTTGTTGGCATCTAGTACACTGTACCCTGGCTTGTGTGTTTAGCACTGGCAATATGGTTATTCAGCTCTTGATTGCCATTCTCATTGTTCTATGAGTTCTTCAGAAAGTTATTTTGTAGTGATTCCTTAGATGTCAGCATGGGATTCTCTACTCAAAGACTTCATATGTGCACACATTGCATCTGAATCAAGTGGTCGCAGTCCCACCTCTTTGTGATCTTGTGAGCTTGGGTCACCACAGCACTTTGAAACCTATTTTCAGGACAGTTATGGAGTGAATGATTGAACTGGAAGTGATTTACTTTATGTTTTTCACTATTGAGGGTGTGATGAGACCCACTGTCATGAATGATTCTGATCTATTCCTCTGAGCAATCTTCCCCTCCCTCTTATTGACTGTGGCTTGTGTTGGTGGATTTTAATGCCTGCAAAAACAAGCAAGGCTTTAATACTAAAAATAAACTCATGGAAATATTCACTTTAATGGCAATTTTCAAATATACTCATCTGTGCTGTGCTGGCTTCTCTAGTATTTTCAGTATGGATGACAAAGGAATTTAGAAAATTCAAAAATGTTTCTCTGCTATTTTGAGATGAGTTCTCACCTAGTAGTTCAAGCTGCCTTAGAAGACTAGTTAGCCCTGGATGACCTGAAAATTCCAGTGATTCTTCTTACTCAGTCTCCAAGAGTACTGACATTACATGTAAGGGTCACCTTGTTTGGTTTAAAATACAGTTCAGCAAAATACTTCTGTGTACCAGGTTCAAAAGAAATTTTGTTACTAATGCAACATGGCTCAAAAACATAGCAGAAACTTTTGTGTTTTTGTAAATAAAGCAGAATTTGTTCCTATTCACCTCCTCTGAATGTTTCTACAAAAGCATTGCTGGGCCTTATTTATGTTCACATGTTTGTTGACTTGAGTTATGTGTCTGTTCCTCCTTCAGTCCTACGTGTCAACACTGCTGGATGCCTTATTATTAGAGTCACATAGGCAGTGGACCTGTATCTGCAGGTCAGAGGAAGGGCAGAGTCAGAGCTTCCACACCAGGCCTGGTTCAGGTCCTGCTCCCTGGCCTCTGAGGCAGGGCTTTATCAGTCCTGTTACTGAGGCCTTTGAGGCCACCTCCATTTACTGTCAAGAAGCCACTTGCACGATTCTCACTATTGAGGAAGGACTCTGATGATACAGGCCCAGTTTTGTATTCTGGGCCAAATGCTTAAGAGTTTTTAACCTGAAGTTGTGTTAGATTTGCATGATATGTGAAATTACCTTAAGCCAGACACTTTGTGACTTGATTGAGTTTAGTATTTAAATGACTTCTTTAAACTATAGGCCCTATATTTCAGTGAAGAGAAGTGAATATTTTAAAGCTGAGGAGTGATAAGATAGTCTTATAACTTTCCTGTAAGAACAATTTTTTCTTTCTTCTCCTGTAGAGCTGCAAATTTTCCTTCTATATTGCAACACTTACTGTTTATTTATCTAATGTCAACTCTGAATCCCATGAAGTGTTTGTATAATGCAGATCTGCTTATCATCTGTTTTAAGAAGTTTGGGTCCATCTTGCTTTGTCTACAATATGAAGGTTGAGAGATTTGATGCTGGATGTATGTGTGTAGCTATAGTTTTTCTGCAGTTGTTAGACCAACAGCATGCAAGTATCCATGCAAATCCATGCAAATCACCAGGCCTTATCCTTATAAGTAGGATGTTTTCTCTGTAGTGAAATTTGTCAGTGTTTCAAAGCTATGTAATGAGAAAACTGGAATTGTCAGCTTGTGTACCTTGTAGCATGGAAGCACATTACAATACTCATCATATATTAGAACTAGGATAATGTTACTAGTTTGGGGAGAATTTTAGAGGTTTAAATGCTGCACTTTGTTTTAAAACACTACATAATTCTAAACTTTAGAATAATTTCTTTTGAATATTCATTGAATAATTCATAGTTTTCTTTAATATTCATATGACTTTTAATAAAATTCTTTGTGCAAAGTCAGATGATAGTGCTCAGTGCCAAAACATTTGGTTTAATTGAAATAAAGAAAGAAGGAGACAGAAAGGGAGTGAAGAGGTGCAGAGGGAAAACTAAAAGAAGCAAAGAAGAAGAATAAAAGATGTGAAGAAGGACAAAGAAAAGGAAAGAACAAGAGGAGGATGACAGAGGAAGTTGAAGAATAAGATGACAAGTAAGGGACAAAGAAAAAGACAAGGGAGACAACCTTGATGTGAGGGTGACAATGAAAGAAACAAAAATGACAACATTGGACACCAAGCAAGAAACACAGAAGAAAAAGAAAGAAAGAAAGAAAGAAAGAAAGAAAGAAAGAGAGAGAGAGAGAAAGAAAGAGAGAAAGAAAACTAGCAAAGGAGAGAGAGAGTAACAAATTCAGAGGCAAACTTTCTTAGGGACAACTCAAAGCTTCTTATAGTGTTTTGTGGCTGGCACACCAGCATCACCACTCTGTTAGAGGGAAGAAGAGATGGACTGGTAGATGGCCATAGGTGGGGAAGATTGGGTGAAGCATCCATTTTCTCTGCACTGGTGCCCAATCACAGACCATATGGCATCTTCTCTAGCTCTCTATCCTTCTCTACATGTCAGGCTTTGTCTTTGATGCAATGGGATAGCATCATATTATCCACTTCCCTCTGGCTTCCTTCTGACTTACTTTCTGGTCTACACCCAGGCTGTTGAGATTAAGAGAAGAGAATAATCCCATGGAAGAACTTGCTCTTCTATGGATGACTTGTCTCATTCTAAGCCATGGGGGCATCCCAAGACAGAGTTGATCATGTATTCTGCAGAGGCAGGCAGGTGATCTCAATCTGGAGAATCAAATTCATCCTACTTGCTGGGGTTACCCTTCCTTAAGACAGAAGAACTGGTTCTAGCTGGGATCCAGGTAAAAGATTCTGTGCATATCTCTATTTTTACTCTATACACTAACTAGGATCCTCAGAACTGGTGACACTGTGAAAACCATAGTGGAGCCCTCCAGCTCTGATTTGGGCCAGCTATCAGGCTCAACTGTTGACAGGAAATTCAAGGCTATGGTTGGTGCACATAACTTCCCTTGGCTCTCTGCTGAGGAAGGGATCTGCTGGTGCATAGTGCTTAGAGCTGTGGTACTTGGAATGGTCTAACTGCATATGTGGCCCATGCACTGAGATATTTGAACTCCTGTTTTCCTAGTACTCTCTAACAATTTCTACCATGGGTTATGAACTGGTCCTGCCACTCATTTCATGCACTCTATCACCTTTGCTTAGGAACTACAGTTCCCTGTAGGAAATCTTTACAAGCCATCCCAAGCTTTGGGTGAAGTCCCCATTGAGCAAATCCAGTAATGAGTGCACCGAGTCTTGTCCACAATTTTACTAGGAGCCACAATAGCTGAATCAGGATCATTCCTGAGTTTTCTTTGGCAAATTTAAAGAGAACTCTGACTGTTCTGGGTGTAACAAGCAGTTGGATTTCCAGAAGAATGACCTTGCAGCCTGCTTTGGCAGGAATATTAACACCATAGAGAGGTCAAATAAGCCCAGAAGTAGGGAGAAGTTCTCTTGTGATTGGTTTGCTGCGTGTCTGAAATTTAGACTGACCTCTAGTCTGGATTCTAGAGGCACAGGACAATGCAGTGTCCAGCCATACCAGGAGGACTGCAAGATGCCAGATACACTGGATGAACAGGAATGAGCAGTAGCATAGTAAAGTGGACATGACAGTACCAAGAACAACTACTGAAACCTATGCCATGGGACGCCTGCAGGCCTTCTGGATATCATCATCAGGCATCTGTGTGAGGGCTTCAAGAGAATTTCAGGTTGTGGGGATAGACCTTTAGCACCCAGAAATTGGGGTGGAGGGATAAATAAAGCCCTGAATCCTTCCCATGACTCTGAAAATCATCTTTCATGAATGCAGTGCTCTGCTTAAGTGTATGAGTAGGTTTCACACTCATACTCTGAGCCCAGGCTCTCTCAGGGGTGCAGTGGGCAGCCCAGCCTCAAAGGTCCCTTCTTAGAATATCAGGCCATCTCTGAAAGGACTGGAGGGCCTTAGAGACCCCCAATCTCTAACCATAAGCTGAGAGTCCAGGTCCATGGCAAATCCTCTTGACACTTCTGGTGCTGCAGGCATGGTGACACCTCCTCCAATAATGCTGGACTGATTTAATTCAGGCCACCTCCTCACTATTGCATGCAGTCCTAGGTCCTGCATCACCTCAGCCCCACATGCACAGGTACTCTGCAGTCACAGCTGTGGATTTTCAAAGCCAGCTTTCTTAACAGTCCACTGCCTACAGTCAACATCCTCTGACACCTGGACCCATGAAATACCTGTCAAATCATCCAATTACTGCCTAAATGTGCTACACACACCTGGAGAAACACTGCACCTTCCTAAGGCCCAAAACCCCAAGTCACCCAGAAACTATGTGCCTGAGTGAAGGTGGAAAAGGTCCATTCCTCCCCCACAGGCTCCAAAGTGGAACCTTGCCTTGTCCTGCTTGCTTTTCTTGTGGCCCCATCACTGGCACCTCTGCCTGTCTTCACATGCCTGCCTTTTCTGTCCTTCATCTCTTACACTGGTCTCCCAAATGACAATAAAAGTGACATCTAAATCCCAAATAATCTCTGCCACATCATTTCCTTAGTTTATGGAAAATGTAGACTGAAACATGGCAAAGAGGAAAGCAGAAACCCACAGGACTGACACTAAATGCACATAGCTTTTATTGGTTTAGCAAACCTGTCTTCTGGCTGAAGGTAATGAGTTCCAGGCAAGGATGCTAATACAAATGCCACACTATGAAAGTGATTAAAATAAAGGGAACACTGAGAAACTGTCACTATGAAAAGGAGACAAAGAGATTGGATGGCGTCTATGGCTGGATATGACTTAAGTGCCCCTTACTTAGCATGTGTGGAAATTTAATAGCCACCAAGAGATTTTAAGAGAGTAGGTCAGGGTATATGTCAGACTCATGAGGAAATGGATAGAAAGGGGAGCCCAGAAGGGCTCCTGGACTATTATCTTTGGCCCTTTTTCTAAACAAGTGCTCCATTCTTCTCTGTGAATGGGAAATGAGATTCCAGATAGGTGATCCAAGAGGTCCACACTGCAGTAGCCAACTGCACAGCTGTCTCAGTTTCTTTCTGTAGTTCTAACAAAGAAGCCAGGCCTCCATCATTTCTAGGTAAAGAAATTTATTGCTCATAATTCAGCAGGCTGAGAAGTCCACAAGACATCAAAAGGTTCACTATCAGATTTTGCTCAAGCCTATCACCCTGTGATATCTTCACGTGATGGAATAGATGAAAGACAGAACAGGACACAGCTAGTTCCTCTACAATCCCTGTAGAAACAGTAACCAGTTTATTCACATGGTCTGAGTTAACTGCATCCTAAAAGATCCACCCCTTGATACTGTCTCCTATGGTTTTAGGTACCAAATTATGGATTTGGTAAGGAATTATGCTTTCAAACCAGAGCAGCAGCCACACCTGACCAAGCTTTCTGCCCCTTCACATAGTGGTAGAAGAAGACTGTGCCTTCAAGGGCTGGATCTGAAAGCCAGAAAATAACAGAACAATGGGATAATTAGTTTTCTAGCTACTGAGACAAGAAACAGATAAAACTATCTAAGGATGGCACAGAGAATGAAAAAAATATTTACCAAAAAAAAAAAGAAATTAGGCAAAACAAGAGGTTATGCATTTGGAATTTCCAGCTCTTACTCAGTTTATCTAAAAATAAACTCTAGTATCACTGTTTTCCTACACTAGATAACCTCACAGCCCCAGAGATGCAACATGACCCTCACACACATTGTTTATCTTCTTCCTAATGGAAACTGTTCTCTCAAATGTTGTATCATGCTGGCCCATAGCCTGTCTCCTTCCTCACTGTGTCAGGCAGAGTACTCTAATGTTTTCTTCATGGTTGGGGTATCCATAGGAGAAAAAAATAAGTCTCAAGATGAGCAGGGTAGGCAGCTCTAATTAGCCTGCCATACAGCAGGTGGATCTTATTGCAAAATTAGAAAGACAAAGAAAAATCAGATGAAGTGCTTGATGTCTATATATTGTTTACTATCCAAAAATGATTTACAGTGCATATCTGAATATTCTGATGACCAACACCCATTACTTTTCCCACTGGGGAGGGTTCTGTCTTGGATCTCCAACTGATAAGAGCCACAAAACCTGGACCATTTTAAAATTAGATCCATTGCTCAGCAGCTAAATGGGGGAGGCAGCCATACAAAAATCAGGGCACAAGAAAAAAAACTCAGTCATGGAACCAGCCAAAAATAAGTCTGAACTATATCAAAGACACAAAAATAGGTAATTTTTCCTGAAACATTGCCCCTGATCCCCTTCTGAACATAACATCATTTGCTAGATTTAGAAAAGGACACTGTTACAAGTCTTAACTGATTGATGAATTTACCTAGGGCTTTTTCACCTTCCTGGGCTTGTAGCCTATCAATTGAACAGATTTTGATTTGTTATTTGATATACTGAATATAAGATGTGTGCATTTTAAACAATTCTCAGCTTAATAATTACATGGTTAACTGGTTCTTCTGCTCTTGGCAATGAGCCAAATTGAAAATCTACCAACTTTCCACCAACACAGTAGAACATATTGGCATACCAGGAGAAGCCTCACACATGTTTTAGAAAGATTAAAGGAGGAGAGTCCAGAGAAATATAGATGTATAGAGGTTTGGCATGAGAGAAATTTAACTACTGGTTAACTTGAAGCACACAGCTGAACAGAATCACTGTGTTTCTGGGAGCAAAATGTCCACCGAGGTTTCTTGCCAACAGCATAATAAGAGAACTGAGGGAAAGATGGCAATATAGTTGATTGCCCTGGAGATGCCTATGACCATGTTTTTCCTGAAATGAATTCAGCTGTTCTCATCTTCTGAGATTAGGTCATGGTTGTCCCTGTGAGTTGCTGTAGATCTTTTGGGGGAGCTTTTGTCCTTACCTTGAACGTCAATGTTTAGCCACTCATCATTCAGACTGTTGGAACAGGTCCTTCATAGCACTGCTGCAGAATTTTAGCTTTCACATCTGACCTTCTGGACTTGTCAGTGAAGGCTAACCTGGTTTGTGGGGTAGGATAATACCTCAACCCCCCTGAAGGTGGCGCTCCTTCAATGCGCAGGTCCAAGCTTCCATCTGCTTGGTCTTTGGTTATCACTCTGCTGTCCTCTGTTGGTGAAATCTAGAAGCAGAATGGCTGGGATTTTATAGTTTAGCCTATCTCCTTATCTCCCATGCAGGTCACTCACACCCTTGCCTAAAAGTGGTGGCTTGGGGTATGAGTGTACAAATTATATCACATACTGCCTCCTGCAAAAATCACATGAGGTCTGGACCTGCCACAGTGGCACTCAATTATGTGCAACATGGGTACTCTGTCTTGCTGCTGTCTCTGTAGATCATGTGTGGCCTGGGCCAGTGCTGGCAGCAGTGTGGGGGCAGAGCAATCCACTCTTGACTCCTTCTACCTCCCATAAAATGTGCAAAAGTCCTGGTTGTTGGATTTTGATCACATTTTCCCAAAGTAGGAAGACAGTATAATTTTTCTCATGTGCATTTTACTAGTGTTCTCATGCTAGTTGTGCTAGCTTCTGTGGTTTTTATAATGTGGATATTGGGACATCTACAATTCCAAAATACTAGCAGAACTGGGTAGATGTGGGCTTTATGCTATTTTTTGGCACTTACATTTTTCACTTCATGGTAATAACACTTTGGTGGAGATCCTTTGTATACAGTGAGAGATCTAATTTCATGTGTTCAGACAATTCTAAAGATGAATTTGATGAGTTCATGGCCACCTCTGAAAATCTACAGCTTCAAAAACAGTTTCCAATGCAACAGTTAATCCTAACTTTGCTAGTGGTGAAGATTTGAAGTGGATCAAAGAAAATATCATGACTTCACATACAGATGAAACTTTCCTGCATTAGTGAATCCAGATGAGGAAATTATGACCACATCTGAAATAGTTGCATAAGGTTTCTCTACAAGTAATACATTATGTCTAGACCTGTACGAATGAATCCGAGGTGACAAGGGTAGGCTCTTTACTCAAACCTGAGTGATTTTTGTTTTGATATACCATAAGTAGTTCTGATTGTGGGATCTTGGATGTATGCACATAAATAGAAAGATCGAGATGGTGGGAAGATGTTTACAACTCCCTTTCAATCTGATATGTGTCAATTGAATGGCTATTACATAAGAGAGCTGTGGGAGTAATCTGAGCAAAATACCACTCCAAACTTGTATGCACAGATGCTTCTTAGTTGAAAGTTCTATGCATGATGATTTAGTTTCCTTCTTGTTTGACTTAATTTTGATATAGATCACTTGATTTTCTTAAGTGCAGCATATCTGTGTATCATATCCCTTTTTGGATGCATTAATAACAAAGGCAATAATTTTCTTTTGTTTTTATAATAAAGTGATTTAACTTCAGAATATAAGCCTGCATGCTTAAATGCTCATTTGTCCTTTGCTTTTTGATTTGGGCAGTATCTTTTCCTGTAAATAACATGGTGCACATCGAATGGAGGAGGTAGGTATTCTCTTAGCTTAGAGGAATAGAGATTCACACAAAAAGAAGCCTTGATAATACTTCTAAAGATCTACTCTGCCATTGTTTCCTCCCTTCTGGCTGTGAGTACATGTAGAGGTTGATGGGGAGCATGTTGTTTACAACCAGTGACATGGATCCTCACGTCACTGTGATATAGCAAGACAGGACCCTCATTCCTAATAAGCTTTATGGAAACTAGAACTATGTCACTGAAAACATCCATGAATTTTCCCTTCCTTAATAATAAGATGCACAGATAAAGTTCACAGATAATCACAGAAAATTAATAACTTTTGGAACTTTCAACAACATTTTTTACCTCACTTTCTTATTTTAGAGGGATGAGTTTTATTATTTTATTGTAAAGTTCCCTTTAAAATATAGACTATACTTAATTTGAAAGGCAATTCAATGCAATTCAATCTAGCAGTGCAGAATTTAAAGAGAGGAGGCAATGCAGTATGACACAAATGTGAGTAAATAGCTGTTTTCCTAAACAGAGAAATAGAGCTGGTAACCATTAACATCATGAACAGTTGAAACTTTCAGGTTTTCTTTCTAAAGGAATTCTAACTTCGTGAGTAGAGAAAGGTTTCAGAGAATGTTTTAGAAAACAGAAAAATCATAAATCATAGAATCATTTCAAAAAATCATAATCTTTCTCATTGTGAAATTATGAAACAAAAATTTTTCATCTTATACTGCACACTTAGTTAATTTCCTTACATGTTTCAGAGCCTGTGGAGAAAGGCATCATAGTCAAGATGCCACTGCTTTGGGACTCTCTTCCTGGGAGAAGATCGTCTCCTTGAGCCATGGTGGGCTCTGCTCTTTACTTTTATTCTTCTCTCACTCCCTGCCACTTTTGCCAAGCTGTAAGTGTGATATGCTTTTGTCATTTTCTGTTTTTAGTTCTGGTCTAAGTAGATATTACCTACTGCAGAATAAGTAGAGGTGCCTCAGAGATTGACTTCTTTCACCTCAAATGCACACTGATTTCCATCTTGTTTGCAGAAGTACAGCTGAAAATAAGTTGTCTTAGTTACTTTTTACTCATTGCTGAGACAAAATACTTGATGCCCAAGTTTGGGAAAGGAAAGGTTTATTTCTTACAGTTTTTGGAGGTTTCAGTCCATACTCAGTTGGCTCCAAGGAAGGGTGGCATAGCAGGGACCACAGTTCATGTTGGCTGTAAATAGCAAAGTGGAAAACCTGCAAGACAGAGAAACATACCTTCTTCTTGCCATTACATCACATCTTGCCTCCACCCCTAGGCCAGTGTAGCACACACATCTCCAATCCAAGGGCTAGACAATGAACCAATCACAAATGCATAATGCAAAGGCATGAGGCTTGGGGGCCACTGACATAAACCATGACATTCCACCCCTGGCCTCCAAAGACTCATGCACATCCTTTATACAAAAGACATTTAGTTCATCTCTAAGAGTTGCCAAAGTCCTAACATTTTCAGCATTGCTGAGAAGTCCAATTCCCAAGTTTCTGATTGAGTGATTGATACTCAATCTAGAGCCATGCAGAATTTAAAGAAAGGAGGCAAGTACATAAGAAAATAACTTAATAAGCAGGGAGGGCATGGAGGGAGTCACCACAGAGAAGGTTGTGGCCACTCTTCCTGCAGACAAAGAGCAGGTTCTGCCTGACATAGCCTCTGATGGGGTAGGGCTCTGGTGGCTGGTGTGAGCTGATTTATTTTGTGAGAGTGCAGGGGATTTGCTAAAACTTTACATTCCTGAGCCTTGGCAGACTTTTGGGAGGGAGAAGCCATAGGTGCTTCTGGGAAGCAGGAGGTGTGCATTATCATGGCACAGCTTTGAACCACTGCCATCATGATTGTGTTGTGTCTCAGGCAGGCAGACCTAACAGTCTCCAGATCTATGGCAAACTCTTAACTGTAACCCCCTGTACAAATGAAACAAGGTTAAATATTTCTGAAATGCAAAGGCCCAAGATAAACTTTGCCATTCCAAAAGTTACAAACAGGGGAATACAAGGCATTGGAAACAAATCAAGTCCAACATCCAGCAAGGGGAACATTAAGTCCCAGAGTTCCATGCTCAGCATTTGAAGCAATCTGGTTGCAAGCTCCAAAAGGCTTGGTCGATTCCACCCCCACAGCACTTCCAGGGATTTCAGCTCTCACAGCTTCTCTTTTAAACCCTCTCTTCTTGGTTTTTGCAGCTTTCCTTGGATGATCCATTTTCATGGATTTTCCAAACTTCTGGGGGCTCCACTGCACCTTCGGCTTCACCCTTACTTCTTTACAAATTGCCCTCTTAGGGGCACACTGCTTGGCCTCCCAGGCCCTTTGCAATAGGGGTGGAAATTGCCTTGCCCTCAGAATTTGTGCATTTTCCTTGCACCTAAAATCAGTGCCATGTGGATGCCTCCACAGTTTGCTGCCAGCTGGAACAGTAGCCAGGCTTTTCTCTCTCTTGGGTGTAGGGGTCGATTGCCTGGATTGCTTGGCTCTGTGAACCTGATTGTGAAGAAAATCTTCTCTATGTTGTTGCCAATCTGGAACCTTATGTGACCTCTGGTGCTCTGCAGCTTTCTCCTCCTAGAAAATTCTTTTACTTCTGCACTTTTGAGGCTGCAAAGTGTGGAGACCAGCTGCTTCCTGGGATGCCCAGAGGCCATCTTTCTTATCCTCTCTGTTTCTTCTCAGATATCAAAGTCTCAACTTTATGTTTACAATCCACAGCTTTACTGGAGTTTTCTTTCAGGCCAAACTCACAGCATTTTAAATTATCCTGCTGGGCTCTTTGCTCTTGATTTGCAACATAAAGCTGGCTAAAAGCCCCCAACTATAGCCATGCCACAGCCTCAACATTCTACTGCCTTGAAATTTCCTTTCCCAGATTAATCAGTCCACTGCCCTTAATCTCAGTCTCAGGCAAAGTCTCTGGGCATGAGCAAAATGCAGACAAACTTTCTGCCAAGGTATAACACACATTGTGGGGAATGAGTCCTTATTCCCAGCAAGAGACCTCCCAAGCCTGGTCTTTACCATCAGGCTTACTAGCAGCCTTCTGGTCTCCTGAGCTCAGACCAGAATCTCCCCTACAGAACATCCTAAGCTGCTCCAGCTCTATGCATCCAGGTGACATGTCTGAAACTTTCCAAACTCTGCCCATGAGCCATTTCCAAAGCCTCTCCAAAAACATGGTCAAGTATAGTCACAGCAATGCCCCCACTCCTCTGTACCAAATTCTGTCTTAGTTACTTTTTACTCATTGCTGAGACAAAATAACTAATGCTCAAAGTTGGGAAAGGAAAGGTTTATTTGTTACAGTTTTTGGAGGTTTCAGTCCATACTTAGTTGGCTCCAAGGAGGCGTGGCATTGTGGGGCCGCAGTTCATGGCAGCTGCAAACAGCAAGGGGGAAACCAGCGAGAGAGAGAGACATGCCTTCTTCCTCCTATTACATTACATCCTGGCTCCACCCTTAGGGGGTGTAGCATTCACATCCCCAAGTCAAAGGCTAGACAATGAACCAATCACAAATGCATAATGTAAAGGCATGAGGCTTGGGGTCCACTGACATAAACCATGACACGCCCTTCTAGGTATCTTCCTGGAAGAATTAAAACATCATAGCACAGCGATATGTGTTCATCCATGTTTATAGTAGTACAATTTGCAACAGCTAAATATTAGAAACAATCCAAATGCCCATCAACTGAGGAATGGATAAAAATATGTGGTCTTTTAATACAAAGGAGTACTACTCAGCCATAAAGAAGGATAAACTTGTGACATTTCTAGGTAAATGGATACAACTTAAACCATAATTTTAAGTGAAATAAATAATATTTACATGCATAAACACTGTATTATCTCCCTAGTGTGATAAACTCAGTGGAAACAAGGGCCAGAAGGTACAATAGATATTGTGAAATAGGAAGAAATTATTCAAAAGGAAAGAGGAACTCAGGTGTGCAGAGGAGGGACAGAAAGAAGGGAGAAGGAAAAAACTGAAAATACAAGATAGCTGTACTACTGGCTTTCTTAGTTCATTGAAAAGAAAGGTTTGTGCCAATACCATTTGGAGAATTATTTAATCTCATAAATTGTACTCTGAATAACTACTTCGAAGATAACAATTCAATGTTTTAATTGCTGTTATTATATTATTTTGTGATGAAATTTTGTTTTATATTTTCTATAGAATTAAAAAAAGGGTGGATAGGCCTTTGTTCTCTTTTCAAGCTCTGTGAATGGAACTTGCATCCTCCAGCTCCCTGTGCTCATGGCCCATCATACCTGTCTCTGCCTCAGTCTTCACATGGATTTCTCCTCTGCATTTAATATTCCTTCACCCATCTCACAGGGCAACAGCTGAGATGACCTTTAGGATCCAGCTGGATACTCCATGATCTTGTGAAAACAAAGAAGGACAAAAGCAATGAAAGAAGGAAAGATAAGGGGAAGTGAGAACAAACAGGGGAATGCTCATCATTTGTTTAGCACATCTGACTTTTAACCAGACATAGTGATTTCCTGGTAAGATAATGCCATATTATTAAAACCATGGGAAGTCTGAAACTGTCACAGGCAAGAAGAGACATAAACAGTGCTGTGGTTTGTGTGTGATCTGAGTATCTACCAAATATCCATGTGCTTTCATTTAATCCCTGCTGTGAGATATTAAGAGGGTGGAGCTGGATATGGGTCAGACTCCCAGGAAGGTTGTAGCAGAAGTTGAGCCCAGAATACAATGCATGGGATGGCAGGGTTGGGGCATTCCCTGGTCCTGTGCATGAGAACCAGGGTCTTGGCATTCTGTTCCTAGTGGTTCCCACAGCAACAGAGCACTGAAAACTGCCTCTGTTTCTGATGCTGTAACAAAACCCCACCAGCTATATCACTCATAAAGTGATAGAGACTTATTTCTCAGAATGCTAGAGACTCAGAAGTCCACAAGACACCAGCAGATTTGGTGTCTGGCCTGTTCCTCATATGTGGCACTGTCTAGGTGTCCTCACATGGTGGAAGTGCTGGTAGGGTGAAGAGTGTAACCAGTTTCTTCCTTCAGCCCTTTTATTAAACTACTATGCCAATTCAGAAGGGCTGAATTATCTACCTCCTAAAAGTTCCACTTCATGACCTGGGGTCTTAGGTTACAACTTGTGGTTTTGCTGGCCAACACACGCAACAGCAGCAGACATACATAATGGAGCTTTCTATGCCTTTATCTAGTCTTAGGTGAAAAAGATTTTACACATTTGCTTGGTCCTTAATTTGAATTGGACTAGGTTAAGGCAGGGTCACTGTAGAGGCTGGGAAGGTAGCAGAGACAAAAGATAGGGTTGGTCACTTTCAGGTTCTCATGTCCTTATTAACTGAAAATGTGCCTGGAGGAAATCTCAAGCAGTGCATTCTTGAAGCTCAGTTTCCCCATCTATGAGGGGGATGTTGCCTACTGTTCTTCAGTGCTTCAGTTTTCAGGCATCCATTCTCTGGGTCTCGACTTGCACTTCCTAAGGTGTCTCCAGGACCACTTGAGGCTCAGCAGGGGTGTTTGATGCAGGCTCATTCAAGCCTTCCCAGCCCTCAGCCCTTCCCTGACCCCCCTTCTCCACAGGGCATCATTAGAAAAGCAAAGTTCATCATGGCAACCCCTTTAGGCCACCTCCCTCCTTGAAGCTATCATCTTTGCCCTCTGGGCCTGCTTCTATCCACAGGCCCAGATCCCAGTTGGGGTTCTACATTGCTGAGTTAGGGGCCTCCAGGGCAACAAAATGATGGAACTCAGTGACCTTTGCCCCAAAGCAGGCACTGGGCTGAAGGTGGGAGTGGTGGATGGAACATATTGCTGGAATGGTGGAAGATAAGGTAAGTTAAGCCTGCCAACCAGGACTCTGCCCTCAGAGGGAGTGAGGATTCCTTTGCTCTGCCTCTACCCTACCACAGGAGTAAGAACTTGGGGCTGCTTCATGATCAAACTTTCTACTCAGGACTGGACCACCCACATCACTGTAAACTCTGGCCCCTGCCCACTGCTCCCCAGTCAAGCACATCTCTGAACCAGTGGATCAGGCTGGCTGACCAGAAGTCTGGATGGTAGAGGCACTCATCCAGGGCAAGGTGACCAATTCCAAAAGAGCACAAAAGAGCAGAGAAGCAGCATGGGATGCCTGCTCTATCCCATCCTGCTGTAGTCACTGTGCTCCTTGAGGAAAATCAGACAGAAAGCTTCTTATGGCATTGGAATACTCCTGTTTGGAGTTTGTCTTGGCCTCCTTGCTTGCCTCCTCCTCAAAGTCCCTGAAGTAAACAGAGACACCCACCACCTTTGGCCTCTTCTGAGCTTTCCTCCATGGTCTCCAGCACTTGTCTCAGTGATCTCAGAAGTCACAATGGTGCACATGTGGGACTTAGCACACATGTGAGACTTAGACAAGAGATGCAGGGACAGTTTGATTTGGGCAGAGTCCCAAACTATTCAAGGACTTGAGAGAGGTATGAACCTCTCCCCAGCTCTGGCTTTTTACAAGTGCTTCCAGGACTGTGTAAATCCATGTGGAAAGGACTTGCTGTGCCCTACCTGTGCCCCAACACCTGCTGTGTTGCAGAGGAAATGGAGGTCTCAAGCCAGGCAGCATGCCTGGTGTGACTGGTCATCAAAGAAGCCTTCAGGACAAGGTCTGGTATATGTCCCAACTGTGACAGGAAGGTGGAGGTAAAGCAGAGCACACACTCTGCTATTTTGGTTCTATTATAGGCAGCTAAATTAGATAGAAATATATTCAGTAAGACATGGCAAGGTCCCTAATGGAATCAGTGCAGAGATGAGAAGACATTACACCTGTGTCTGGCTGTGTTGCTTCTTGATGGCCAGGCCACAAGATAAAAACAGAATGATAGGCCTGCATGCCTCCCCAATGGAGAAGCAATATAATATAATGGTATCACTTGGTCAAATAAAGTCTATTCAGACATTAGTCACCCAGGTCTGTGACCAGGACCTTCTGATTCATCTCTTCCAAAAAAGGTCCTTGTTCTTTCCTTGTATATTTGACACATGAGTTGCTTCCCTATTAGATCAACCTTACCTAAGTAGCTATACTTGTAATCTTATTGGTTGACTACAGTTTTGTCCCATGTTGTACCCACCTCATGCTTTTGCTCTTGAAAACATCCTTTGAGAAGTGGGCTCATCGGTAACACACTCAGGCCCCCTCCTGTCTCTCAGGAGATGCATCTGCCAATAATGTTTTCCCATTCTTGATCTCTGTTGTTCCTTAGAATTCATTGTTTGATTTGGGGGAACTTGAACTCAGTATATCTGACGGCTAGCAGGTTAGGAGTATATTTCTCTTCTCTCATTTGGAGGTCTTGTACTAGTTCCACTTGGCTTGCATTTGTGCAGTAAACCTTAACTCTTCCTTAGTTGCAGTGGGAAGGGACAACAAAATTTGTGTCCTGTCAATTCAGAGAATATTATCTCATTTAGATCAGCTGACTGTCACTATCTGAATGCCAGGGTTGGAAAGGATGGGGTTTGTTGATGATATACTGTGTCTTTGAAGGAAGAAGGGACTGGGATCCAAGGAATGTGGGGAATAAACTAGAGAATTTGGAAAAAGGTGGATGTGTGAATTCTTCCCTAGGGACCTCCATGGAGTGAAATTTCATTGATTGTAATCTCAGCCCAAAGACAGTGATTTAGACTTTGACCACCAGAAGCAGAAGAATACATAGGTATACTGTCGTTAAGTGGTTGGTGACAATGTGTCATAGTGACAATTGGAAACTTATGCTTCCAGCCACCAAGGAAAGAAACACAAAACTGCTTTTATGCCCCATAAGTTTGATCCTGAAAGATTCAGTGGGAGCAGGGGATGATGAGAAGCTGCCTTGCATGGGCCAAGGTCAAAAGCTGGATCAGCTGCCCAAAGGGAATCCCAATGTCCAGGGATGTAGGGTGATACTTCTGTGTCCTGGCCAGCTAGTGGGGCTTTGGTCCACAGCCACCAGGTACCTTCCTCAACCAAGAATTCTCTAGGTCATGCACATTCCACATCACTTGTTAGAAACCCATCTGGTATCAGCCTGGCTCTTTCTTGGTATATATTCCAGACTCCTGACACCATCTAGTGTTCCTGGGTCTCAGAGTCCAGTTGCCTGGGGGGAGTTGCTTCTTTGGACAGAGAACCTGGTTTAGTCTACACTGGAGTTAGGTCCAGGTTTGGGACTATGTGTGCTTAGTAAAAGCAGGTGTATGGTATCTGATACTCAGGATGGACACTAGGCAGCCAGTGGCAGTGATTTTAGTGGGGAGCTCAGAGTACACTTTACCTTGTGCCTTCTATCTTCACCCTAGCATCAGGTTGGGTCTGGGGGAGTCATCTTGCTGTGATCCCTCCATTTGCCTTGCTTCTTCTTATGAATCACAAGTCAGGGTGGCAGTGTATATAGCAAAGTCTCCAATCTCCATCCTTAAGAAGAAAAAAAAAAGCAGTAGGAATGGCGGGGCACACATACACATACAGTCTCAGACTCCAGGAACCATGGCAGGAGAAAAACTGAGATCCAGGCCAGCCTGGAGTACACTGTAAATGCGACACTAATTTGAACAACATAACAAGGCCCCATTTCAAACACACAAAGGCAAAAATATGAAGAAATTAAAGAAAGAAACAAAGAAAAAATGAAATCTTGTGTTCTGATTAACTACTACAAGGATAACTGCACAATGTATTAATTATTGTTAGTCTCCTATGAGACTTATTGGAAACTGTTTTTTTCTTCTAATTTTCCTCTTCTCTTTAAAATAAAAGCAAAGCAAAGAAAGGAAGAAGTAAGGAAAGAAAGAAAGATAAAAAGAAAGACAGACAGACAGACAGACAAAAAGAAAGAAAGAAAGCTCTGTTTCCACAAGCCCTCTCTCCCTGTTTCTTGTAAAGGTCAGGCAAGGGTATAGTGGCAGAGTAGACATTCTGAAATGTTCTGGAAAGGGAAGGACATGTTTACTGGATTGAGTTCACTGAGTCTAGATCCTGGCTCTCACATGGCCTGCAGGTGAGGGCCTAAAGCAAAGTGAGATGCCTTGAGGTAATCTGTTCACCCATGCTCACTCTTACATTTGCAGGATCACACAGGACAGAAAGGGACCTTCAGGGACTGGGACTCTCCTGGGAGCACCACAGGGGAGAGACTCAGTGTCAAGTAACAAGTTCACAGGTGAGGCCAGAAGACCTAGGTGAGTGCTGAGGCTGTAGTCCCAGGTCAGCTCAGAGCCTGGCAGGGTGATGATACAAGGCAGGTACACACCTAGAGCAAGGTCAAATGTATGGTGCTTCTGTATACATGATTGCTTTGGGTCACAGGGTACTAAGGTTTGGCTTTGTCCTTAGAGGTCATCCAAACCAGCCATTTGTCCCTGCCCATATACTTGAGATGTGGAACCCAGTGGCTTTAGTGTAGATTCTCTGAGGTATCCCTGAGAGGAGTCATCTTAAACTTGTCTTAGAAGGAGGCTTATACCTCACTAGGGGCATGGCAGTTTCTTGGGGAGTCAGCAGTAGTGTTGAGGTCAAGATTTGCAAAGATAACAATTTAATAAAGGACACATAATTTATAGAATTATTTTATAATAGTCACCCAAAGAGTTAAACACAAGATGTGCAGGAAATTTTTCCCAAACTAAGACCCAAGGAATGTAGCTGTGGGCCTGTGTCCCACAGCAATGTTCTACATAAGTCTACTTGAAGACATGGAGCCCATGACAATGCTGCTGGGGAGTCCAACTGGAGGCCTAGAGTCCAAGACAATATCTCATGCAAGTCTGTTCCACGGAACTGTGCTGGAAAGGCCAAAGGTCAGTGATGGGAACTAGAAAGTCAATGCCTTGGGATGAAGGATCTGTGCTCCTAGGCTGAGGGTTCTGCACTGGAGCCAGGAAGTGACACTTGAAGTAAGGAGCAGAACTCCTGCAAAAAGTACAACAGGCATCCTCAGCAACAGCGAGGTCCCCAGCAACTGATGATCAGAAGAGCCAAGTTCATGTTATATAGGAAGCCAGCATGACAAGCTTCTCTAGGAGATTGAGCAGCACACCATCTTCCCCTCTGAAGCCAGGAAGCGATGCTCAAAGTAAGGACCAGAGCTCCCCCAAAGTGAACTGTAGCCACTCTCAGCAACAACAAGGTCTTGAGCTCCTCTGATGATGAGAACAGTCAAATTGATAACAGGAAAGGAGCTAGACAAGCTCCATCAGGAGAACCCATGACAACAGGATAAGCAACAACAGCAGGAGAACCAACAACAACTCTTCTTCCTCTCCAATTCTCCCTCTTAAATTGTTAGCAACAATCACCAGGTGCCTCCCCTGAGAATCATGCTGATTCAGTTCAGCTTGGTGCCACAAATTCACCACCTGTTGTCAGTCCACCACATATGGACTGCAGGCCCTGTGCTGAGATCCCCTAAGATGAGACTCCTCACAATTCTCCTGTATGCAGAACCTTTATGTGGGGCTAAAGGGCCCTTACTAGCCCTACTGAACTGCTGGTTGAAACTAAGCCTGGTCTCTGTGGTGGTCAAAAACAACAGACTCCAAATATAAAAAGAAAAGTGCTTTATTTCATAAGCTCAGGTGACACTGTGCCAGGAGCTGATCAGGGAAGTTTGTGCAGGGTGGAGGTAGGGGGTTGCAAGAGTTTTTAAAGCTGCAGACTGCAATGGGATGGGGTAAAGCTTGAAGATCAGATTTTCTCCATAGGAACCAGGGAGGTGGAACAAGCAGTTACAGAAACCAGGGAGGCAGAGAAGGGATCGCACAGTGGGTAAGTTACAAGTTTACAAGTTTAAATGGCAATTACACAAATCTTACAGACATGAGCAATAGCATCAGTTGTTACAAAAAGAGAATAGAGTGTAAAGGCACACTTTGAATTTCTGAGCTTATAACATTCCCCACTGCTTTTGGTCATTGTTTCAAATCTTTGACTATTGGTTGGGCAATGGGTTACAACCTTCTTGTTTAAGTACAAGCATTTTAACACCTTGAAATCGGTCCTGGATGTGATTTAGAAGTTGCTTTGCAATACATGGTTCAATGGTCATGGCAAGCAAGAAGAGAATATTTGTTCCTTTTAGAGCTGGGTGGTCAACCTAGGGGATATTGAGAACAAATTCTTGAACCAATTTTGGTTCATTTGTTACTGCTGTGCTCATTCGTAGAGTGTGTTCCTAATCTGGTTCATAGTGTCTTGGATAACTCCAGAGTAATTGGTGTAGAAATAGCAAGCTTCTCCTGAAGCTGTGCATGAAAGACCACTCTCTTTCATAAATAACAAATCTAGGCCTCTCTGATTTTGGAGGTCCATTGCAGCTAAAGAACCTAAAGACTCTTCTAGTTTAGATACTGAATGCTCTAAAGTCATTAAATCTTTATCTATGAGAGCACTCCATTCACAGTAATTTTTGTCACCAACTATTAAACTTGTAGCCCCTAAATCTGTTGCCCCAGATGGACTTAATCCCACAAGGATCAGTATTAAAACAGGGGCTCCTCACTGTGGCAAAAGAGATCAAAGTTTAAATTGAAGTGTTCTCTTCTACTTGTGTCAGAATATCAGTAAACTTGGGGAAATACATGTATAAGAATACATAGCTCAGTATGGCTAGTAAATATATCGAGTATGACAGAAGGCATTAAACCTGATGTTCAAGCAAACCAAGATCCTTTAGGGGCTTCCAGGTGTTGGCTTGTCATATAAGGAACATTGGGTATTACAATAGGTCAGAACATAAATTCACATAAGGGCTTGGGTCAAGGTTATAGGCAGAAGATCAGATACAAGTTCCACTACCTAGAACATTTCCTAAGGTGAGGATGGGTTTTTGTCCCCACCAACAAGGGGAGGATTCTCCCAAACAGGAGAAATGTTTAATTTGAAAGGAAGTATTTGAACTGATAGATGTAGTCAGGGCCATGCCTACATAAAAAGGAGGTTGTGGGTCTAAACACAACCAGCAGTCTCAAGTGAGATTGGGATTACTGTGATTTAAGTATTGGAACATTATGTCTAGGGGACTATATATACCAGAGACAGGTTGAGTCTCCAAATGAGGTTGCAGTAAGGGGGTACCTAGGTTGGTTGCAGGAGTGGCAACAAGAGAGATAGCAGTAAGAGGTTTGGGAGTAGTTTCTATTAGGCAGGGTGCAGCCATGACCAGCAGCCCAATGGCTGGCCCAGTAGGGTAATCAGTGGCCCACCTTCTACTTATGTGGAAAATTGTTCCTAGGTCATATCCAGGCACATAGACTCGAATACCCCAAGTTTTTCCCCCATTCCAAGAGTAGTGATGGACCTGTTTGAAATTAAATGTGAGTGGGTTACAATTCTCATAACAACTAGATGTCTTTGAAGATCTTTTAAGGCTTATGAAAGGATAGCCATTGCCCCAGGGAGAGATGGACTCACATCCCCAATAACTACAATAAACCTGACTGTACACACAGATTTCAGAATGTTGGGGGATTTCCAGATGACTGTTCTTGAAGGCATACATAAAATGCTATATTTTGTAAGGTTTTTCTTTTTTTTGGGAACAACAGTCATAGAGTTCTTCAGGGGTGCCCCTATTTTGGGACAGGGGCCATTGATTGCTGAGTCTCAAGTTGGCAGATCTCAGCAAGGTGTGTGGTCCCATGACAGTGCAGGTCTGTAACAAGAATGGCAGGGGGAGTAGTATTTTTAGCTATATGTTCTCCTGTTAGAGCACTGGTTCGTTTGCAGGTATAGAGATGGGTTATGATCAAAGGACATCATAACTGTTGTCCAGCAACTGAGAGAAAATGTGTTATGAGGAGCATTTTGACAATTTAATTTTAAGGGGGTTCTCAGTCTATGTGATAGTCCACTTGTCAGTTTCCTGAGCATCCAGTGGGACAACTTTAATGTGAGAATGATATATCCAGGTTGATTTTCCTGCTACTTTGACAGCCATTGGGGTACTGAGGACAATGGTGTATGGTCTGGTGCAGCGAGGTTTAAGAGCAGAGTTGCAGGAATAATGCTTAAGCAGTACTTGGTCCCCTGGATTAACAACAAGTGGAGTCTGCAGTGTGGGCAGAGGTTTGGCTTGGTGGTCTTGGAAGAGTTGGTGGATAGAAGTGAGCACAGGTTGAAGAGCCTGCAGGGACTTAATTAAACTGTGGTTAGTGGCTTCAGCTAAATGGGCACTTTCAAGACAGGGGACAAGGGGAGGCAGTCTTCCATAAAATGCCTCGAAAGGAGTTATTCCAGAGACATATGGGGTACAATGAGCATGCAAAAGAGCAAAAGGGAGGAGACTTACCCAGTTCTCACCAGACTCCAAGATCAACTTACTAAGTGTTTCTTTTAAAGTATGGTTCATCCATTCCACTTAGCCTGAGATTTGGGGACATTAGGCACAATGGAGTATCGAATTAATCTGTAATAACTGAGCTACTCTGTGAGATATAGAAGGTATGAAAGCCAGGCCATTGTCAGATCCTTTGGATAGGGAATTATGAGAGAATTCCCGAATCTGTGAATTATCTCATACAAAAGCTTTTTGATGACAATTAAAGTGGATTCTTATTTTGTTGAGTATTCTTCAGTCCATCTAGTAAAGGTGTCTATTAAAACCAACTGATACATGTGTCCATGTAATCCTGGTTTCCCCATGTCCATGAAATCAATGTCCTAGTATTCCCCTGGAAAAGTTCTTTGGACCTGAGTTCTGTCTTGAATAATGACAACCTTTGCATTTACTCAGAGGCATTATGGACACCTCTGGCCCACTTCCTTTGCTAGCTAGGTCAGTCCTGGAACAAAACATCTATTTTGGAGCATCCAGCTAATTTGAAGCCCCCCGAGTGCAAGACTTGGTGGATTTGAAGAATTAAGTCTTTTCCCAGAGCTTCAGGTATCAAAATTTATCTATCTGACAATTGGTACCAATTTTCAGAGGGCATCTGTTTTGCCTTTAGTTGTATAGCCAATTCTTGATCTAATTTTGAGTAAACAAGGTGGGGAAAATGAGAGGGTGGTAAAACAGGCAGCAGATGAGTCACAGGCTGCATAGACCATCTCAAGACAACTTCTTGAGTACATTTATCTGCTAAAGCATTTCCTTTAGATATTGAGTCTGTCCCTTATTGGTAACCTCTACAATGTATTACTGCTATAGACTTAGGTAACCAGATGGTGGCCAGCAAGTCCAGGATATATGAGGCATTTTTGATTTTTGAGCCTGCAGAAATCAGGAGTCTGCTTTCTTGGTAAATATCCCCATGAATATGAACCATAGCAAAGGCATAATTTCTATCTCTATATATGTTTTTCTTTTTCTAAAAAAGTTTTTATTTAAAGGGATAAAACAGAAAAAGGAGAGAAATATTACAGAATTTCAAAAAAAACATAAACAGTAAGAAATCACTAGTTGATAAATCACATATTGCTATTTTAGTAATAGTTGTTCAAGTTACAAAATTAAAGCACACAAAATGGACACTCAAGAAGTGAGACTGCAAACAGATCTGTTCAATAATCAAGAAAGAATTAAGAAATATAGGTATCAATCCTGCAAACATAAATATACATGCAGTTATATATTTTATAGCTCTTCCTATTTTCTCTTTTTTACAATAGCAATTGTACATTTTTTATTTAAAGAGAAAAAAACAGGAAAAAGTTAGAAATATTACAGAATTTCAAGAAAAGATAAGCAGTAAAAAATCACTAGTTGAAATATTACATATTGTTCTTTTAGAAATAGTTATTCAAGTTACGGAATTAAAGCACACAAAGTGGACACTAAAGCCGTGAGAGTACAAACAGATCTGTTCAACAGTCCAACAAGAACCTAGAAATATGGTCATTAATCACACACATCTAAACATACATGCAGCTGTATCTTTTATAGCACTTCCTATTTCCTTTTTTACAATAGCAATTATACATTTTTAAAATTTTATTTAAAGAGAAAAAACAACAAAACAGAAAAAAGGGTAGCAACAATACAGAATTCTAAAAGAAAGAAAGAAAAATGAGAATGAGAAAAAGCCCCACTAAGAAATCAGTAATTTGTAAATTATGTACTATCATCCTGGATGTAGTTGTTCAAGTTACAAAGTTAAAGGGTACATAGTAAACATTCAAACAGCCAGACTACAAACAGTTCTGCTCAAAGATCCAACAAAGATTCAGAAATATGGTCATCTATTTTACACACTCAAACATACATGCAGTTATAACCCTTAGACCACTTTCTTTTCCTCTTTTTTGCAATAGCAACTACACATTTTGGTTTTATTACTCTTGTAGTTTTTATTTACTTTTTACACTAGAGACACAATATGATATTTATAAATATGATTCTTATTTATTTCACTAATGAGGATAGTCTCAAGTTGTCTCCATTTGCCTAGGAAGGCCTCAAGATCATCTTT
Organism: Hydrochoerus hydrochaeris; assembly: GCA_004027455.1. Taxonomy (NCBI): domain Eukaryota; kingdom Metazoa; phylum Chordata; class Mammalia; order Rodentia; family Hydrochaeridae; genus Hydrochoerus; species Hydrochoerus hydrochaeris. The sequence goes on from PVLA01003444.1 coordinate 143,251, forward strand.
TTTATAGCTGAGTAATATTCCATTGTATAAAAATGCCACATATTTTTCATCCACTCTGCAGTTGATGGGCATCTTGGTTGTTTCCAGGATTTAGCTATCACAAATGGTGCAGCTAAGACCATGGGCATACATATATCACCATGATACGAACTTTTCAATTCTTCAGGGAAAATACACAGGAGGGGGAAGCTGGATTGAATGAGGCTTCCAATCCTAGTCTTCTGAGAATTCTCCATATGGATTTCCATAATGGTTGCACCAGTCTACATTCCCACCAACAGTGGAGCAGTGTTGCTTTTTCCCCGCAGCCTCGCCAACATTTGTTATCAGTTGATTTCTTGATGGCAGCTATTCTTTCTGAAGTAAAGGTGGAATCTGTTTTAATTTGCATTGCTGTTTTAATTTGCATTTCTCAAATGACCAGTGATGGTGAACATTTCTTCATGTATTTATTTGCCATTTATATATCTTTCTCTGAGAACTGTGTGTTCATCTCAGATGCCCATTTTTGGAGAGGGTCTTGGAATTTGGGGAGTTTGACGTTTTTCAATTCTTTATATATTCTGGACACAAGTCCTTTGTCTGAGAGATTGCTGGCTAAAATTATTTCCCACTCTGTTGGCTTTCTTTTCACTTTGTTGGTGATATCCTCTGAAGTGCAGAAACTTTTCAATACTCTGAGATCCCATTTGTTGATTCTTTGAAGGGTTTCCTGTGCAGTTTGTGTTTTGTTCATGAATTCTCTGCCTACCCCTATGTCTCCAAGACTTCTACCCACCTTGTCTTCCAGTAGATTTAGTGTTTCTGTTTTAATATTTAGGACTTTAATGCATTTAGACTTTAGTTTTGTGCATGGTGATATGCATGGATCTAGTTTCAGTCTTCAGCATGTAGAGAGCCAATTTTTCCAACACCATTTATTGAAGAGACTATCCTTCTTCTGGTGGACATATTTAGACCTTTTGTCAAATATCAGGTGGCTGAGTGTCTTTGTAGTTGTGCTTGCGTCTTCTAATCTGTTCCCTTGATCCTCAGGTCTATTTGTTTGCCAGTACCAAGCTGATTTTATCACTGTGGCTTTATAGTACTGTTTCAAGTCAGGAATTGAGATGCCTCCTGCCTTGCTTTTGTTGCCTAGAATTGCCTTTGCTATTCTAGGTTTCTTCTGTTTCCAAATGAATTTTAGGAGTGTTTTCTCTAGATCTGTGAGGTATATCAATGGTATTATGATTGGGATTGTGTTAAATCTGTATAACAGTTTTGGGAGTTTGGCCATTTTTGCAATGTTGGTTTTTCCTAACCAAGAGCAAGGAATGTCCTTCCATTTTCTAATATCCTCTTCAATCTACTTTTTCAGCATAGTATAATTTTCAGCATATAGTTCTTTTACATTTTTAGTTAGATTGATTCCTAAGTATATCATTTATTTACATGTTATTGTAAAGGGCGATATTTCCATAATTTCTCTCTCAGTGAGTTTTTTGTTTGTGTACAGGAATGCTATTGATTTCTGAGCATTGACTTTGTATCCAGCTACACTGTTGAACTTGTGTATTACCTCTAGTAGTCTTTTGCTGGAGTAATTTGGGTCTTCTATATAGAATATCATGTCATCTGCAAAGAATAATAATTTAACTTCTTCCTTTCCTATCTTTACTCCTTTTATTTCTCTCTCTTGTGTGATTGCCCTGGCTAGTGTTTTCAGAATGATGTTGAAAAGGAGTGGTGATAGTGGACATCCTTGTCTTGTTCCTGATTTTAAAGTGAAAGCTTTCAGTTTTTGTCCATTTAATAGAATGTTGGCTGTTGGTTTGTCATAGATGGCCTTTATAAGGTTGAGGTAGATGCTGTTTATTCTGAGTTTCTGAAGGGTTTTTGTCATGAACATGTGTTGGACTTTGTCAAAAGCTTTTTATGCATCTATTGAGATGACCATGTGGTTTTTGTTTTTGGCTCTGTTGATGTGTATTACATTTATTGATTTGCATATGTTAAACCATCCCTGCATTCCTGGGATGAGCCCCACATGGTCATGATGTGTAATGTTCTTGATCATTTGCTGCATTCTATCTGCCAGTATTTTGTTGAGAATCTTTGCGTCAATGTCCATTAGTGAGATTGGCCTATAGTTCTCTTTTTTGGTTGGATCTTTCTTTGGTTCTGGTATCAGAGTAATACTTGCCTCCAGGAATGATTTAGGGAGGATTGCTTTTTTCTCAATTTCATTGAAGAGTTTAAGGAGTATTGGCATCAAATCTTCTCTAAATTCCTTTTAGAATTCATATGTGAATCCATCAGGACCTGGGCTTTTCTTTGTTGGTAAGTTTTGAATTACATTTTCAATTTCAATAGCTGATATTGGGTTGTTCAAAATTGCTATATCTTCGTGGTTGAGCTTTGGTAGTTGATATGTTTCTAGAAATCTATCCATTTCCTCTGTGTTTTCCACTCTATGTGAGTAGTGATTTTCAAATTAGGTCTTCATGATCTTTTGAATTTCCATGGGATCTGTAGTAATTTCTCCATTTTTGGTTCTTATTGCATGAATTTGGGTTTTTTCTTTCTTTCTCTTGATAAGGTTCACTAGGGGTTTGTCAATTTTGGTTATTCTCTCAAAACACCAGCTCTTTGATTCATTAATTCTTTGTATTTTTTTTAGTTTCAATTGCATTGATTTCTGCTCTAACCTTTACAATTTTCTCTCTTCTAGGAGCTTTGGGTTTAGCTTGCTCTTCTTTTTCTAGATGCTTGAGATGGTGCATTAGGTTGTTTATTTGTGCTCATTCTGTTTTCTTGATATGACAGTTTATTGTGATTTATTTCCCTCTTAAGACTGGCTTCATTGTATTCTACAGATTGCAGTATGTTGTTTCTATATTTTCTTTGAACTTTAGGTATTGTTTTATTTCTTCTTTAATTTCATCTGTAGCCCACTGGTTGTTCAAAAGGCTGTTATTTAATTTCCATGTATTTATGCAGATTTTACAGTTTATTTTGCCATTAATTTCCAATTTCATTGCACTATGGTCAGATATTATGCATGGTATGATTTCAATACTTTTGCATTTACTTAAGAATGTTTTAGGGGATAATATATAGTCTATTTTGGAGAATGTCCCTTGTACAGCTGAGAAGAATGTGTATTCTGATGTGATTCAGTGGAACACTCTGTAAACATCTACCAAGTCCAATTGCTCACAGGTATGATTCAGTTCTGTTTTTTCTTAACTGACTTTTTGTCTAGATGATCTGTCTCTTTGTGGCAATGGGCTGTTACGACCTCCTGTTATAATTGTGTTCTTGTGTATTTGGTTTTTCATGTCCATCAGTATCTGTCTTATATAGTTGGGTGCTCCTGTATTTGGCACATATATATTTATATTTATAATTGTTAGTTCTTCCTCTTGAATTTTACCACTAACAAGTATGTAGTGACTTTCTCTATCTCTTTTAATAATTTTAGGTTTGAAGTTCACGTTGTCTGCAAATAGAATAGCTACCCCTGCTATTTTCTGGGTTCCTCTTGTATGGAATACTGTTTTCCATCCTTTGACTTTTAATCTATAAGCTTCCTTTTGGGCCAGATGTGTTTCTTGTATATCGCATATTGTGGGGTCCTGTTTCTTGATCCATTCTGTCAATCGATTTCTTTTTATAGATGAATTGAGGCCATTTATATTTATGGATATCCGTGATATGTAGTGGCTCGACTTGCCATGTTATGTTCCAGTTGTTTCTTTCCACTTTTCCTCCTATTTAATTGCTTATCCTTCCTGGTGGTTTCTTTCTGTTGTTGTTTTGGGGATTGTGGTCATTTTTATCTCTGTCTAGTATGTCTCTCATTACTTTTTCTAGGGTTGGTTTGGTGGACATGAATTTCTTCAGTTTTTCTTTGTCATGGAAGTATCTTGTTTCTTCATTAAATTTGAATGAAAGTTTTGCTGGTACATCAGCCTGGGTTAAAGGTTGTTTTCTTTCAGGGCTTGAAATACCTCACTCCAAGCTCTTCTAGACTTGAGTGTTTGTGCTGAGAAGTCTGCCATGATTCTAATGGGCTTTCCTTGATAGGTAAGTTGTATCTTTTCTCTGACAGCTTTTAAGATTCTGTTTTTATGCTGTATGTCTGAGATCTTAACTGTTATGTGCCTGATTGTGGATTTATGTTGATTGTGACTGTTTGGTGTTTTATATACCTCACTTATCTGCATATCAGATTCTTTCCCCATGTTTGGGAAATTTTCTGCTATTATTTCTGTAAATACTTTATGTATGTCATTTGCCTGCACTCCTGTATCTTTGCTAATGCCCATTGTTCTTATATTGTTGCTCTTGGCATCATCATGAAGCTTCTGGATTGCCATTTCATGCTGCTTTATTATTTTAAAAAGTTCTATCCTTTCCTGATCACTAACTGTGATCCTGTTCTCGAGGTCTGAAATCCTATCCCCAGCTTCCTTTAGGCAGTTTTTCATGCTTTCAATAGAATTTTTTGTTTCTTGGATGTCTCTTTGAGTTTGTTTCATGAATTCTGCTTGTTTTTCTATATTGTTCATTCAAAGTTTCAATCAGTTTCCCATGCTCATGTACTTTTTTCTTTATTTCTTTTTTAGCTGCATTCAACAACTCCTTTAATGAAGTTGTTATTTCTATCTTTACATGGGAGATTACTTCTAATTTGATTTCCTCTATAGCCTGATGCTTTTTTATTTCAACTATCTTTTCAGAGATTCCTGGTGTGTTACTTTTGGGGTCCTCTATTTCAATGTCTCCTATACTTGCTTCTGATGAACTATATGTTTGAGACTGCATTTTTCTTTTTCATTTTGTCATTTTCACTCTGCCTGGTGTTTTCTATGTGTAGGAGGGGATCACACATAGTCTTTTCAGACACACCAAAGTCTTGCAGTTAGTTGGAAGGGGCTTTACTACTAGGCCCTATTTATCCCCTGTACACCTCTATTTTAGGGGTATACTCAGCACATTGATACAGTCAATCTGGTGTAGTCCAAAGTTCACCACCTGGGAGCAAAGTTCCAAATTTTCTCACACTAACTGGATCCTGCTGAGATCTTCTGATATTCCAGGTGGGAGGGTGGGCCCATCTGTAGCAGTCCAGGGCAGTTTTCTGTCTTGGGTGAGCCTCCTCGATGTTCCCTGTGGCAGCACAGGCCCACAGAGGAGCTTCTGGGTAGCCTACCCCTGAGGCAGGCTTGAGCTGAGTTCCTGGTAGCAGGGCAGACCCTTGATGGAGGTTCTGGGGAGCTTACCCCTTAGGTGTGCTTGTGCTGAGTTCCCAGTGGCAGGGCAACCCCTCGGTGGAGGTTCCAGGGTGCCTACCCCTGAGGCAGGCTTGTGCTGAGTTCCAGTGGCAGGGCGGACCCTTGGTGGAGGTTCCAGGCAACCTACCCCTGAGGTGGGCTTGCACTGAGTTCTGCTGGCAGGGTGAGCCCTTGATAGAGCTTCTGGGTAGCCTATGCCTGACGCAGGCTTGGGCTGAGTTCCCAGTGGCAGGGCAAGCCCTCATTGGAGATTCTGGGAAGCCTACATCTGAGGCGGGCTTGTGCTGAGTTTTGGTGGCAGGGCAGGCCCTCGGTGGTGGTTTGGGGCAGCCTCTATGTTTTCCTTTTTATCTTTGGCTAATTTCAGGGCTTCTGTAAGAGCAATGAGTTTAGCCCTTTGGGCTGATGTACCTTGGTGTAGGGATTGAGCCCAAACAATTTGTGTCTCTGTAGTCACAGCCACCCCTGCTACCCTTTTATCTTCAAAGATGAAGCTACTGCCATCAGTGAAGTACACACTATCCGGATGTTCCAGGGCGAGATCAATGAGATCTCAGTGGAGATTGGTGGTTGTGGAGAGCAGATCCAGACAGTTGGGGATAGGCATCTGTGGGTCATTGTCAGGCAGAAGTGTTGCAGGGCTAAGGGCAGAGGTTTCTTTGAATTCAATAAGATCAGAGTTAAGCAGGACAGTCTGGTATTGCATAATTCTTGCATTGGAAAGCCATCTTTCAGGTGGAGCACTAAGAAGTGCATGAGGTGACACAACTTGGAGTTTTTGTCCAAAAGTTAATTTATTGGCCTCCCTTCCTATGGAGGCAGTGACAACAATGGTTCAGAGGAAGTTTGGCCATCCTGTAGCTAAGTCTAGCCTTTTTGAGAGATAGGCTATGGGACACCTCCATGGTCCCAAAGCTTTAGTTAATACCCCTTTTGCTATTCCTCATTGTTCAGCTATGAACAGCAGGAAGGGCTTGGTTAGGTCAGGTAAGCCAATTCAAGAGCCTGAGTAAGAGCCATTTTCAATTTTTGAAAGGCTTGGCTCTCCTTTTCAGTCCAAACAATGGACCTGAAGGAGTCCCTCATGTTGTGGCATGGAGGCATTGAGCTAATGCAGCAAAATCCAGTATCCAGAGGTGACAATAGCCTATAGATCCCAGGAACTCTCGAATTTGCCTCTTAGTTGAGTCTTAGTTTAAGGCTCAAGGATCACCTCAATGTTCTCTGGTGCCTCTGGATCTATGAGTGTATATACGCAATAGATCTCTAGGAGGCACTCAAGGAAAGCTGACAAGGACTCAGAAGCCAATTGTTTCACCTCAGTTACCTTAGATAGATTGGTGGCTTTTGGGCCTTGGCTTGAAGCACCATGAGTAGAGTCTGGCACTACTGATTGAGATCCTCCTTACCTCCATTTGTGTTGGGATTCCAATTGGGATGGGTCAAGGGAAACACAATATCAAGTCTCATTGGGTCTGAAGTGGGTTCTCCACTGGTGTTGAGGACAGATCGATATGCTAGAGTAAAAATTCACTCGTATTCCTCAGATGTGAAGAGAGCCTGCAAAAGCTGTTTGAAGTCATCCCTGGTTGGCTGATGGGTGAAACAGAGTCTCAAGAAGAGATATTAGTGTCTGTGGATCCTTGGAAAAAGGGGGGTTCTTCAGAGTCCAGTTATACAAATCACTAGTGGAAAAGGGGACATATGTGAAAAAGGTGCCCTGAGAGGAGTCTGAGGGAGGGACTTCTTGGAGAGGGAGGATAGAGGGTGGTGATTCTGGAATCTGGCCTAGGTACAGAAGAGGGAGGTAGGGGACAACAGCTGAGCATATGGGGAGGGCTAAGAAGAGCAGGGGCTCTTGGCATCAGTGGAGAAGGTGTAGGGATTTTCAGGGGAGATACCAATGAGCTTGGAGGACCAGACTGGTAAGGAAGGGTAGGGAGAGAGGAGGGGAATTATCAGGAGGAGGTAGGACCACAGGAGGAGGTGACACCTTAGCTTTCATCATCACTATGAGGGGAGATTGTGCTCCCCAGTGTCCTTCTCATAAAAGATATTTTATCCACAATGGTGGGTCTTGGATCAAGTCAATCCAAACTTCAATATAGACCACCTGGTCTGGGCACATGGTTGGCTTATGAGGGAGTCTGAGCATGCCTTGATGGACCTGCTGAGAGACTTGTAAGTTAAAAGTTCCCTCTGAAGGCCATCCAACACCAAAGGAAGGCAACTGGAGCTCACAGAAGTGTCTCAGCTTCTTAGGGTAGACTGGATCTCCATATCCAGCAGCTCAATTTTTTAAGTCCTTAAAATGATTAAGAACAAGTTGCAAGGGTGATATAGGGGAAGAAGCAGATTGACCCATAATGGCAGGTACATGAGGCAGGGGTACAGATGAACAAAGACAAGATGGCAGAAGCCTGCCACAGTGACAAAGACAAGATGGCAAAAGCCTGCCACAAACAGAAACACAAGATGGCAGAAGCCTGCCACAAAGACAAAGGCAAGATGGAAGAAGCCTGCCACAAAGACAAAGACAAGATCACAGAAGCCTGTCACAAAGACAAAGAATCACCCAAATAGGCTATGGAGACTAGAGCAGGTCCTCGACTTGCAAACAGGAGCTGGTAAAAATTACTTAAAATTACCAGGTGGCCACACTTCTGTTTGTCAATCTCAGATCCATCCCAGGGGAAAAAACCAATACTCTCCCCAAAATCATCTTATTTGAGTTAACTTGAGTTAATCAGCTAAATATATATATATATATATTTTTTTTTTTTCTAAGAAGTGGTTTACATATTAGGTCTGGCTTGCATTGCAAGAATTTTCAGTAACAGATGAATCAAGAACAGGACAAGAGGATGAAAGTATATGAGAGCTAAGACAAGGTTTGGCAACTTCTCGCCCAAATGGGAGCAAGCAGCAAAACTTGACTCTCCACGTATGGTGCACCCAGTGGAGGTCAATTCCTCCCTCAAATGGTGCTAACCCATCCTAATTTTGGTGATGTCTCACCACAAATGGGAGTAAGCCTAAGGACTTAATTCCCCAAAGTTCAGAGGGTGCACTCAAAGAACAACATAGACTGAGACACAGGAACAAAGAATAGAACAAGGACAGAGGATTCAAAATGAAATGAAAGTAAGAGGTACCTGCCGGTAGAAAGAAGCTGCATTCAAAAAGATCCTGGTGTCTTGTTCCTCAGAAATGTCCAATTCATCTGAGGAATAGAGGAATAGGAGCCCAAGGAGTGAACCCTGAAAAAGTTGGGACCCTGGGAAAGCCCCCAATTGTGGTGGTCAAAAACAACAGACTCCAAAAATAAAAAGAAAAGTGCTTTACTTGCTGAGCTCAGCAGCAACACTATCCCAGGAGCTGATCCGGGAAGTGTGTGCTGGGTGGGGTAGTTGCAAGAGTTTTTAAGGCTGCAGACCACAAGGGGACAGGATAAAGCTTGAAGATCATTTTTTCTCCATAGGAGCCAGGGAGGTGGAACAAGCAGTTACAGGAACCAGGGAGGCAGGGAAGGGATTTCACAGTGGGTAAGTTACAAGGCTTCAAGTTTAAATGGCGATTACACAAATCTTACAGACAGGGGTAATCGCATAAGTCATTGCAAAAAGAGAACAGAATTTAAGGCACATTTTGAATGTCTGAAATTACAACAGAAATTATAGATGGGCCATACAAGAGGGGGGTTAATAGAGGTTCTGATCTTGTAGATAGGGTGCAGTCTCATACCAGTCATACCAGATGGCTGTATATTGTACATCACCTGTCTGTGATGGATGAGGAAAAGTCAGGAAGTGATATGATTAAAACTGTGGGCACACAGCCTGCCACCCTCACAGGCTCCTTTTCCCTCTCTTGCCCCAGCCCAAGGTACCCCACCTTTACCCTGTCTATTAGACGGAAAAGTATTCATGATGGCACAGGTCTGTAATTTCAGTACTCTAGAGTTTGAGGCATTAAGATTGCAAGTTGAAGCCCAGCCTGGAAAACGTAGTGAGACCTTGGAAAAAAGTAGCATAAGGCATAGTTCCCTGCAATGGCCTTGGGCTCATTAAATCCAGTAGTGGGGCATGGAGGAAATGATATAAACACCAAAACAACCTTGTGTAAGGCCACTCTAGGCCCAGGTGCCATCTGTGTGTGGCCTGCCAGAGAAGCAGAGCAGATTGTCTTGGCAATGGATTGGGAGAACAGCAGAGGCAATGAGGGTAGACCAGAGATCTCTGCATGGCTCATTCTCTCAGCACTGAAGCCAGGCCTGTTTCAGCTGCACTGGCCTCATCTCCAGCTCTCCCTCTTCATCTCTGTGTTGATCTTTTCTTTCTGACTTCTAGTGACATCTTGATACTGTTTATGATGGGTAGACTCTGGATTCTTGTGTATGTTGAGCAAAGAATTTTGAGCATAGGCGTGATGTTAATGGAAAACACAATGACATTTATTGACCTTTACAGAGAAGATGTGCTCAGGGTGTGTGGGTTCATGCCAGTAAAAACAAAAGGTGGCATGATTGTGGTAAAAAAAACTGGTGCTGGAACTGTGATGGAATAAGAAGAAAGAAAAACCAGGCCTTTGGATTTAAAAGATGTGCACTCCACCCAGCCTGCCTCTTATTGGAGCTTTCTGCATATAATTTACAGAAATAACTGATAGGGTGCTGAGCCATTGCAAGGGTGTCCAGTGTGCAAGACTCCCATAGTTTGCTCTGTTTTAATCCCATGACTGTCTTCACTCTTGCACAGTTGTAAACCTATCTACCATCCTCCCAACTAACTGATAGGCACAAGAGAAGTGTGCAGAGACTTTTCTCCAGAATTACACCAGCCATTAACAGAGGTGGCTATCACATTGCTAGCATTGTTGGCAACACTTCATTAGCAGGGCACGTTGTGCCATAGTCTGTCCAACACAGATCACTAAAGCAGGAAGATGCTCCCATTAAATATTGGCCCAAAGGCAGAACTTATTACCCTCACTCAAGCTCTCCAACTTTTCCATCTGGATTTGTGTCAGGGTCCTAACTGATAGTCCTGAAACTATCATAATTTGCAGTGTTGACAATATCCTGGCACATAGCTGTAAGATGTCCCAGAGATATAACCTTTGTTTGGCTTCTCCACCCACTGTGTTAACCCTCCCAGACCCTTTTGGGTGTCCAAATAATGCATCATTTGGCTGATTATCAAGGGTGCCACCTCCAAGCTTCATCATCAGCCTTCCTATGCTCTTATAGTCCTTTCTCTTGTTACTGTTGTACAGCAAGAAACCAGGATGAACTTGACATCTCACTAGGTCAGATCAAAAGCTGTTGCTAACTTATGGAATCCATTAGCAAACTTTCAAAGTCTCAGATATTTTTCAGCTTTTCTTTGTGTTGCTGAATATGTGTAACTGAAAAAAATTCTTGATCTCAGGTGGCACCACCTACACCTCTCACTTCTTGAAGGGATGGAATGGTGTCAGTTTTAGATGTCATTTCCTGAATCTGGTACCTTATAGTAGGCAGACTTGGACCTAGGACTCAGTGGGCTCAGGGAGGTGTCTTTGTCTCCTAGGGGTATTGACTGTGCAGCTTGGTAAGGAGGCAGCCTGTGAGGAAGAGAGGCTGACAAGAGGGAGTCTTAACAGCCTCAGTTCCTGAGGAAGGAGTAGTTTTAGGTCAAAGACTGAGCCTTTGATGAAAGGGTGTACAGGCTTGAATTAAGGTACCTCTGACCATTTTCAGTTTTTCTTACAAAAAAGATTTCATTGAAGTATGTAGTGATATTTTAGGGGGGCATACATCTTTTTCCCCAAGTAAGTAGCAGAGCCATGTCTTATTACACAGAAATATAAGGTGATCTTTCTTAAGGGTCTGGTCATAGAATTTTTCCAGTACCTGAGGAGGCATGTAAGCAGAGAATCAGGTGGAACAGATGAGGTATTTCTCATGTTGGTTCTGTAGACAGGAGGAGTAAACATCAGGTTGTGCCCAGAAGTACTGAAAACATCATACCACAGTGATATATGTGCACCCATGTTTATAGCAGCACAGTTTGTAATCACCAGATATTGCAAACAACCTAAGTGCCCATCAATTGAGGAATGCATAAAAAAGTTTTTGTATTTTGATACAATGGAGTACAACTCAGCTATAAAGAATGATTCCATTAAGATATTTACAAAGAAATGGATGCATCTTCAGACCAGACTCATAAGTGAAATAAATCAAACTCATATGTATAAATATTGTATGGTCTCCCTAGTGTAAGCATTAATAACAGTACATAAGATTTTATGGTAGGCCATGTTGGACCTTGGGACACTGTGAAAACAGGCAGCCAGTTCACCCCTCTGGTGGGCAGCTGTGAGCCTACTGGGGCACAGGCTAAGAATCAAACATCCATCCCCCTCAGCAAGTGAGAGCCAGAGATCTGAGCATGTCTTGCAAGTTTGACTATATGCGATATAGGAAATAAGGGGGATTTTCTTCTGCCATCTCTTTGAGGGAAAATATCTTTATCTCTGTTTTGCTCTGTTTTGAGCAATGGTATTGCTCTATTCAATATTCTGTTCTTGCAATTTCAGTATTTCCTTCAATATTGCTCTGCCTGATTGAAGGAACAACTATTGTGAAGAAAACCAGATGTACTATTTTTCCTATTGCTGTTGTCCCAGTGGTCTGCTGTGAGGTTCTGTGCCAATTTCACTGCACTGCCTCAGTTGGCTATGTCCTGTCTTGTTCTGCTGTATTTTACTACCTTCAAAATAAAATAAATAAAATAAAAATAATAATAAATAAGAAAAAAATTTTAAAAAGTAAATAACAACAACAAAACAGATCAGCAAGGTAGTGAACAACCTGAAACATGATATAACTAAACAGATAATGGACTTAAAAAGCAAGAGTAGGAAAAGCAGGTGCTCTAAAGGATATAACTACATGTATATTTAAGGGTGTAAGAGTGATAATTATGTTGCTAAATTTTTGTTGGATCAGAGAACAGAGCTATTTGCAGCCTCACTGTTTGAATGTTCAATTTGTATGCTTTGATTTTGTAACTTGAACAACTACATCTGGGAAGACAATATGTAACATATCAACTAGTGATTGCTTACTGTTCATTTTTTTGAAATTCTGTATTGTTTCTACCATTGTTGTTTTGCTTTATTTTTCCCCTTTCTTTAAATAAAATTTAAAAAAAAGATTTTATGGTAACCATGATTCCCCATTACATTGCTTTGAAGCCTTATAATGTTTTTTATTCATTAGTTGGAATGGTTTTATTCTGTTTTATTTGATTTTATTATGTGTGATGGTATGAACAGCTATTTTGAAGAAAACAAGACATTATGCCAGCCATTGCTGATTTAATATCATCTTGCTTTGAAGTCCTACCATGCTTTTGTTCTTCTGTTTTAATTGGTTCTATCCTGTTGTGTTTCTTTTGATTTTATTATGTGTGACGGTGTCAACAAGTTCTTTGAGGAAAATGAGATATTATAGTATCCATTGTTCATTTTATGTTATTTGGTTCAGAACACCCTGTAATACTTTCATTCTCTTGAATGCTTTTATACTATTTTGTTATGTTTGATATTATTGTGTGTGAAACTATGCTCAACTATTTCAAAGAAAGAGACATTATGGTAGCTCCTGTTAATATCCAGTTTTCTTGTTGTGAAGTGCTGTGTTGCTTACATTGTTCTGTTCTGATCTGCATTGTTCTGTGCTCTTGTTTTATTCTCTTAAAAATAAAATTGAAAGAAAGTGAAAAAAATTAGATTGTAAGAACCTAACCAGACTTATCTGGAGTCAATCCTCACACAGGAAACTTATACAGGAAACCCTCATAGTTTCCTTAGGCACCCCAGGAGATTCTGATAAAGCTGACATCCTTGGGATTAGGTCATAGGAATTCTACAGAGCTTGCCCTTGGTCAATTCACACATGCAAACCCTACAGGGTGTCCTATAGATCAGTCTACGACTTGCTTAACTCTTATCAACATGCCTCAAAGTAGTGCTGAATTCCCTGGGTACAAGATGTACCAACATCTTTGGGCACTTGTGCTACTTCCTCTTGGACTTTTGAATCTCCCCTTTTGCCACAAACTATCTCCTGGATGTAGAGTCTGGAATTGGGACACCCTACTGGCTGCACATATCAAAGACCATTAAAAAATCACCTAATAGCACAATATGGCTGTCTAGGGAGACTTAGCAATGGCTTTCTCCAATAGAATTCTTTTAATTCTACTGCATAGGTTCCTGTATGGGGGGCCTGGCTGACAGAGGTGAGCAATTTGCCAGTCTTCAGTCATGTCCCACTACCTGATACTAGCTGGCAGATTAAGAACAGGGACTGAAGCAAGTCTCTAGGGAAAAGGCCCAAACTTGCTTGAAGTCTATTTCCATTAGCAGTCCATGAAAGACCTAACTTTTCAAATTTAAGAGATCTTGTATAGTAACCTCACCCCTTTCCAATCCTTGCCTCTGTCCTCAACTGTCCTGCATTTTTGCTAGCTCATGACACAAGAGGATGTCTTCTGACAGATGAAAATTTCATAATGAAAATTCAGGCAAATAAAAGCTTCATGAATTCAATCAGCAACCATGGGCTATACATTCTTTTAGATAGGGACATAAACTTGAAGTCAAAGTTGTAATAATACCATGAAAAAGTAGTATGGATGGACAAAGAGGGTTAGTATAAGAGAGGTATCTCAAAGAAGAAATACCCATAAACCAGCTTAGCAGCAGCAAGCGCTTAGACTCAGATGAATTACAACCAATAGTTGAGAAGGGCCAAAGCAGGACTTCCACTATGAATCTGCAATGTCAAAACACAAAGGCTATATGTATCCCAGCACATATGGGTGACAGCACTGGTATCAGGAGCTGATCAATCCTCCAGTTACTCAGACAAGGATATGATAATGGACAAAAGAGAAAGAGAGAGTCATTTAGAATTCCAGGGGATCCAGAGAGTCAGAGCTCTTATCAGGCTAAGACCAAGAATTTATGAGCTCTTCACTCTTTATTGAATGCACACAACTTTTCTAAGGGGTGTGTCTTGAGTTCCTGGGAATGGAGGAGTGGAGGGCATTAACATGAGGAAGATCTAGTAAGACAGGAAGAATTATGCCATTGATTAGTGAGAAATTTATTTTGCCCTTGGGTTAATATTTATGTCTATGGAATTTTGTGCCAGAGTCAAGCAGTCCTCAGCTGAAATGCTGCCCTTCCTTCTGAGACTTCACAGCATCACAGACCATAGAGATGTCTACTAAGATTCATGGGATAGGAAGTTTTGTTTCCTCATGGCAACTGCTGGCTTGACAGGAAAGACACGTAGGTCTAGGACAGACTCAGGCTTTTAGTATACAGAGCCAGTTTGTGGATTTGTGGCTCACTGAGTGGTTTCCATCAGTCCCTCCTTTTCATTTATATAATTGCAGAAGCTTTGCCAAAGTAAAATATGATTGGATGGCTTCTAGACACTGATTGGTTCTTTTTCTTCTCTGGAAGACTATGAAGAAAATCAGGACAAACAAGCAAATTAGTCTAAGTAATCCAACATAAAACCAAAAATGTGCCTTGAGATAAATAAATGAGTTTAATTGGTTTAGAGCAGTAGACAATTTTTCCCAGTCCTGGACTCATTTATTAAAGCATTGAGATTTTGGGGACAGGGACAATACCTCCTTTAGGAGGGTATCAATATTAGTAATAACGTTTTAGTTAATAGCTCCCTGGACATGCTTTTTAATATGCTCCCTGGTGTGTACACATTTATTGCATGACCATGGAATTATGCAGAAATAGCTGATTGTATAATGACATTTCAAACTTTGCTGTAATTGTAGACTCTTGATCTGATCACCCATGTGGAAGACAGTAACTTTTAAGGCATGTCTTTGTGTCTGTAATTTGACATCTATGTCATGTTAGATTGGCCAACCTGTGTCAACAGTTGTGGTCCAATGATCTATGAAGTGTGCAGTTTGAACAGTTCCTGTAAGGGCCATAGAAGAGATCACCACACTTGAGGTTGGTACTACTGAGGAGAACATAGCAGCAATTATTAAACTATTGAAATGTTTAGTTCTATGCACAAAATGGTTCAGTAAAGTGTGCAACAGATAAGAAGTTGGTGAATAAGGCCACACTTCTGTCAAACTTACATTGCTGATGTGGACCACTATCAGCAATGTTTTTCCCATAAGCGATCCTGGCATTACAGAATGAGTTAATGAACAATTCATACAGTCAAATAAATGATCCTTCCAAGTTACTGTGCTACACAGAAAACCATAGGGGTTATTACTGTACTATACAGAAAAACATAGGGGTTAAAGATACATATAGTAGACTGAATCATTTTATAATGTTTAAGAATCTGTATCTTTTGTCTGTGACCATTATTCCAACAGCACTTATCTGTATACTCCTTCCATAAAAGATAATGCCAGGTTTCACAAGGAATTCTGAATGGGTTCCCATTGTCCATTATGTAATAGTCAGAGCCTAGGAGGTGTAAGCACCAGGCCAGGTCAGTTTATGTTTTACAGGTCCAGACTGTTTAGTAACATTATAAAGATGCTTCCAAAAAAAAAAAAGACTACACAAAATACTTTCCCTGTCCTTTTTTGTGCTCCTGGGTTTAGCTTAGTTGGATAAGGCCACAGTCTGTAGATGTGATGTTGTGAGTTCCATCCCAGAGGCAGAAAAAAAAAGTCTACAAGATGCTTCCATTTTAAGGGTTGCCATGTGTCTCTACCACCTTCGTTGCCTACGAAGTACCCAAAGGGCCTCAGTCAATATATTTGTAGGTCCATATTTTGGTTTTTTATCCCCATTCTTGTCCTACATGCAACCCATATTGGCATAATGCCTTCATAAAATTCCTTCCATGAAACATTTTTGGGGCCCAAGGCTAATTGAAGATTCCATTGATCAATCACCCATCCAGGGAAGCAGACAGACCCCTGATTAACTATTTGCCTTGACTAGTGGATTCATTCTTTTGGGATTCATGGAGTTGTAGCCCTTGTTATGTCTTCCTAGAATTCCCTCAGGATATTTTGGAGTGCTGGTTTGGTGTTTACAATTTCTGCAAGTGTTATTTTCAAGGAAGTATCTCACTTTTCCATCAAGTTTGAAAGACAGTTTCATGGAGTACATCAATTTGGGTTGGAGTTTGTTTCATTTTAGGGCTTGCACTACTTCACTCCATACTTCTTGATTTTAGGTTTTGTGCTGAAAAGTCTGCTGTGATCCTGATGGACTTTCCTTTAAGGTGATATGTTTCCTCTCTCTATCTGATTTTAATATTGTGTTCTTGAGTTGAATTTATGAAATCTTGATTATGATATGCCTTGGTGTAGGTTTATTTTAGTGACAGCTATTTGGAGTTCTATATGCTTCATTTATTTGTTTGTCAAATTCTTTATCCACGTTTGG
Organism: Hydrochoerus hydrochaeris; assembly: GCA_004027455.1. Classification (NCBI taxonomy): domain Eukaryota; kingdom Metazoa; phylum Chordata; class Mammalia; order Rodentia; family Hydrochaeridae; genus Hydrochoerus; species Hydrochoerus hydrochaeris. Next base: position 159,990 of record PVLA01003444.1, read on the forward strand.
GAAGTTTTCTGCCATTATTTCTGTGAAGAGGTTTTAAACAGCTGTCTCTAGCTTTCTGACTGATTGCAATTAATCTTATGTTGCTCTCTTTGCTTAATTCTGTACTGGTTGGATTGATTTTTTCTGGTCTCTAGTCAATTTTCATATATATTTCTTTTCCTAGTCTTTAGATGCATTCCTGTCTTTTAGATCTGATATTCTGTCCTTGCCTTTATTCAATGTACTGTGTTTAATTTCAATGGAGTTTCTAGTATACTACATTCCTGTTTGGTTCTGTTGCATTGATTCCATTTCTTGCCTATGTTTGTCATTCATTGCTTTCATCACTTTCTTGAGTTCCTCTATTTGTTTACCTGTGTCTGCTTTATTGTCTTTTTTCTTAATTTTATTTTAAAAAGAAAAATTCAGAAAATAAAACAAAAAACAATAGACATAAACAACAACAGAAAACTTAAAAGGATAACAATATAGGTTTTCAAAACAGAATGAGAGAAATTTAACAATGGTTGTTATATTGCATATTGTTCTGCTTTTTTCAAAGAAAGAAAAGAAAATTAAAGAAAATAGAAAAACAGAAAAGAAGTGTAAAAGAATACCAAATTCAAAAAAATTAACCTCATAGAATCACTAGTTGATGCATTACTCATTATTGTCTTAAAAATAGTAGCCAGAGTCACAAAATCAAAGCATAGACACTCAAACATTGACAGTACAAATCCTTCTGTTCAATGTTCCAACAGAAATTCAGTAATATGGTCGTCTATCTTATCCACTATACATACCGCTATACCCTTTAGAGCACTTTACTGACCCTTGACATTCACAATATCTATTATACTTTTTGGATCCCATTATTCTGCTAGTTTTGATTATATTTTACACTAGAGAGACAATGTATTTACTAATGTGAGCCTTGTTTATTTCACTAATGAGTATATTTTGCTGTTGGCTCCATTTACCTATAAAGGCCTCAAGATCATCCTTTTTTATAGCTGAGTGGCATTCCATTGTATAAAAATAGCACACTTTTTAAAATCCACTCTGCAGTTGATGGGCATTTTGGTTGTTTCCAAGATTTGGCTATCACAAATTGTGCTGCTATGAACATGGGTGCACATATATCACTGTGGCACGACCTTTTCAATTTTTCTGGGAAAAGACCCTGGAGGAGAAAAGCTGGATTGAATGGAACCTCCAATCCTAGTTTTTTGAGGAATCTCCATACTGATTTCCACAGTGGTTGCACCAGTATGCACTCCCACCAACAGTGGAGAAGTGTTCATTTTCCCCCACATCCTTGCCAACATTTGTTATGAGTTGTTTTCTTGATGGCATCCATTCTTTTCAGGGTGAGATGAAATCTCAATGCTGCTTTAATTTGCATTTTTTGAATGGCCAGTGGTGGTGAATATTTTTTCATGTATTTATTTCTCATTTGTATATCTTCATCTGAGAACTGTATGTTCATCTCTGTTGCCAATTTTGGGAGAGAGTCTTTGGATTTGGGGTGTTTGATGTTCCTCAGTTCTTTATAAGTTCTGGATAAAAGTCCTTTGTCTGCAAGATTGTTGGCTAAAATTCTTTCCCATTCTGTAGGTATTCTATTTACTCCATTGGTGATTTCTTTTGAATTTCAGAAACTTTTCAATAATATGAGATCCCAATTGTTGATTCTTTGAAGTGTTTCCCATGCAGTTTGCATTTTGTTCATGAATACTCTGCCTACCCCTATGTCTCCAAGACTTCTACCTACCTTGTCGTTCAGTAGATTTAGTGTTTCTGTTTTAATATTTAGGTCTTTGATCAATTTAGACTTTAGATTTGTGCATTGTGATAGGCATGGATTAGTTTCAATGTTCATCATGTAGAGAGCCAATTTTTCCAAGACCATTTATTAAAGAGGCTAACCTTCTTCCAGTGAACATGTTTGGCGCCTTTGTCAAATATCAAGTGGTTGAGTGTATTTGTAGTTGTGCTTGCATCTTCTAATCTGTTCCATTGATGCTCAAGTCTATTTTTTGCCAGTACCATGCTGATTTTATCACTGCCACTTTGTAGTATAGTTTTAAATCAGGGATTGAGATGCCTCCTGTCTTACCTTTGTTGCCCAGAATTTCTTTTGCTATTCTAGCTTTCTTATGTTTCCAAATGAATTTTAGGAATATTTTCTCCAGATCTTTAAGGTATGTTGATGTATTTTGATTGGGATTGCATTGAATCTGTATAACATTTTTGGGAGTATGGCCATTTTCACAATGTTGGTCATTCCTAACCAAGAGCCAGGAATCTCCTTCCATTTTCCAATATCCTCTTCGATCTCCTTTTTTAGAATAGTATAATTTTCAGCATATAGATCTTTTACATTCTTGGTTAGTTTGATTCCTAGGTATTTCATTTTTTTAGATGCTATTGTGAAAGGTGATATTTCCATAATTTATCTCTCAGTGAGATTTTGTTTGTGTACAGGAATGCTATTGAAGTTTTAGTGTTGACTTTGTATCCAGCTATGCTACTGAATTTGTTTATTAACTATAGCAATTTTTAATGGAGTTTTTTGGGTCTTCTATGTACAGTAAGATATCATCTGCAAATAATGATGATTTAAGTTTTTTTTCTTATTTTTGTTCCTTTTATTTCTCCCTCTTGTCTGATTGCTCTGGCTAATATTTCTAGAACTATACTGAAGAAGAGTGGTGATAGTGGACATCCTTGTATTGTTTATTGTCTTAGTTACATTTTACTTGTTGCTGAGACAAAATACCTGATGTCCAAAGTTGTGAAAGGAAAGGTTAATTTCTTACAGTTTTGGAGGTTTCAGTCCATACTCAGTTGGCTCCAAGGCAGCATGGCATGGTGGGGCTGTAGTTCATGGAAGTTGCAAACAGTAAGGTGGAAACTGGCAAGAGAGAGACACACACCTTCTTCCTGCCATTACATCATATCCTGGCTCCACCCCTAGGTGTGTGTAGCACTCACAACCCAATCCAAACACTAGAGAATGAACAAATCACAAATGCATAATGCAAAGGCATGAGGCTTAGGGGCCACTGACATAAACCATGACATTCCACTCCTGGACCTCAAAGACTCATGCCCCCAAAGGTGCATCCTGTATATAAAAGACATTTAGTCCATCTCCAAGAGTTGCCAAAGTCCTAACATTTTTAGCATTGCTGAGAAGTTCAAGTCTCAAGTCTCCTCTGATATCTATGGCAAACTCATAACTGTAAACCCCTGTACAAATGAAACAAAGTTAAACATTTCTGAAATGCAAAGGCATGAGAGAAACTGTACCATTCCAAAAGTTACAAACAGGGGAATACAAAGCATTGGAAACAAAGCAAGTCCAACATCCAGGAGGGTGAACATTAAGTCCTAGAGTTTTATGTTCAGAATTTGAAGTAATCTGGTTGCAAACTCCAATAGGCTTGGGTGATTCTGCCCCCCACAGCACTTCCAGGGATTTTGGCTCTTGCAGCTTCTCTCTTAAACCCTCTGTGCTCAGTTTTTGTAGCTTTTCTTGGATGATCCGTGTTTCTGGTTTTTTAACTTTGGGGTCTTCACTGTACCTTTGACTTTACCCTTACATCTTTACATATTGCCCTCTCAGTGACACAGTGCTTGGCCTCCAGGCCCTTTGAAATAGGGGTGGAAGCCGTCTTACCCTCAGAATTTGTGCATTTTCCTTGCACCTAAAATCAGCACCATGTGGATGCCACCAAGGTTTGCTGCCAGCTGGAGCAGTAGCCAGGATTTTTTCTCTCTTAGCTGTAGGGGTCGATTGCCTGGATCGCTGGGCTCTGTGAACTCGATTGTGAAGAAAAGTTTCTCTATGTTGCCACCATTCTGGAACCTCATGTGGCTGCTGTCATTCTGGAATCTCATGTGGCTGCCGCCATTCTGGAACATGGTTCTCTGCAGCTTTCTTCTCTGAGAAAATTCTTCCACTTTTGCAGTTTTGAGGCTGCAAAGGGTGGAGACCCCATGCTTCCTGGGAAATTGTAAAGATTAGAGCAGAAATTAAAGCAATTGAAACAATAAAAACAAAACAAAGAATTAACAAATCAAAAAGCTGGTTTCTTGAGAGAACAAACAAAATTGATAAATGTCTAGCCAACCTTATCAAGAAAAATAAAGAAAAGCACAAATCCAAGCAAGAGGGACAGAAAAGATGGAAATTACTACAGATCCCATGGAAATTCAAAAGATCATGAACACCTACTTTGAAAATCTCTATTCACATAAGGTGGAAACATAGAGCAAATGGATAGCTTTCTTGACACATATGAACTACCAAAGCTCAATCAAGAAGATATAACAATTTTGAATGACCCAATATCAACTACTAAAATTGAAAACGTGATTAAAAAATTGCCAACAAGGAAAAGCCCATGTCCTGGTGGATTCAAGGCTGAATTCTATAAGAAATTTAGAGAATATTTAATGCCAACATTCCTCAAATTCTTCAATGAAATTGGAAGAAAAGCAGTGCTCCCTAAATCATTCTTGGAGGCAAGTATTACCCTGATACCAAAACCAGAGAGAGACCCAGCCCAAAGGCAGAATTATAGACCAATCTCACTAATGAAAACTGGTGCAAACATTCTCAATAAAATACTGGCAAATGGAATGCAGCAAATCATTAAGAAGATTATACACCATGACCACGTGGGACTTATTCCAAGAATGCAGGGATGGTTCAACAAATGCAAATCAATAAATGTAATGCACCACATCAACAGAGCCAAAAATAAAAATCACATGATCATCACAACAGATGCACAAAACTTTGTAATAAAGTCCAACACCTGCTCATGATAAAAACACTACAGAAACTCAGAACAGATGGTATGTAACTCAATTTCATAAAGGCCATTTATGACAATCCAACAGCCAATGTTATACTAAATGGACAAAAATGAAAGCCTTCCCTTGAAAATCATAAATGTCATGGTTTATGTCAGTGGCCCCCAAGCCTCATGCCTTTACATTAAGCATTTGTGATTGGTTCATTGTCTAGCACTTGGATTGTGTGGGGTGAGTGCTACACCCACCTAGCGGTGGAGCCAGGATGTTATGTAATGGCAGGAAGAAGGTGTGTCTCTCTCTTGCTGGTTTCCACCTTGCTGTTCGCAGCTGCCATGAATTGCAGCCCTGCCATGCCACGCTGCCTTAGAGCCAACTGAGTATGGAATGTAACCTCCAAAACTGTAAGAAATAAACCTTTCCTTTCACAACTTTGGGCAGCAGGTATTTTGTCTCAACAATGAGTAAAAAGTAACTAAGACAGAATTTGTTACCGAGGAGTGGGGTCATTGCTGTGATTATACCTGACCATGTTTTTCAAGAGGCTTTGGAAATGGCTTGTGAGCAGAGTTTGGAAAGATTCGGGCATGTCGCCTGGATGCATAGAGCTGGAGAAGCTTAGGCTGTTCTGTAGAGGAGATTCTGTTCAAAGGTCAGACCAGAAGGCTGCTAGAAAGCCTGATGGTAAGGACCAGGCTTGAGAGGTCTAAGCTGGGAAGAAGGACTTCACTGGTTGTTGGACACCCCATGATATGTGTAATGGCTTGGCAGAAAGTTTGTCTGCATTTTGCTCATGCCCAGAGACTTTGCCTGAGACTGAGATTAAGGGAAGTGGACTGACTAACCTGACAAAGAAATTTCAAGGCAGTGGAATGTTGAGGCAGTGGCATGGCTATTTTTAGGGGGTTTTCATCAGATATATATTACAAATCAAGATTAAAGATCCCAACATTGTAATTTAAAATGTTGTCAGTTTGTGAGAAGGAAAACTAAAGTAAAGCTGGGGATTCTATGAGCTTTGGGTTTGACTTGCTCTTCCTTTTCTAGAAGCTTGCCATGTAGCATTATGTTATTTATTTGTGTCTGTTCCATTTTCTTTGTGACTATTTATTGCTATATATTTTCCTCTTAGGAGAGCTTTCATTGCATCCCATAGGTTACAGTATGTTGTGTCTGCATGTTCACTGCATTGTAGGTATTGTTTATTTCTTCTTTAAATTCATCTGTAACCCACAGGTTGTTCAGAAGAGTGTTATTTAATTTCCATGTATTTATGCAGGTTTTGCAGTTGTTTTTTTTGCCATTGATTTCCGATTTTAGTGTACCATGATCAGGAATTATGCATGGGATAATTTTACTGCCTTTTCATTTACTTAAGAATGTTTTATGAGTTAATATATGTTCCATTTTGGAGAACGCCCCATGTGCAGCTGAGAAGAATGTATATTCTGATGTGGTTGGGTGGAACACTCTAAATATCTACTAAGTCCATTATTTCACAGGTGTTATTCAGTTCTGTTATTTCTTTGCTTAGTTTTTGTCTAGGTGATCTATCTGTTTGTGACAGTGGGGTGTTAAGGTCTCCTTTTACAATTGTGTTCTTGTGTATTTTGTTTTTCATATCCATTAGTGCTTGTCTTATATAATTTTGTGCTCCTGTATTTGGTGCATATATATTTATAATTGTTAGTTTTTCCTCTTGTAGTTTTCCAGTTACAGGTATGTAGTGGCCTTCTTTATCTCTTTTAATCATTTTAGGTTTGAAGTTCACATTGGCTGCAAACAGAATTGCTAGCCCTGCTTTTTTCTGGGTTCTTGTTGCATGGGACACTGTTTTGCATCCTTTGACTTTTAGTCTATGAGTTTCATTTTGAGTCAGATGTGTTTCTTGTATACAGAATATTGTGAGGTCCTGTTTCTTGATCCATTCTGTCCACCTGCTTCTTTTGAGTCCATTTACATTTATGAATATCACTGATATGTACTCACTTGACTTTGCCATATTATGTTCCTGTTGTTGGCTTACTACTTTAATTTCCTGTTGTTGGCTTACTTCTTTAGTTTCTCGTCCAGCCTGGTAGTTTTTTTCTGTTGTTGTTCTGTAGATTGTGGTCATTTTTTATCTATTTCTAGTATGTCTTTCAATGCTCTTTGTAGGGTTGGTTTGGTAGATATGAATTTCTTCAGTTGTTCTTTGTCATGAAAGTATCTTGTTTCTCCATTAAATTTGAAAGACAGTTTTTCTGAGTACATCAGTCTGGATTGAAAGCTGTCTTCTTTTAGGGCTTGAAATACTTCACTTCAAGCTCATCTTAACCTGAAGATTTGTTCTGTGAAATCTGCCATGATTATCTTAGGCTTTCTTTGATAGGTAAGTTGTGTCTTTTCTTTAACGGCTTTTAGCATTCTGTTTTTATGCTGTATATCTGGGATCTTAATTATTATATGTCTGGGTATAGATATATGGTGGTTATGACTGATTGGCATTCTGTATGCCTCACTTATTTGTACATCAGACTTTTTCCCCCATGTTTGGGAAATTTTCTGCTATTACTTCTGTGAACAGCTTAGTTATGTCCTTTCCACTGTCTCCTGCATCCTCACTGATGCCTATTAGTTTGTTTCTCCTGGCATCATCTTGAAGCTGCTGGATTGCCATTTCATGCTGCTTTGTTTTTTCATAAGTTATATCTTTTCATGGTCACCAGCTGTGATCTTTGTTCTCAAGATCTGAAATTCTATTCTCAGTTTCATTTAAACAGTTTTGCCAGCTTTCAATAGAATTTTTTGTTTCTTGGATATCCCTTTGAACTTGTTTCTTGCATTCTGTTTGTTTTCTATGTTGTTCATTCCATGTTTAAATCAGTTTCCCATGCTCCTTATTTTGTTTATCTATTTCTTCCCTAGATATGTTGAGCAAATCCTTTGGTAAAGTTGTTATATCTGTCTTTATGTAAAACATTGCTTCTAATTTGATTTCCTCTATAATCTCATAGATTTGTTTCTTTGCTTCATTAGCTATCTTTTTAGAGATTTCTGTTGTATGACTTTTAAATTCTTTATTTCACTGTTGCCTGGTGGACTGGATGTTTGAGATTTCATTTTGGTTTTTTGTTTTGTTATTTTCACCTTTTGGGCCAATATCTAGTGATTTAATCCCAATAGTCACAGCTGTTGACAGTGTATCTCCTAGCATACTACTGTGTGGTTGATGTCCACCCAATTGTTGGGGACATAGTGATCAGAACCTGCTGGGGTCCTCTGTCTGAGGGAGGAGCCACCAAGTCTCTTGTCAAATCAGCACTGCCAGTCCACTGCAGTTCAAGGTTTTGGGAGGGACAGTGGGAGCCAAATGTTCACAGCAGTGATTGGTCAAAGAGATGGGGAGAGTATCCAAGGGCAGCAGGCTGAGCCAGGGTCAATGTCGCAGTCTTCTGGGTCAGCACATGGCAGGAGCATGCTGGGTCACAGGTAGAGCTCAGTGGCCTGAGCCCAGAAGGAGCATGGTGGTTGTCCTCTGTGTGGCAGCCGTGGGTGGGCACCGATGTGTACAGGCCCAGCTCAGCTGCCTGAGCCAGGGAGTAGCTCAGGTGCTTCCTCTGTGCAGCAGCAGTGGGGCTGCTTTATTGTCTCTTGATAGTCATTTTTTTGCACCTTAGAGATTTTTTTTCCTATGGCATCTTCAATTTGTTTTTTCACTCCTGCTACTGTCAATTCAGAGAGTTCCATTTGTTGGTTTCCAACTAGCTTTATTTTTTTGTGTTCTGGACTTGTACTTGCTAGGTTAGGCATTTGGGACTGCATTTTCTTTGCTTTGTCATTTTCTACTTTCTATTTTATTTTGTTTTCTGTGCTGATGTTAGATTTCTAATTTCTGATGTTAGATAGTCTTATTACTGATGTCAAGACTTTCCTAGGAGGTGCCTGTTCCTCAGGATGTCTCCTCTACATGGTATTGCTGTCCTGGGTCAGTAGGAGAAGCACAGAGTGCAGATTTACAATTTCTCACCAACACCACCATCCTGGGGCAATGGAGGAAGCACAGCATGAAGACTTACACTCTGCTTGTCAGTACCACTGTGCCAGGGCCTGCTATGGATACTTTCTTTCTTACTTTATTTTTTCAAGAAAGAAAGAAAGAAAGAAAGAAAGAAAGAAAGAAAGAAAGAAAGAAAGAAAGAAAGAGCTAGTTTCTCTTAGTTCACTGAAAAGAAACATCTGTGCTAATATTGTTTACCCAGAGTTTCATGCCTATAACATGCATTCACAATAACCACTATGTAGTTGTTTTATTTGTGCAAGGTACCAATTATTATTACTGTCCTACTAGCCTGTTTTGAAATTTTGTTTTTTCTTCCTTTTTAAAAATCAGCCCATACCTGCACCAAAGGCCATATAAAAAATAAATGCATAAAAAGTTTAAAATTTGTTCATGGTAGCTAGTTGAAAATATGTTTTAACTTTCAACATTACCATACATGATTATTACCATACATGATTTTTTATTTAAAGAAAGAAAAAACCAAAATAGAAAATAAAGGTAGAATAATACAGAATTCAAAATAAATTAACACTAAGAAATTGCTAATTGATATATTACATATTGTCATCTTAGAAATAGTTGTTCAAGTTACAAAATCAAAGCATAAAAAGTGATTAGATACTCAAAGATTGTCAGTGCAAACCATTTTGTTCAATGATCCAGTAAAAATTTAGTAATATGGTCATTTACCTTACACATTTATACATAGTTATATTCTTTATAGTATCTACCTTCCCTTTCACTTTTACAATATCTATTATACATTTTGGATCTTATTAGTCTTTCAGTTTTTATTATATTTTACACAAGAGAGATAATATGATATTTACTAATGTCAGTCTTGTTTATTTCACTTATTTTACACAAGAGAGTCAATATGATATTTACTAATGTGAGTCTTGTTTATTTCACTTATGAGGAAAGTCTCAGGTTGTCTTCATTTATAAAGGCCTCAAGATCATCCTTTTTATAACTGAGTAATATTCCATTGTATAAAAATACTACATCTTTTTCATCCACTCTGCAGGTGTTGGGCACTTTAGTTGCTTCCAAGATTATCTATTACAAATTGTGCTGCTATAAACATGGGTGCACATATATCACTGTGACATGATCTTTTCAATTTTGGGGGGCAAAGACGCAGGAGGGAATAGCTGGATTGAATAGAATGAATCTTAGTTTGCTGATGATTCTTCATACTATTTCCACAGTGACTGCACCAGTCTACACTCCCACAACAGTGGAGAAGTATTCCTTTTCCACTAGAGCCTCGAAAACATTTGCCACCAGTTGATTTCTTGATGGCAGACTTTCTTTATAGGGTAAGATGACATCTCAGTGTTGTTGCCATTTGCATTTCTCGAATGACCAGTGATGGTGTGCATTTTTCATGTATTTATTTGCCTTTTTTATATGTTCATCTGAGAAATGAACACCTTTGGAGAAGGTCTTTGAATTTGGGGGGGCTTGATGTTTTTCAATTCTTTATATGTTCTGGACATAAGTCCTTTGTCTGAGGGGTTGTTGGCTAAAATTCCTTCCCATACTGTGGGTTTTCTTTTCATTTTCTTGGTGATTTTCTGTGAAGTGCAAAACCTTTTTAGTAATATGACATCTCAGTTGTTATTTTGAAGTATTTCCTGTGCAGTTTGCACTTTGTTCATGAATACTCTGCCTACCCTTATGTCTCCAAGACTTCTACCTAACTCATTTTACAGTAAATTTAGTGTTTTCCTTTAATATTTAGGTTCTTGTTCCATTTTGACTTTGCTTTAGTGTATGTTGATAGGCATGGGTCTATTTTCAGTCTTCCACATGAGGAAAGCCAATTTTTCCAACCCCATTTATTAAAGAGGCTATCTTTTTTCAAGTGAACATGTTTAGCCCCTTTTTGAGAGAATAAACAAAATTGATAAAGCTATAGGCAATGTGCCATATGTAGCTTAGAAGAATGTATATTCTGATGTGGTTTGGTGGAACACTCTGTAAACATCCAAGAAGTCCATTTGCTCACAGGTGTGATTCAGTTCTGTTATTTCTTTGCTGACTTTTTGTCTAGTTGATTTATCTCTCTGGAAAAGTGGGGTGTTCAGGTCAATTGTGTTCTTGTGTATCTGGTTTTTCATGTCCATTAGTATTTGTCTTATATAGTTAGGTGCTCCTGCATTTGGTGCACATAGATTTATAATTGTTCATTCTTCCTTTTGAATTTTTCCACTCATGAGTATGTTGTGTCCTTCTTTAACTCTTTTAATCATTTTAGGTTTGAAGTTCACATTTTCTGCAAATAAGAGTATTTATCTATGCTTTTTTCTGGGTTCCCATTGTATGGAATACTGTTTTCCATCCTTTGACTTTTAACCTATGAGTTTCCTTTTGATTCCTATATGTTTCTTTTATACAACATATTTTGGGATCATCTTTCTTGATCCATTCTGTCAACCTATTTCTTTTGATAGGTGAATTAAGGCCATTTACATTTGTGTATATAACTGATATGTAGTAGCTCACTTTTGCCATGTTATGTTCCAATTGTTTGCTTTCTGCTTTTACCCTTGTTGAATTTCTTGTCTCACCTAGTATTTTATTTCTGTTGTTATTCTAGAGATTCTGGTCATTTTTATCTCTATTTAGAATGTCTTTCAGTATTCTACTAGGGTTGGCTTGTTGAACATGAATTTCTTCAGTTGGTCTTTGTCATGGAAGTATTGTATTTCTCCATTAAATATGAATGAAAATTTTGCTTGGTACATCAGTCTGGGTTCAAAGTCATTTTCTTTCAGGGCTTGAAATCCCTCACTCCAAGTTCATCTTGATTTGATGGTTTGTGCTAAGAAGTCTGCTGTGATTCTAATGTGCTTTCCTTGATAGGTCTTTTGTGTCTTTTCTCTAACAGCTTTTACTATTTTGTTTCTTTGTTGTATGTCTGGGATCCTAATTATTATATATCTGTGTGTCAATTTATGTTGGTTGTGACTGTTTGGCATGCTACATGCCTCACTTATCTGTATATTGGAATTTTTCCTCATGTTTGGGAAATTTTCTCCTATTACTTCTATGAATATTTTACCTATGTCATTTCCATGGACTCCTGCATTTTCATTGATGCCTATTAGTCTTATATTATTTCTCTTGGTATCATCCTTCAGGATGCATTGTCATTTCATGTTATTTTGTTGCTTGTAAAAGTCCTACTCTTTCATGGTTGCTGACTGTGATCCTGTCCTCAAGATCTGAAATTCTATCATCAGCTTCATTTAAATGGTTTTGCCAGCTTTCAAAACAAGTTTTTGTTCCTTGGATATCTCTCTGAAGTTTTTTCATAGATTCTGGTGTTTTCTATATTGTTCCTTCAAAGTTTCAATCAATTTCCCATGTTCCTGCATTTTTAAAAATCTATTTCTCCTCTGGCTCTGCTGATCAGCTCTTTTACTAAGGTTGTTATTTCTGTGTTTAGTTGAGAAAATATTTCTTATTTGATTTCCTCTATAGACTCATAGATTTGTTTCTTTATTTCACTTGCCATGTTTTTGGAGATTTCTAGGGTATTTGAATGTCACCTGTATTTGCTCTTGATGGGTTAGATGTTTGAGGTTGCATTTTGCTTTTTCGCTTTGTCATTTTCACCCTTTGGGCAATTATTTGGTATTTCAATCCAATAGTCCCAACTGTTGGTAGTATGAATATTAGGGTTCTGCTGTGTGGTTAATATTTGTCTGATTGCTGAGTGCCACAGTGAAGTGCAGAGACAGCCACCTGAATTCCTCCTGCAGGGCCTGTTGGATGAGTCTTATATTCTTCCTGGGGTGAGAAGCCTCGGGGTACTGATGTCAGCCAACTTTTAATTCCTGCTGTTATTTTATCTTCAGGTTATTCCAGGTCACCAAATCTCCCTGTCCATAGTGTTTATGTTGGCTGAGGGCCTACTGTGTCCTTATTGTGTGCCTGTTTGTCTCATAAGCCCTTTTGATTTTCTCCACATTGGGGGAGTCCTTATTGACACACTCCTCACCCTGCCTGATGTTCTCTGTGTGCAGGAAGAGGTCACACACACTCTTGCCAGACTCACCAAGGTCTAACAGTTAGTTGGAGGGAGCTTTCCTACTTGCCCTATTTGCCCATTGTACATCTCTGTTTGGGGGCATACTCACCACACTGACTAGAGCCTGCTGAGATCTTCTGTTTGGGTGAGGCAGTTACTGAATCTTGTATCAAGCTGGCATGGTTGATCCATTGTAGTCCAAAGTTCTGGGAGAAAGGGTGGGAGCTGAAGATCAACAACAGTATTAGGCCCAGTAGGTACTTGAGGGACCAGCAGGTGTCCAGGTTCTGGGCATTCACCGGGCACACAAGAAGTGCTGCTCTGCAGTGTACAGGGTCCTCAGCCAAGTGGCATGCTAGTGGTGTCAGTGCGGGCATCTGTGCAGTGTGTGGGAAGCAAGGTGTGGCAGCATAGGCTGTTGTGGGCCAAAGAGGTTGCCCAGTGGCATTGGTCTGGGTGTCTTCAGGGTAAAAAGGAAGGGTAGTGAAGGGGCGTACAAGGTTCTGGGCTGAGGTTGTTGTGGTTTGTTTTGAACAAGTTCTTGCACCATGTGGATAATGTATTGTGTGGGCTCCTCCAGAAGAACCATTATGATAGGGCACTCAGGCTTTACTAGACTTGCTAGCAGCTAAAAGTTACACTGGCAGTGCCCAGCAGACAGAGGAAGATATGGTTTTCTCTGCCCACACTGGGCACTTGGAGGAAAGGGCCTTCTGGTGGTTGTGCCCAGCAGGCAGAAGCAGGTCTTCTTTTGGTTCTTTCTGCCCATGCTGGGCATGCAGAGGAAAGGGTCTTTCAGTGGCAGTGCCCAGTAGGTAGAGGAGAGTCTTCTTGTTCTCTCTTCCCATGGGCTCAAAGCATAGTTCCATAGTCTTGAAATGAAGCACTTGGTGTTACTTCCATACAAGAGAACTCAGAGACTGGTGTAGGAATGAATTAAGCCAAAGCTTTTCTTTCCACTGATGACCTTAAGGTAATTTACAGAATTTTGGGAATTACCAGTTTCTGTCACCTCTGAATTTCAGGATACAGCAAGATTACATGATCTCTGGTCTGCCTAGGAAATGAAATTCAGAAGACTAACATGCATATTTTGACCTGGAAATCTGATTCACAATTGGCTTTCCAAAACCTCAAACATGTGCTTCCAGATGCTCCATCCCTAAGCCTCCTGATCAGATATAATTTTAATTTATCCCTTAGTGAGACATGGTGTGGCACTTCCAGTTTTGATGCAAGACTGGGGTACACACTCAAAAGCCTGTCTGAGTCACAAGCTAGACATTTCAGCAAAAGGTTAGCCTGCCTGCCTTATGGCTGTGGCAGTAGTGTCTTTGGTAGTGGCAGAGGCTACTAAGTTGGTAAAGAATTCTGGTAAAGAATCTTGCTGTATTTACTCCTTATACTGTGGCTGATTTCCTCTCCTCTAAGGGAAATTTATGCTTATCAGATAAGTGACTTCTCAGCAGGCTCTACTTCTAGAGAGACTAGCTGCTCAGATGAAAACCCACTCCCCCTTAACCTCATCCATCTTTTGACCAAAAGAAGATAGCAATTTAGAATATGGCTGCAGACAGATAATTCTTCACACTTAGGCTGCAAGAAAGGACCTGTATGGATCAGGATTTAATTCTATTTTGTGCTGGGAGCTCACATATGTAAAATGAACAGGGGCTGTCCTTGTTTAAAATTCTTATTGTCTTCCCTGCCAAGGGTGAAATTGGCCTTGTGTTTGTGAGATGAGAAGCCAGTGTTCTTTCAGAGCCACACCTAGTCTTGCTGTCACCCTTACAAAGGGAGAAGAGGCAGGAGGGATCCCTGTATCCTATACAAGGGGACTGGCTGCTCCTGCAGCCAGTGTGGGAGCAGGGGCCTTATGGGCTGGATGTAGGCCCAGCCATATAAATCTTCTCCTAGGAGTCTGGTTTCCCAGTGGCAGATTCCTCCACCTCTCTTGGCTCTTCTCTGGCTTCAGAATGTACCCTCAGGTGGTCTGGATGTCATCCTGGTGGTGGTGGCATCTTCACAGGGTCAGTATTGATATGGATCTACTCAGAGGGCAAGAGTTTGGTCACCATATCCACAGGAGGGCAGCATAGGAGCAGGGACCAGCTTCTGCACACCCTTTGCCCCAAATAGGCTTCTGCTGCTGCCCCACACACCTTGCACCCTCATGTGTTGGTTACCATCTCCCAGGGGCCTGGTGAGCTTGGGATTGAGTGCAATGGGGCTGTTGCTGTGGTATGTGTTGGCAGTGGCCAGATGTGGTCATGAGGTATGACCCCATCTGTGCTATTGTCGGTGGAGGCTCCCCTCTTAGGCTGTTCTGTAGGTGGGCCAAGGGCTGGAACTACAGGTACCCATCATAATGAGAGAGAGCATGGCATCATTCTACCCAGGTCAGATGCAAGTCAAGAATGATGGTGATGGTGCTAGGGGAGCCTGGACCTCCTGCTGGTGCCTTTGGTCTGCACACTAACATCAGGCTGTGTTCTGGGGACAGCAGGCCTGGCAGCGATGCTGCTGTGAGCCCACCTTTTACCCTGCTCCTTTTTATGGCCCAGGAGACTTGGAGAACAGATGTGAAGTGTTTATTTAACCAACAATAGAGGCTTTTTCATACAGTATCTTTCAGGATTTCTGGGTGCACAGCACTGAGTTGTAACAAGGGCCTCCCATATTTCTCATTGGCATGGTGGCTGGTGGGGCAGCCAGGTTGCATCTTGGGCAGAAGCAACAGTGAGAAGAGAGGAAGGAGAGATGGGAGGCACCTGAAAGGGGACAGCAAAGCAAAGATGTCAACATTGGGGGTAGATGTAGGAGAAAAGCAAGACTGAGACCCCAAACCTCCATGCCCAGGTGTCCCATCAACCCCGCTGGGCCATACTCACTGCCTGTTCAGTTGGGGATGCAGTGCTCTGTGGGGAGAAGGAACATTACAGAAATCAGGGGTGCATGTGCTTTTGTACCTGGGCATGTGTGTGTGTGTGTGTGTGTGTGTGTGTAATTTCTGGCTGTCAGGACCCCTGTGCTGCCTATAGTGTCTCAGGTCCAGCCTGACCCAACTGCACAGGTCCTGGGGGTTCCTGATTTAGGGCCTCTGCATGGTCTCACCTGAGGTGTGGGCCTCACAGCTGCTTGGAAATCATTGTCTGTATCTTGGTTGCATTCTGAGCCACAGCAACCTCTCAATCAGTACCCCTGACTAATGTGGCTGGAACCTGTTCCCCAGGGCAGGTCTCTTGAAAATAAGGACATCTCCCACATTGGGAATAAGCAGGCCCCAGGGGAAGGGGAGGATGGCACAGGATGGGAAGACCCAATTTATGGAGAGGAAGTGGCCCACATTACAACACAAGGTGGCGGAGGGCAGTGAGACTGGTGAAACCTGGACCTGAAACTGTTACCTGTGCAGACATTGGCTACACTGTCAGAGGCAATACTTGGAGCCTGGACCCCTGAGGACCTGTAGACATCAGGGTGGGAGTCATTAGCTCTCCAGTAACTGGAGAAGTGCAGTGAGACTCTTCTGACCCTTTCCTTGGTAGGGTAGCATCAGGCCTGGGATGGAACCCACATTCCCCAACCTCTCTGTAGGTGATTATTACCTAGAGGCTCAGTGATGATGACATTCTTTTTGAGGTCCAAGTACTCAATAAATTTGACAAATTCCTCCTTCAATTTTGGACTCAGATCCTTGGTCCTCCCTGTGGCCAAGATGATAATGTGTTGGCAATGGAGAGAACTGTGTCATACTTTTGTTTCTTGAGTCTTGCTATGGAGTTCAGTTATGTGGCCTTAAACTCACACTCTCCCCCTTGGGTGCCCCCAGAGTTGGGAAGGTAGGTGTGTGTCACTGTGTGTGATTCACTCCATAAATAATGTTGAGTGAGTGAGGCCTCAGAGACCTTTCCCCTGGAAGGTCTGTACAAAGACTTCCTCCCTGATGGGGGCATGTAGTGGAGAAAACTTTGAGGTCTTGGGAAATAGAGGCCCCCACTTCCAAGTGTGACCAGGGAGGAACTCTCTAAGGGGATGCAGGGAGAACACACCATAGAGAGAGAATGTGTAGAACAACATGGTTGTGAAATCTGACTCAGTGTACACCAAGGTGTACTCATCATAATTGGTGTCTACAACTTTGATGGTGTAGCTTTGTAGTTCAAAGATCTCTGTGGTGTGGTTGGAGAGAATTGTTTCTGCTGTGATCTGGAGGAAGGGACTGTGCCCTTCCTCCAGACCAGTCATCAGGGCCTTCACCACAGAAGGCAGCATCTGTGTGTTGAGGCAGAGACCTGTGCCCTTTTGGGAGGATTCTGCCCTCTGAATTCTACTGCCACTACCTGCTCCTCCCCCAGTAGGAACTCACTTGGCAGCTTGTCCATGGTGTACTGGCCAGGCTTAGCACTCGGTGCAAGTGTTCTGATCCAGTTGTCACAGACTTCTTCCCAGGTGGAAGACATCCCTCCCCTGGAGGGGGACATGTGGAGAGGTGAGCATGGTGATGACATGGACTTGGTCCCCCTGGGCTTAATGAAGCAGGTCCAGGGCTAACACAGGACTGTGAGGTCTTATCCATCCAGCCCATGACATCATGTCTTCCACCATTTCAGGTGCCCAAGCTATCCTGTTGATGACCCTGACCTTCCTTTCTGAGCCTGGTCTGACTTGGGGGCTGCTCCACCTTCCTCCAGCACTCACTGTCCACCCCCCACTCACTCCCCAGGGCAGCATGTACCACACAGAGTCCCCAGGCACTGAACACTGCTCTTATGTTCCTTCTCCCCATTCCCATCTCTGCTGGCATTTTAGGCATCCACTCTTCTTATTCCAACCAGTATCCTAGACCTTAGACCAAACCAACTTAACAACTGAGTCCACCCCAAAGTTGAATACAGAGCCAAGTTGCTCAGAACCTGCTTTCCTTGTGTCACTCTGACCTGAAATGATGTGACCTGAATTGTACCCACTGGCCAGAGCCTGTATGTATTACTCAGGATGAGTCCAGTTTCCCCATGTTGAGTCCTCATATGCCTCTCCTGTGTCATCTCCCCCTTGGGATTGGCCAGCTTTACCTTCATAGTTCTTCCCACCTCTCCTGGTGTGGCTGTGTCCAGATTCTGGCCTTTGAATGATCCCTAGACCAGGGTACAATGTCCTAGAAGATGGCCTGGGAGGGCTCCTCACCTCCTGGCTTCTCAGCAGCCCCTGCTCAGGTGCAAAAGCTGGTACCTGGCTGCTTTGTTGCCTCCTAGGCTGGGGCTTTCACACTCAGAGTCCACTAGTCCTTGAACCCAAAACCATTGCTTTGAGCTAAATCCTCAGCTCTTTAAAAATTTTTTTGATCTTGAGACAGTCTTACCACATTGCTGAGGCTGCCTGCTAATTTATAGTCTTCCTGCCTGAGCCTCTGGAGCTGAGCCTGCTGGGATTACAGGGAGGTTGTCTCCTCTACAGTTACTTTCCTCCTCTACTCGAAGCCCTAGAGGGAAATCCAGGTGGAGCCTCAGCCTGGACCCAGTGTCACTCCTCTGGGACACTTTAATCTTTCTTTTTTCTTCTGGTTATATGTGTTTGTACTGAAGCCAACCATGAATGTTAGTGGAATGGAGAGGTTAAGAGAGACAGCAAGGGAAGGGTGGAAAAAAATATAAGGTAAAAGGAAGATAAAGGAGGGCTGGAGTAAGATTGATGGTGCACAGTGCTAAGAATGATGACACTATCTCTCTGTCATGGTCACTAATAGGCTGAGCCATAGTTGTGCCCCTCTGATTCCCAGGAGGTGGTAGATTTACCTCAGCAGGGTGGAGGTGACATTGTAGCTGTGGTCATCTTTCAGCTGATAGAAGATGCTGAACATGTTTATCTTTTGTTTTCTGTTCAGTACTAAGTTGTCTGTCACTGCTATGCCATACCACCTCCCCTGGAAAACTGCAAGGGTCTGATAACAGATAGGGCCCAGAGGTAGCTCTAGAGCCACCCCTCACATGCTGTCCCTGCTGGTATCTCTGGGCATCAAGGCCAGGGCTTGGGGCTGTTACAAGAAACTAGCAGGATCTGGGAATCTGAAGAGGAGTTAGCCCTGAGTTGTCAGGGATGGGACTGCCCAGGCCACATGACTGGTGGAGAGAGCTCAGTTTTCTCATCTGTGCCAAGAGGCTGAATATGACCCCACCTGGCATAGCCTGGATTTCCCTCCTTCTGTTTTGCTTCTCCCACTGACAGTAAATTTAAATACCTTTGACTTTCCCCACCTTGGTTCTCATTGTCCTACCTGTAGGCCATCCCTGAAGCTGCCCTTTTAAAACCTTACCAGTTTATCCTGGAAATCTGGCTGCAAAAGGGCATCATCCAGTTCTAAGACCCAGTCTTTGTAATCAGTCTGGGTGTGGATCTTCAGAGCCCCCAGCAGGGTAAGACACAGGAGAACCAAGACCATGGCTTCAGGGCAGCTGTTGGTCTGGCAGGCTTGGCAGGACAGCAGCTAGAGAAGTCCACCTGGGCAATCTATTTATGGGTTAACTTGTTGCTGCTCCACCTACAGTGGGCTGATTCATCTTTTGCTATCTCCAGAAATGGGGATCCAATTGCCAGCAACTCCTTTAGAAACATGTGATGAGACATGTCCCTCTTTTCCCCATGGTTGGGATTGTGCAAGACAGAGAGAAGGGAATGTGATAGGGGACAGGAGAGAAATTGTCAGAGCTACACAGTCCAGTGGGGACAAGAGCTGCCTCTGTGTGCTCACAGTGCATCTTCCCTTGTGAATGACCCCAGCTGTTGGGTCCCAGCTCAGGTCCTTTCAAGCATCACCTCTGACTTGTGTGGCCAGGGTGACTGTGTGAGTGGCGAGTCCCCCCGCCCCACCTGTACCTGCATAAAGTAATGCTCGCACTGAGTGTGATGGTGCCTGCCTCTAATCCCAGTGTTCAGAAACCTTATGCAGGAAGGTTTTCATGAGTTCTAGGCCAGCCTGCACCATATAGTGAATTCAATTGCTCCCCAAACTGTATAATGAGATATTTGTGTAGAGAAAATAGAAGAAAAGAAAGCTGCAAGGGAGAAGCATACTCTATCTCATGGTTCCTGGTCCTCTTCTTGGTTCTTATAAAGGTGAAAGAAGGGTAGGATGGCTGAGAGTGGACATTCTGGACAGGCAAGGGCAGGTGTCTGTTTCAGCATTGCTGATCCCAGATCCTGTACCTCACAGGAGGCCCTGGTCAGGCCCTGGAGCTGGGTGAGTTGCCCTTAGCCCTTCTCCTCCCTGATTCCTTGTTTCTGTTTTCAGGAGCAGTGAGAAAAGCAGCGGACTTTCGGTAACCTGACCTGTCTGTGAGCACAATAGGAAGAGACCCTAGTGTGTATGTATGGGTCATAGATGTGTCAGTTCAACAGAGCTGGATGCTTAGGCTGCAGCCACAGCTGACTAGCATGGTGTGTATGTGGGACAGGCACGTGCCCAGGGAAAGGTGGGCTGCCCTCTGCTGCTGTGTACACCTGTTGCTGTGGGTCATATCAGAATTTGGCCTTTGTCTTGAGAGGTCATTTCAAGCAATGCTATATCTTTGACTACATCTTTGGGCTGTGGAGCCCTTTGACTCGATCCTGGGGTGTCAGTACTGTCTCTGAGCTGGTTCTTCCCAGACTTGTCCCTGAAGGAGGCTGTTTACTCATTGGGATTCTGTCCAGAATCACAGAGACAGTGTTGAGTGGCAAGTCCCCACTCCCTGCCTGTACCTGTGGTGTCTCCCTCAGCTGGCTCACACACAAAGGCCCTGCACATGCTGGATGCCTCACCTGGGGCTGGACTGAGGCTTCACATGGCATTACTGATGCTCAGCCCCAAGCATGGTATTTGAAGTTTCAAGCCCTAAAGTTTAGGGCCTGCAGCAGGGTTCTTAGATGGTGGACAGGGCACACTGTCAGTCCCACTCTAGGCAGTCCTGCAGTGTACCTCACCCCAAACACCCAGGCTGGATAGTGAAAAGGCAGGAAATGAAATTGAGCAAAAATGTGGCCACCAGAGCCTGTCACCTCTGCTGTTTTCACTTACCTCACTCACCATTAGGGGCTCCAAATCCATTACTCTCTTTGATCTTGAAAATTCTTCTCAGTAATCAGGGTGGTTCAGGTCTGTGATCTCAGCATTTTGGGGAGCTGAAACAGGAAGATTACAATTTCCAGCTCAGCCTGGACAACTGAGCAAGAATTTATCTCAAAATAAAAAATAATAAAAGTTCTGAAGCTGTAGCTCAGTGTGATGGCCTTAGACTCAATACCCAATAGGGGAAAAAAAAGAAAGAAAGAATAGCAGAATTTTGTGTATGTGTGTGTTGTGTCTGTGAAGCCATCTTTAGGGGGTCTCCCAGAGCAGAAGGGCGGCTCTCTTTGCAGAGAAAGGGTCTGAGGCTTTAGGAGGAGGGCAGAGGAGGTGAGGGTAAGATAGAGATCTGTGCAGGGCCCATTCTCTCAGCACTGTTGCAGGCCTGCCTCAGAGCCCTCAGCTCATCTCTAGCTCTCTTCTCATCTCTGTGGTCTTTACCTTTCTTGACACCTAGCAAGTTCTTGTTACTCTCTTTCATCTGGCTGCCTCCTGCCTGACATCCTGGTCCAGCCCTGGATTTGGAGATTGAGAAAAGAGGATGAGGCCTGGTGAGAGATGTGCAGTCCAGGGCTTTCCTTGTCTAACACAAGACTTCATAGGAGGTCCTGTATAGTTATGGCTGTGAGTGGCACAGAGACCAGCCCAAAGTATGGCCCATTGCTTCCAAATGGGGCAGTAGTGAAGGGACCTGCTACTGTGTTGTAGGTTCTGCCACTTAGGATGGGAGGCCTCCTAATGCTGGCTTCAAAGACTTGTCTCCTGTGCACCATGTTCAGATTCTAGCAAGGATATAGTCAGTGGTTTTGTTCCATGCAACAACTATGAGACTCCACACTAGTTGGTTTCCTGATGAAACTGACTGACTCATCTCCTCCAAAGTACTCTAGATCCTGGAGCTTTAGCCTCTGCAGATTGTCTACCTGCTGGGCTGTGTCTTGTGTGGGGTCTCAAAAGGCTATACTGCCCAAAGCTTTGGCATTCAAGATGGTCAGTACTACATATGTGGCACTGTGCACTGGCATGCCACGAACTCACCTGTCATCCCAGGAACTCATCTGTGCTGTTTTGATGGTGATGGTGAGCTGATACTGCAGGGCCATACCACCAGCTCCCACAGTGTCTCCCCTGCTAAATGTGTGTGCCTGTTGTGAGACCTCAGCAAGGCCCACAAATTTCAGGTGAAGTTCCCGCTGGCAGAAACCAGGGCTGGGCATCCAGAGCTCTGTTCTGCAGTAGTTCCAGCTGCATTAGGTCTGTACTACAGTTTTCAGTGGACAGAAGCCAGAAGAATTTTTTTGGCTTTTGGGACAGGGTCTTTCTGCAGTTGAGGCTGGCCTAGAGCTCACTTTGTAGCCTAGGCTGGTTTTGAACTCGCAATGATCCTCCTGCCTCAACCTCCTGATTACAGAGGTGAGCCAACACAACTGGCTGCCAGAAGAAATTTTGAGTCCAGCACACAGGAGGCTTTCTGGAGAGAGATCTGGATGACCTGTCTTCAGAGGGACCCACCAAGTTTAAGCCTAGTCATCTACCAGAGCACAGGGAACTGATTCCTGGCAATTTAGGACTTGTGTCTCAGGAATGCACTGTGTAAACAGAGTCCAGCCCCCACATGAGGGACACAGGATAAGCATCAATGTGGGTCAGCTTATATGGGATGGGGGAAGAGGTTTTGCAAGGAGTAGGGGAGAACAATGCTGACTATAGGTGACTAGACTTTGACCTTGGCCTAATTGGGGCCTCTCTGGAGACCCATTCTGAGGAGGCCCTGTTAGTTACTTTTCTCATTGCTGAGACAAAGTACTGACACCCAAAGTTAAAGGAGAAAAGATTTATTTAGCTCACAGTTTTCAGAGATTTCAGTCCATCATCAACTGACTCCATGGCAGGGTGACATGGCAGACAAGCATTACAGAGGAGAAATGGTTCATGGGTTGCAGAAGGTATCATAGCAACAAGGAGAAAACCCAACTCTTACTAAATTAAAGTGACTTGTCTTGTCCCTTGCTTGCTTTGCTACCTTTCAAAACTGTTATGATGTGAGCAACTCTTAGAGATGGACTAAGCACCTTTTGCATAAAGGGATATGTCTGACCCTTTGCAGATCAAGGGGCAGAATGTTATGGTTTTTGTCTAAATATCCCCCCAAAGCCACAAGCAGTCTTAGGTGGGGCTTTTTCAGAGGTGGCTGGATGTAGAGTGTGTGATGCTAGGATTAAGAGTGTGTGATGATTAAATAAGTGCACTGATTGGTTTGGCACCACTCTAATCCTTGTAGCCTAGATACAATATAAAAGGGCTAGAAACATATTGTCGTGTCTCTCCCTTGTTGTTTTGCTATCCCATCACCCTTAATTGATCCTGGGCCTCACTTTTTAGTATTTGGTGTTTTTTTATATGGAACTTATTATTTGTTCAAAAAAAGGGGTTCAAAAAGTCACTTAGAGTTTATATTAGGTCTAACAGACTGAATAATTAAAAAATACAGGTGAGCAAAATGCCAGCCAATACATCTATCATCAACATTTTCACCATTTTTTTACTGTAGACAGTTATGAAATTTTATTGAAATTGTACCACCCACAGAAAAAAGGAAAGGCCAACACCACAGTGTGAAATATGTTATTTGAAGAAAGGTGATAATGCAGAAAGAATGTGGAGAGAGACTGGATAGACTGTCCAGATGACAATGTGATTTATAGTGAATGCTTCATAAATATGTTTTGTGAGTACTGGGAATTGAACTGAAGACCTCATGCTTGCCAGGCAGTCACTGTGCCACTGAGCTTTATGCTTGGCACCAATGTGTATTGAATGTTTTCAGGTCTAACATATACACAAAATTATGGACTAAATTTGATAAAATTGTCATTTTTATATTTCCTGTTATATTTCTTATGAAAAGCAATGAAAGTGTGCAATTTTGGCTTATGCCTGTTCAAATAATTGTACTGGTGATTGGTTAATATGAATGTAGATGTGCAGTGCGCAGTCTTTTGTGACTGGTTTCATTCCCTTGGCATGTTTCCAAGGTCCTGCTGTGTGATAGCATGTAACTGTTTTTATTTCAGTTCATTTTTAACTTTTATTTGTGTTTCTTTTATGCAGAGTTTTGGTTGGTGTTTTTGAGACAGGGTCTCACTATGTAGCTCAGGTTGGTCTTGAACTCACTATGTAGTCCCTGCTAGCCTCAAACTAGAGGTAACCCTCCTGGCTCAATCTCCTGAGTGCTGAGATTATAGGCATTTGCCACCGTGCCCAGCATTTTATGCAGGATTTATTTATGTCTCATAGGTTTTCTTCATCCCTTCGGGAACATCCTACGCTTCTGTGTAGTGCAACATCCTCTTCTGGTTTGGGAACAATCTGTTCCTTTTTTGCAAGGATCCTCTCTATGCAGTGAGCACACGTGTGGGTTAACCTGAGCCTGAGCTCAGCATGCCCTGTGGCCCTTACAGGGCTTTGTGCATCTGCACATGCCCAGTGACCACAGAGTCTAAGGTCAGCACTGCTCTGCATTTTCAAGCACGTGCAGCAGAAACACAGCCCTCTTTTTGGCTACCAACACAGAGTCCATTGCCACTGTTTGGCCTGGACATAGGCCACATCTGCTACAGTGACATTGGAGGAGCATACATTGCTTCTTTAGGGTGAGATCTTTCTGATACTTGGTGGCCTTTGGGTATGCTTCCTCTTGGTGACCTGGGCAGCATCACAGTGCTGTTATGAACATGCAGATCCGAACTGCTTGAATGGCATGGCTTTGTGGGATTTCCTGGGTTAAGAGAGTAGTGAACCATTTTTATGGTTCTCCTCAAGACAATTGTAAGAACAGTTATTCCTTTATGTTGCTAGGAGCACATTCCTCCCTCCTTTCTGGTATATTTTCTTCCAAAATAATATTCCTTCAAGAGGTTGAAACTCACATGGTGACATGTGCCTGTAATCTCAAAACTCTGGGAGGCTGAGGCAGGAAGACTGCCACTTCAAGCACATATTAGGCAATTTAGCAACTTAGTGAGACCCTGTCTCTGGATAACTAACTAAATTACTAAATGGGATGGACAAGAAGGGTGTGCAAAGGCCTTGTGTTCAATCCCCAGTAACACACACACACACACACACACACACACCTCACTTGAACTGTAGTGCTCAAGTGAAAACTCGAGAAGGAAAAGAAAGTCTGTCCTTCCTGATCCATGTCTAGGATCAAACATGGGAGCCATTCAGATTTTCAGAGGAAAAAGGAACATGAAGACTGTGAAATAGTCATAATAGTGAGAAAATGCATGAATCAGATTCAGATTTTCTCCTACAGAATAGAAGAGGATACATAGGTGCTGTTTAAGCTCATGGCTTATGACAACCTGTTACAGTGGCAATGGCAAACTCGTGCCTCCAGCCACCAAGGAGAGGAACAAAAAGCCAAATTTGTGCCATGAGAGTTTGATCCTGAAAGGCCCAGCAGGACCAAGAGATGAGTGGAAGATGAATTGCTTGGGCTAAGATAAGAAAATATTTTCACTGCCCAGAGTGTATGCCAAGGGCCAGGAATGCAGGGTGACACTTCTGTGCCCTGAGCAAGCAAGTGGGGCTCTGTCCAGCATCCAACATATTCCCCTCTCAGCCCAGAACCTCTCTGAGTCAGCACAGTCTCTAACTGTCTTAGTTATTTTTTTCTCTCATTGTTGAGACAAAATACCTGATGCCCAAATTAGGGGAGGGAAGGCTTATTTCTTCCAGGTTGGAGGTTTCAGTTGGCTGCAAGGCAAAATGACATGGCTGAAGTGCAGCAGTTCATGGTGGTCACAAACAGCAAGCACAAATAGCAAAAGAGAGGAAGACATGCCTTCTTCGGCCTTACACTGTGTTCTGGCTCCACTCTAGGGCAGGTGTAACAGTTATACCATCAGTCTGAGGTGTGAGACAACAAGCCAATCACAAATGCTAGATTTGTCCATGTTCATGATTGCAAGGGGCTTAGGGGGAGCATCTGATCATAAACCATAACATCAACCTTCATTAAAAGTCCAACTGGCTTTAAATTGTTCTCTTCCTGGAGCCTTGCCCAGGCTTATGATGGCATAGGGTGTGCCTGGGGCTCAGTCCACACCTATTCCTGAGAGGCTGAGGTGGATGTTTTCCTTGCTTGGGAAACTCTTTGTCCCCCAGCTAGAGTGAAAGTGGCACCATGTGTTTCTGTGCCATCTTGGGTAAAAGTGACAGAGAGAACAGTAGAGTGGTCATAAGGGGAACACTTGAGAAGAAGCAGCAGGGAGAAGACTTTCTTTCAGGATGGGAGCAGAAGAAACACAGGTCCAAGTGTGCAGCTTCCCTCCCCTGGCCTCCCATCTGCCCTCTGCCTAGTCATACTCACTGCCTGCTTAACGTACTCCTCTGTGGAGGAGAAAGGATATCAGAGCAGGCAGGGTGTGTGTGTGTGTGTGTGTGTGTGTGTGTGAGAGAGAGAGATCTCTGACTACCAGGACCCTTTCACTGCTGGGCACCAAATTTCAGTCTTTCTGCCTCAGTTTCCCATAGTGCCTGGAACATAGCCTGCACCACCATGCCACCATCCAGGATATCTGTCATCATGAGTAGTGGAGGTGGAGCCCCTAGTGTTGGGAAAGGAGGGAACAGGAGTTGTAAGGATGGCAGGATCTGGTGGCTGCAGCTTTGCTCAGCTTCACTTCCTGTGTTTTTGTCATCCAATCTGGGTGGGTGGGGTGCAGTGGAGGGCTGTCCAGTATGTGGGGCCAATAATGCCCCCATTCACTCTCATGTGACCCATCTAAAGCCCTCTCCCTTAGGGTCTACCACCTATTTCCCATGCTTGGGCACCACAGTAGGCATAGAACCCATGAGGGCCCTTTGAATTCTGTATAAAGCTAGCAAATCTCTATTCCAACCTCGGCTCAGGCATCCAGGACAGTCACGACCCTTGTGGGGCAGTCTTCTCAGAGGGAAATAGAAGAGAGCCTGGGCTTCATCACTGCCTCCCCAGAATGCTAACTGTGCCCCCACAGGAAATGGCTTTTACCTGGGACAAGTCTTGGGTCAGCCATCTCAGGGATATTTCCAAGACCCCATGCATGAACTACTGGGTTCCACAGTCTGAGGACGTGACCAGGGACAGAGGATTGGTCTAACTGACTTTTCAAGGCCTATAACAAATCCTGGTACCCTGTGACCCAAAGTAACAGAAGAATGCAGCTCACCTTGCCCTGGCCTGCACTTGCCCTGTGTAGTCCCAGTGTCAGGGCTCCATAGTCATGTATACCCTGTGTACTTGAATGCAAGTCTCTGTCTGCTGGGCTCACATGAGAGGCCAAGACCATGAGGGTTCCTGCAGCCCTTCTGCTCTGGCAAATAGGTTGATGTGTAGAGAAGTATTCAAGGCATCTCCCCCTGCTTCTGGGTTTGGCCTGGAGCTTTAGTGAAGGCCAGGATCTGGGCTCAGGTGTTCAGAGTAGAAACCTTGTCCTTCCCTGTCTACAATGTCCAGTGTCACACATGCTGCTCTTCCCTGTCCTTTAGAAGAAAGAGAAATCAGCACAGGCCTGAGAGAGCAAAAGATTGTGCTATATTTCTTTTTCTTTGTCTTCTCTCTTTCTTTCTTTCTTTCTTTCTTTCTTTCTTTCTTTCTTTCTTTCTTTCTCTTTCTTTCTTTTTTCTTTCTTTCTTTCTTCTTTCTTTCTTTCTTTCTTTCTTTCTTTCTTTCTTTCTTTCTTTCTCTTTCTTTTTTGTTTCTTTCTCTTCTTTGTTTCTTTTTTCTTTCTTTCTTTTTATCTCTTTTTTCTCTCTGTGTCTTTCTTTCCTCTTTCTCTGTTTCTCTGTCTCTGTTGCTATGTCTCTTTGGTCTTAGCTGTGAGGTTTAGCCTGGCTTGCACTGATTATGTAGCCCAGGTTGGCTTCAAACTCCCAGCGGTCCTTCTCCCTGAGCCTCTAGAGTCCTGGTATTACAGATGTGCACAACCATGTCCGCTGCTTTTTGTAATTATGAAGCTATAGAGAGGGGACATTGCCATGCACACTACCAGCTGGACACAGGGTCAGAGAAGACAGCTTATCTGGGACCTGAACTGAGACCCATAGATAGGGATAATCAGGTGAAGGGAAGAGGCGCAGAGAGTACACAGAGGGAGAATTTGTCCCTGAAACATTGAGGAGCTTTAGGAATGTACTTTTCATCCCTTGTCTCCCCACAACCAGCATCTTGTACAATGCTGAGCAAGGGGAAAGAGCCAGATATATTGTCATGAGGTGTTGAAAGAGTTGCGGCCATTTGGCTGACCACCTCCTTGATTTAGCATGGGACGTATCTGTCCAACCTTGGGAAGGGTGCAGCCATATGGGCCATAAATAGTTTCTTTGGGTGCACTGCTGAAGCTGTACTCTTCCTCCTCCAGCATCTGCCAGCTGAGCAGTTGCTCTGAAGCCATGGCTCTGGATCTCTTGTGCCTAGGCCTCACCATGCAGGAGTCCCTGCTGACAAAAGAACAAGATTCCCTTTCAATCCAGATCCCCAGTACACTACTCAGTAAGATTCTCCTGGTAGTAGACTTCTAGGATGACCAGGTAAGTGGTCTGTAAGGGGAGTTGTAGGGAAGGCCTGTATGGAGGTGAGTAACAGCAAAAGGAGGGGAGATAAAGGGACTCACAGGCAATGTTAGGTGGGAGAAGCAGGAACGATGAACCCAGGCCCAGGCCTTGCCAAGTGGAGACATCTTCAATTCTACACAAAAGCAAAAACTGAGGTTCCAAAATGTTCACCAGCCATGTGCAAAGGGCCACCCTACTCCTGACAATATGGAAAATTCTTTGCCCATGTTCTTTCATTGCCAGGGAGGGCCGCAGTTTATGTTAGCTTCTGAGAGCAGGCTTGCTTTCAGGCCCTTCATTCCAGAAGGCTGCCCAGAGGTACCAGTGAAACAGTGTGAGAGGGATGGCTCTGGAACTCTTCTTTGGCTCTGCCTACCATCAGCCCCTTGCAGTTCCAGGGAAAGTGGTCCATGATAGGCCTGGGAGGAAACTCATTTCAGAAAGCAGATGAAAGTCAATCTAACATGCATACCATCACTTACAAGTGGAATGATGATGACAGCTACACTGTCACCTCTGCCCTACTCTGGTGAATCTGCCACCTCCTGGGAATTTGTGAGCCAGGATGATGTCATAGCCACAGGGTGACTAAGACCAATGAATGCTATCATTCACTTCATCCTTGTGGACTGAATCAGTCTTCCTCCCTGCTTTTTTTCTCTCCCCTTTCATTATCCTTAATTCTCTTCCTCTATCTTTCCCTCCTCCCTTCTATCAACAGTCATAAGTGGCTCCAGTGCAGACATATAGTCAGTAGAAAGCAAGCCAGACAGTCTGGAGTCCCAGAGGACTAGTAGGGAAACTGGATCCAGGCTGAAATCCCACCCAAGGCCTGTATCTGGGGATTGTAGGCAGGTGCCCTTAAATGTCACCTCCAAGGCCTGCAGGTGCACGCCTGTAATCCCTGCAGACTCAAATCCACAACCTTGTGAGGAACAGCAGTAGCTCTCTGTGTAGAGGAGAAGCCTGCTAGGCTGGGGGGTCAGCAAATGTGGTGAGGGTGGTTTGGGCAGAGATATGCTCATGGCCTGTTATCTCTTCATCCATGTCAGGCTTATCTCAGAATGCTGACCTCATCTCTAACTTTCTTTCCTTATCTCTGTGTTGGTCCTTTCCTTTGCTGACTTCCAGTGACATTTCTTTACCCTCTTTCATCTGGCTTCCTCCTGCCTTTCAATGTGGTCCAGTCCTCAGGACTGGAGACTGAGAAAAGACCTGATGAGTGATTTGCAATGTGGGGGGATGCTCTCAAACCAGTCCTGGTAGGGATCCCATGACAGTCATGGTAGCTCAAGTGTTTTATTTCATACTTGTGGTGAGATATTAAAAGTGGATCCACATTTGGCTAAGGCACCCAGGATGGTAGTGACCAGTATTGTGCTCATGGGCTGGCAGGATCTGGTCTTTTCTAGGACAGAGCCCATTCTTTCCTGTGTGTAAGAACCAACACTGCTGGCTACCTCTTCCCAGTGGTTCCTACAGTAACAAAGAATCACACAGTATTTATCTCAGTTTCTGCCACTCTAATAAAACACCAACACCACATCATTTCCATGATAGAGATTTATTTCTCACAGTTCTGGAGACTGGAGAGTCCTCAAGGTACCAGTAGGTTAGATGCATGGTTTATTCCTTATGGTTTGTACCACCTAAATGTCCTCCCATGGAAGAAAAGTGGGAAGGACAAAAAAGCCTAACCATTTTCTTCCTGGATCACTTTATTAAGAATATTCAGTCCATTCAGAGGGCTTCTAAAAGCCATACCTCTTGATAATCTCACCTTTGATTTTAGGTTATAACTCATCAGTTTTTCCAGGACTTATGAAACATTGTGTTCCTCTTGGACTGAGAGGCAGAATTCTCTGCATACTTTCTTGGCTCTTAAATGATAGCTGAACAAAACTGATGGCAGGTCAGGGAGGAGCCTGGGGAGGCAGCAGAGGTTAAGAATGTGGTAAAGGTGGAGGAGGTGCAGAGGTTGCAGTTGGCATTATCAGACTGGGGCTGAGAGTTGGGCAGGAAGAGGGACCTTACAGTCCAGGCTGCATGCTCCTCTTCTATACTTGGTCCTTACATTTACTCAGACATAGGCTAAAGTCTCCAGACACAGCTGGTGCCTTGGCTCTGTACACCTCTGCACTCCTCATCATTAAACAGGATATAATAAAAAGAAACTTAAAGTGATGCATTTTTAAGATGAAATAGTTAAGCCTTGAGTGGAAAATTACTGGAAGTTTTTTAATTGTGTGACAGAGTTCTTTTGGAGGGTTTCTGGGCAGGCATGGCCTTGAGGGAAACAAAAATAATAAGCAAGATAGCCTTTGTAGAAGGTAGGTGTGAGTAGGAAAAAGGAGAAGGAAAACATAGCTAGAACCAAAAGTACAGATACAGTAATCATAGAGTGTGGTCCCATAGGAATCATACAGTGTGGTCCCAGGTCACTTGAAACATCTGCTTCTTGGGATGTTCCAAAGTGAAAAATAGACAATGTTGTGAGAAAACCCAAAGTCAAATTTGGAGAATTGGGAGGGGGACTAGGGAACTCATAGGCATCATTCAGGAAGATTTTAAACCCCCCCCATAGTTCTCAGGCAGTGATTAAGTGGGGGAAGGGACTTGCATGCTAGGGGTTACAAATTGCTTGCTGTAACCACCCTACCCATTGGATACTCAGGCACACAAGACTGAACTTGTATTAAAGTTTCAGTTTCACCATTCTGCCTGCCTCTGAAGTCCATTCTTTGGGTCTGGATGAATGAATACATTTC
This sequence comes from Hydrochoerus hydrochaeris, assembly GCA_004027455.1. Classification (NCBI taxonomy): domain Eukaryota; kingdom Metazoa; phylum Chordata; class Mammalia; order Rodentia; family Hydrochaeridae; genus Hydrochoerus; species Hydrochoerus hydrochaeris. The sequence continues at coordinate 191,354 of PVLA01003444.1, forward strand.
TTACAACTGGGGGCTCACCTGGGATTGCTGTGCCTGTGTGGACTGAACCCTGGTAGAAAGGGAGCTACATCCCAGCACATTTGAAAACTAGAATTGTCTAAAAATGTAATAATTAAGATAAAATATTTAAATGTTATAAATATAAAGATATATTTTTGGTGTAAATAAAATTTCTGTGGTAATGCTTTGCCCTACCATGATAGAGAAAGGTAAGGTAACATCAAAACTAGGAGACCCAAAAATGTTTAAAAAAACACTAAATATAAACTTTGTAAAATAATATATGGTTTATTCATAACATTGTCAGATATGTAGGTCAAATCAGGTAATCACAGTCATTTCACTTCTAAGGGTACACACTGATCTAAAAGTGATTATTTTGTGTCTGTGTTTGTTCATTTATATGCTATTTTTTATTTCAAAGAGAAAAAAGTAAAAATAACAACAAAAGAGTTTCAAAACAGGCTAGTTGGACAGTAATAATAGTCCTACTACAATAACTATAACTACAATAACTATATGGTAGTTATTCAGAATACAAGCTATATACATAAAACATTGTCCAAACAATATTAGCACAGACCTTTCTTTTCAGTGAACTGAGAGAAACTAGTTGTTTTACTATTTTAAGTATCATATATGTATATATTTCTTTTCCCTTCCTTCTTTCCACTTTCACAGTCACAATTTCTCTCTTTTTTCAAAGAGATGAATGAGAAAAATAGAAATAAAATAAAAGAGTTTCAAATCAGACTAATAGGAGAGTAACAGTAAATACTTTGCTCATCATTATCTTTATAGTAGTTACTCAGAGTACAAGTTACAGGCATAAAATAATGTCCAGGAAATAATTGTGCTTGTTCATTTAAGCTGGTTAATGTACCTAAGACTACTTTGTTAAAGATATTTGAGCTCACATAACATATATTTTTCTATACATCCATGTTCACATAAATGTCCTACTTAATTTGAGTTATGCAGAAATTCATGATATTAGCTCAAATACTTTTAGGTGATCATAGCTTAACAGTGGGCTAATTTAAATCAATTGGTAAAAGTAAAGATGTTTTAAAGTTGATGACTTGTTTTCAGGCTGTTAGCCAATCAAAATAATATTAAAATTGGTTTTATAAATATAATTCTTATTGTTGCCTGTATGCAATAACTTAAAAATAATATATATATATATATATATATATATATATATACACTTCACACACACACATATGTATGTTATAAAAACTATTAGCTTTTATGGTTTGTTTTCATGAATTATCTACAATGATTGTCAAAATAACTGAGTGGGGTTGTGGCATGCCCCAATAATTATTAAGAAATATATTATTGAAATACATTTATGTTCTCTATACTCAAAAAGGTTAAGTTCTCTATGTATAAAGAAATAACACTTTCTTAACATACAAAGATACTCTTGGTTAATCTTACAAAAAAAGACAAAGATAAGGGCTGTTGTAAAACTTTTGTTTACTAAAAGTGAGTTTTAAAAGTTATATCAAATGTTGGCTCATAAAATATTTTTAAAATCAGATATCTGAAGGGATAAATAAACAACTATTATCTCAGTTTATAATGTACCTCATTTCTATATGATATAATAAAAATCTTTCTCAAGTAATAAAAAACCATAAAGTTTAAGACCTAATTGGTGAAAAAAGACAATCATTATATGAAGGAAGCAAACTCCATAGAAAACAAGCTCATAGATGTGGTTCCTAAATAAATCTCCCTAGAGGAAAAGGTTGAAATAATAATTTTAATCCTGGATATCTCTAAGGAAATACTAAGGCTCCTGTTCACTTAAAATAGACTGTGGCCTAGAGGTCTGGGCCCTGCTCCTTGGCAGAATTGCTAGGCCTGAGCTTAGCTTAATAACTTCCCAGCAGTTGGATGTTGGGTCCTTCTTGCCATGAAACTGTGCCCTGAGGAGCTGACTTGTCCAACATTACTGTTGAATTCCACCATTGCCAGCCTTCCCTGTGACCTGCTACTCTCTAGGCTACACAGTTGGGCCATGCATGAGCAGCTGGTCTACAAGATCAGGCAATGGGGATTTGGCTCCTGGCAATGGAAAACAAGCCCTAGGAGTAGTGCAGGGAAGCCTGTGACTTCTACTCTGTCTTCCCCTGATGCTTTGACCCCTCTCCCTGAGCAAAATCAGATATTCAGCTGCCATGGTTTCTTATAACTTCTGGAGACACATGTCCATAGTCTTCTGTGACCCTAGCCTACTTCTCCATTAGCCTTGGCTGAGCCACTCACTACCCTTACCCAGCCCGAAACTCTCTTTCTAATCTCTAGTGCTCCACTAGCTACACTGTCCATATATGAAGTCACCTAGATTGGAGCCCTAGACAAGAGAGAGGATAGGTCATATTAGGTAGAACCTCATAACTGGCCAGGGCAGAAGAGGGGTATGAAGTTCCTCCCAGTTCTGCCTCTTCTCAAGTTCCTCCAGGAATGTGTGTGAATGTGTGTCAAGAGAAGGGACTTACTGGGCCCATCTGGTGAGTGCTGCAATGGACATATATGCCACTCAACAAGCTTCATGTGTCTGGAGGTCACATTCAGGATAAGGTGGCCCAGTTTCTATCATTCCACACACCATGTGCTCACTGTAGAAAGTCATCTCAGCAGCAATCACACTTTTTGATGGCACTCAGAGATGTGACTTTTACCAGGGTCCAGTGAACTCAGGTCAACATCCCAGAGGACAGTGGCTTACTTAATGGGATACCTGTATCTGTAGTGGTCAGGAGGCACTATGGATACAGTAGTGTCTTGGCCTCCAGCCTGATGCTTTAGTGGGTCTGTCATGCTCAGATGGTGACAAGTCCCAAGTGCATGTTGCTAGGTGATGACAGGGAGGTTGTAGACAAATTGGTGCTGGCAGCCTACTGTGTGGGCCACCACTGGTTGGTCATTGACCAGTCCAAGTTTCTTCTCCCTGACTCAGGTGGAGTGGCAGTTGGGACCACTGAATTAGTGCTTTCAGAATTTTTGGAGAAAGATCAATGGAATGTCCTTACCTCAAAGTGAAGACTAGCAGGGGCAGGGGTTTGTTGGTGCCTTGATGCACCTTTGAAGAAGAAGGAATTGATTACAAGCTCAGGAAGGCAGTTAATTACATGGAAGGCAGCTCCAGAAGCTGGACAAGGTTCAGACTTAACTGGGTTCTTGCTTAGGGGCCCACAGGGAGCACAGCCCCTGGGCTGTGGTCTCAGCCCTGTGAATGTGATTCAAGTCTGCTCTCTTAGGTGCTCTGACAGTTTGACTGTAAAAGGTGTAATAGTAGAAACTTTATAGCTGTCAATGCCCTCATCACAAAAATAGAGTAAGCCAAATAGATAATCTAATCATGCACTTTAAAGTCCCAGAAAAGCAAGAATGATCCCAACTAAAAGCCAGGACAAGCAAGGAAATTATTAAAATGGGAGCAAAGAAATCAATGAAGTTGAGACAGAGCAATTAAATGAAGAATTAATAAATGGAAGAGTTGGTTCTTTGAAGAAATAAATGAAATAGAAAATTCCATGGCCAATCTAGCCATAAAAAGACTGAAATGCATGCAATTAGAAATAAAAATGATGAAATCATAATGAACACTGCTAAAATGAAATAGATTATTAATGACTATTTTATATTCCTGGAAAAAATTAATTGGAATTTTCAGAATTACATGGATACATTCTTAGATACATATGAATTTTCAAAACTGAACCAAGAAAATTTAAAAACCCTGAACAATTCAACAATAGGCATTATAATGGAGACAATAATAAAAAATCTACAAACTAAGAAAACTCTTGGTCTGCATGTGTTCACTGATGAATTCTGAAAACACTTCAGGCAAATTCTAACACCCATGCAGTTCAAGATTTTTAGTGAAATTGAAAGGGAAGGTGCACTCCCAAAGTCATTCCTGGAAGCTATCATTACCCTGATTCCAAATCCAGACAAGGACCCAATGGAAAAATAGAACTAGGTATAAACTATTTTAATGTAAACAGAAGCAAAATTCCTCAAGAAGATACTGGCAAACAACATAACAAATCACCAAGGAGATCAAACATCTTGAGCAGATCTTCTTTATCCCAGGGCCTTAATAATGGTTCAGTAGAGGCAAATCAGTAAGTGTCAAACACTGTTCCACTGCCACAGGACCTGGGCAGCTCGTGGCTCTTGTAAAAGTCAGGGAACAATGGGGTGGTAGACAATGGATATTTTGCACATGGAAAAACAGTCTTCTCTGAACTTGCTGAGAACGCTCAGGCCAGGCCTAGAGCAGGGTGGGGTGCCTTGAACTAATTTACTCCACCACCCCTCTGTCCTCAAATGCAGGATCAGATGGGACAGCAAAGGGCCCTCAGGGCATTGGTCTCTCCTGTGACCACAGCAAGCAGGGACCTAGAGCCAGGTGAGTACTGAGGCTATAGTTGCAAATCATCAGGGAATGCTAGGAAGGGGACTGTGCTGGGTGGCTACCTGCCTGGGGCAATGGGGGCCAAACTCTGCTGCTATGTACCCCAGGTACTTTGAATCACTAGGTGCTAGGTTTTGGCTTTATCCTTGAGAGGTCATTCAGACCAAACCTTGATTTCTGTCCACATCCTCAGGGCTTGGAACCCAGTGACTCAAGTGTGGGCTCTAAGGACCATGCTGAAGACAGCTGATCCTAGACTTGTCCCAGAGTGAGGTGTTGTCTTCACTGGGGTCCTCACCAGGCTCAATGGACCCCAGGCACTATACAGTGTCCCCTTAATATAGCTCACCTGTGAGGGAGATGACTGTCCTGGATGACTGTCTTGAGGCTGTTCTGCAGGTTTACTGTCTTTGTATGGGACTGAAAGTGCCCTCATTGGTTCCAACCACATGGTGCTTGGCCTCCAGCCTGGGCTGACATCACCTGGGCTCTGGTGAGCTGGGCACTCAGAACAGAGGTTAAGATGGGATCCTGAGCTGGCAACTAGTGGGGCCTCAGTCCTTGACATTGGACAGCCACCCACTGCATCCTAACTGGGCTAGATGGTGAAAAGGAAGGGAATGAAGCTAAATAAAGCTATGAGCACCAAAGTCTGCCTCTCCACACACATCTCCTCCTTTCCAAGCCCTAGGGCCTGCACCTCCACTGACTCTATGACCTTGAAAAGTATCTTCTGCTGGGTATGATGGTTGATGCCTATAATCCTTGCACTCTGGAAGGCTGAGGTAGGACTGCAATTTGGATCTCAGCCTGGATAATTTAGTGGCATGCTTTTTCAAGACAAAATATTAAAATAAAAAGGATTGAGGTATAGCTCAATGAATAGGTCCAGACCTCAGTTTCAGTAGTGACAAGAAGAAGATGAAGATGAAGAAGAAGAAGAAGGAGGAGGAGGCAGAGGAGGCGGAGGCAAAGGAGTAGGAAGAGGAGAAGAAGAGGGAGAGTGAAAAGAAGAAGAAAAGAAGAAAAAGGAGCTAAGTCTTCCAAAAGTCATTTCTTGGAGCTCCTGAATGGGGGAGAGGGACAGGAAGGAGGAGGCAGAGTAAGATGAGGAAAAGAAGGATAGGAAGAGGAGGAGGAGAGTGAGGAGGAAGAGGAGGAGGAAGAGAAAGATGAGGAAAAAGTGGAAGAGGCAGAGGAGGAGGAATAAAAGGAAGAGGAGGAGGAAGTAGGGAAAAAAGAGAAAGTTAGAGAGAGCTTCTATAGCAATGCCTGGGGTCCCAGGTGCCATCTGTGTGTGGTCCCCCAGATCAGCAGGACTGCTCTTTTTCTTTCTTTGGGAAAAGAGCACTGATGCTGAGCATAGGGCAGAGATCTGTGCAGGGCCTATTTTTTCTGCCCTGACCCCAGAGCTCTCAGACTCACTGGACCCATCTCTAGCTGTGTATTCTGAACCCTTTGTGGGTGTTTCCCTTGCTCACTGCAGGAAACATCTCATTACCCTGGTGACACCTCAGGCTCTCTCCTGCCTTCCATCCTGGCATAGGCATGGAAGTCAGGGATTGAGAAAAGAGGAGTGGGCCTTGTGAGATATTTCACTTCAGGACTGTTGGGTCTCAATCCAGGCCTTGTCACTATTCCCAGTCAGGTGGAGGCCACTCAGGGAGCGGCCCATTCCTGCACACCGGGACTGCAGGGGCAGCAACCTGCTGGAGGTATCAGCAATCAGCCTGGGTTCTCCTGCTATAATAGACAATGTGCATCTCTGCTAGGAGTCCTGATGCCACCAGATGACACCAAATAACACTGGATGTCAGTAGCTGATAGTCACTTGCTGTCCACTGCTGTTGCCATCCACTGACTGCTGACCATTCATTGGCCTCCTGTACCAGTCTGTGTTGGGAATTGTATGTGGGCTCTGCTGAATGCAGGTCTCTGCATCTTGTCTCCATTGGCTGACAGCCTCTGAAGCTCCTTGGTGCTACAGCTCTTAGTGTTTATTGCTCTTTCTTTTGAAATAACTGCCCTGTCTTTACTACTCAGTATAAGGATCCCTTGTAGATTTAAAGACTTTTGGAGGCCACATTAGCCACTAGCAGGTGAACAGAAATGGCAAAGCCAGTCTGTATGTGAACAGGGCTTGTGCTGCAACACATGAGGCAACACTGCAAAAAACCCTGCTCTTCTCACTTGAAAAGCAGCTGGGAAATGCTGCTTCTGTGTCATCTGCAGGCTTGTGCCTGTGAGAGGCAGGGTGGGAACCAGGGAATCCTCTGGAAGGCCAGCTGTGAGACTTGGGGATGCTAACATGGAGCCATATTCCTCATTCTCTGGTCTTAGCCATGTCAAGATGCCTCTTTCCTGCTTTGAAAAGGCAACTGTAGCCTCTTGTTATGGCTCATGTCTACCTATGAGACTTCATGGGGTCATGGAGTGGATTTTTCAAGATGACTGGACTTAGAATGTGTGATGCTGGAATAGGATCATAGTGTAATGCTAAGATAAAAGGCACTGTGTTTAAGGGTGTGAGTGCTACCTGCCCTAAGTAGCCTGGATAAGATATATGAGATAGAAGGAATTGTGGGCATCTCTTGTTACTTTGGTACCTTCTGCCCAACATGAACTGTTTCTCCTTTGCAGTGCCTGTCTGCCAGACCACTCTGCCTTAGGGTCAGTTGATTATAGATTAAAACTTCTACACACTGTGAGCTAAATAAGCTTTCCCTCCTTTAGCTTTGGATGTTGGGTATTTTGCCTCAACAAGAAAAATAATTAAGACAGCCCTCTTACATGCAGCCAGCTGACTATTAATTGAAACCTCTACAACTGTGAGCTACAATAAACCTTTCCTCCTCTAACTATGGGTTTCAAGTATTTTGTCTCAGCAATAAAAAAGCAACTAAGACACTACTCAAGTGACATCACCATCAGAGGAGGATGGTGTTGACAAGCTGGCTGAATTCATGTTGGAGTGGAATAGAGAAGAGTAGCTTCTAGAGAGTGAGATAGGAGACTCCTAGGCAGCCAGGAGGACATTGAGCAACCTGGAAGAGTAAGGTAGGGCAATTATTGAATATGTGGGAGAGGTAAGAAAGCCAGTAGCCAAACAACCCCTGGCCATCAGCACTGGAAGTCAGGCTCATCCATCCTGTGTCAGGGGTAGAAGCATCATCCTGCCTTAGGACATGAGGGTGACAGTGGGCTGGGTTCCAGGGGAGAGGTTCCATGTATCCCCTAGAGTCCAGCATGGCTGTGAGGAGTGGACCAGCTCCACAACCAGCTTTGAGACTCAGCACGAGGGGGTTTGGCTGAGGACCATGATGCAGACCTCCCTGTAAGACTTGCCTAGTTTCTCAGACTCCTAGGTAGACAGGATACTGGAAGCTTCATTTCCTGCTCACTTCCTTACCATTGGGCCCTTAGCCAAGGAGAGAACTTAAGAGTCCACACTGCCCAGAGCCCAGGCACTTGGAATTACATATACTGCATGATGGCATCTTGTGTTGGAGGTTTCCAAAATGGCCCTGAGCCATTCCTACACATCCATCCCACCAATTTCCAATATTTCTATCTAGGATTTGTAGATCTCCCTAGAAAGCCCTCAACAAATGGGGCAGGAGATTTTGGTCAAAGCCTCTTCTGAAAGAAACCAGGTCCCAGCTCACTCTAGGTCTTCCTGGTGGCAACCACAGCTGAATCAGGCCAAAAACTGGATTTTCTATGGCTAGCAATCTGGAGAATTCAGGCTATTCTGGACCCAACTTTGTAGGAAGATGCCTTGGGGCAAGATGTAGATGGTCTGTCTTCTCAGGCACTGGCTTGGCCCTCGCTAGATCTAATCTACTCAACACCAGGGAGAGACTCCCTGGCATTTAATTCTTCAGTCTCAGGAAACGCTCAGTCTGATTTCCAGAATCAAAACTCTGATCGGTGTGGAACTCAACCACAAGAGACACAAGCAACAGAGCTGAGCTTGGCCAGTGAGGATGGAATGAGGGATAGGGAGGCAGGCAAGAAACAGAAGAGATCAATGCTAAGAGCAGCCACAGAGCCTTGGCCTGACTGTTTCCCCCCTGGAGTCCCATTCTCAGAAGGCTGTCTCAGGGCTCTGTAGTGCAGTATGGGCATCTGGGAACAAGGTTTGTGGGTGAAAATTTTGTGTCAGAGGTACATTCACTGGTTCTCCCTTCCCATAACTTTCATAATAATCTCTCAGTGGCATACTGAGTATACAGAAGCGTTCACACAGTTCGGGACTGAATGCCTCCTACCAAGCCTAGAGGGCCACAAATGGGCACTAGTCTTCCTAGGGTCCTTTCAGCCACAAGTGTCCTTCCCTAAGAACTCTCAAGTTTGCAACCAAATTCTGCCACTCTATGATCCAAAACAAGTAGTGTAAATGTACTTGGCTCTGGGTATGTGCTGAGCAGGCTCACAGGTGAGTCTAAGTCCCTGAAGGTCTCTCATTGTCCTTTATGACCCTGCAAGTGGAGATAGGTATTTGAAGATGGAGAAAGCTCAAGGCTTCTCACACTGTGTGAAGACCTGGCCCCGGGTTCCTGTGAAGGCCATGATGTGGCCTCAGTTGGCTCAGAGCAGACAGCCTGTCCTTCACTGTCCAGAATGTCCACTGTCAGCTATACTGGTCTTCACTGACTTTTACCAGTGACATGGCTTGGGTGATCAGAGCATTCTTCATTTTCTTTCTTTTTTCTTTTCTTTCCATTGTTTTTGAGACAGGGTCTCATGTTGGTATTGAACTCATTATATAGCCCAGTTTGTCCCAAACTCACTGTGGTCCTCCTGCCTCAGTATCCTGAGTCTTTGATTACAGACAATTGACCCTGTGAAAATTGGTACTTTCTCCTGATACAGGGAAGCACCTGTCCCAGCCATAGGCAATCTTGCCCTGGACTAACAGTGTCACAGATGACAGCTTGTCTGGACCAGTGCCACTGACTCACAGAAAGGATCAGTGAGAAGATGGGAAGAGTTGAGGACCATTCCATGCCATATTGTGGAGGTGTAGCCATGTCCCCCAGTCACCATCTCTTCTGTCTACGTTGCATAATTCTGCCTTGGGACAGGGGCAGATATTCCTTTCTGAAGGAATTGCTGGGAACTGGCTCACTCTTCTTGGATTTATCACAGGATGAATCAGCCCACCGTACAGGAAGCTGTATCCAGATGGTCCACAAATAGTACCTTTGGGTGGCTTCTTCAGCCCTCCTCTCCCTCCTTTAAAACCTGCCAACCCAGCAACTCTCCAGAAGCCATGGCTTGTGTCTCTTGTGTTTTCACCTCATCCTACTGGTTCTGTACTCTATGCTGGTTCTGAACCTGGGTCCACCTCTGAGCTAGGTCTCACTTCAGCCAGACTTACAGGATGACCAGGTAAGAGCTCTGCAAGGGCACATGTAGGGATGTCTTAGGGGGACAGTGACTGGAGAAGAGGGCCAAAGGAACTCAACCACATTGTTCTGTAAAACCAGCAGTCTTCCAGGCTTAGTGTGTGTCCATTAGAATCATCTATGGTACCTCTGCAAAGAAAAGAAAACTGAGGTCACAAAAGCCTGACCCACCACTTTCCCAAGGCTATCCCATTCCTGCCAAGTCAGGGAAAACTACCCATCCAGGTCCCTCCTGTCTCCAAAATGTCCACACTCCATGTAGCTTCGGTGTAGCCCCATCCTTGGGGCCTGCTATCCAGAGGACTAAGAAAGGAGCATTTGGGGTAGGGGATTGTGGGGCTATTCCTGAGTTCTGCTTGCCACTGATCCCTTATAGAGCAAGTGGCACATCATAGGTGTGGCAGACAATGAAGTGCAATTGGACAAACAAACCTGGTTAGGCATCTATGGGCCCACCTACAAGATGCTGGCAGCTACGTCCCCTGCACTTAATTCAGGTGAAACTTAACCCTCTTGAATCTCCATAATCTCTTGAGGCTGTCAAATGTCATAACCAAAGCTGAGAATATCTTTCCTTTAACCTTTCTGCTCAGAATCAATCTTCCTTCTTTCATCCCTCCATCCTTTCCTTTTCTAACTCCTCATTCCCTTCCTCCCTCTCTTCCTCCGCATCATCTATCAATATTCACAGGAAGCTCCAAAAAGTAAGTAGAAACAAGACAGAGAATATGGCATCCAAGAGGAGGAGGAGGGACCTTGGACCAGGCCAAAGACTCCACTTAAGGTCTTGATCTAGCACTTTGAAGCAAATGACTGTAAAGGAGCCAACTTGCATGTAATCCTAGCAAGCTTACCCTCAGGGATTGAGGAAGGACAGTCCCAAGTTTGAAATTCCACTGGGAAACTTAGCCAGACCTTGTCTCAAAATAAAAAATGAAAACAGCATTGGCAATTTGCTCAATGATATGGCCAAGATTTTAGTCCCTACTAATATCACCAGCACCATGGAAAACCTGAAAGAGATATGGGGGTCCACCAGGGGTCTGGTGGACTGTGAATCAGAGCCTCCCCTTAGGAGGCATCAGAGCAGCCAGCCATCAGCATGGCCATCCATTGATGGACTGATGTGTGTCCTGGAGGAGGGCTCTTCCAGGTCAGTCTCTGGGGCATTTGACCCTGAGGCAGAGCCTGGCCTGGGATTCCTGCAAGGGCCAGGATCTGATTATAGTTATAGTAGAGTTGGTGGGGGATAATTTGAAAAGCAAGACAGGGTCATCCCAGTCTGGATATGACAGAGGCTTGGTAGATAAGTTCAAGGTGAGGGGACCCTGAGCTTATCCGTCTGGCTCTGGGCACTTGATTGATTGGAGATGAAACATTTGAAAATAGAGGGGCACAGGAAGAAAGGTTTGCATTTCTTAGCTCTGAGTGCCTGGATGTGGTAGACTCAAGGGAAGAGGTCAAGTATGGTGCAAGGATAGGACTCTCCTTGGCATGCAGCACACTGAATGCTCAGAAGAAATTCCTGAAGAGATGAGAATGAGAAGCAGCAAGATAAAAGCAGGGTTTGAGGCCTGGTGTCCATGTGTGGGACAAGCTTCCTTGGAGAGGTAGAGGAGGGGACAGTGAGTGCTGAAGGGAAGGTTGAGTGTCCACTGCTGTAGACCAGGCAGAAGCTCAGAGGGGAGGTTCAGAGCTATGGAGAGGGCCAGGTGGGCTTGCATGTTGTTGCAGACATCTATCATGGGATGGACAGGAATGGAGTTTCAGAATACTGTTTGAGTCCTGATACAGTCTTTTCCAGCCCAGAGGGACCAAGACTGTGCCCAGCCCTCCACCATCTCTTTCCCCTATTGGGATGACTTGTGAACACCAAAGAAGGGGAAGGGCCAGTGCAAGAACAGGAGGACAGTGGTGATGAGGCAGAAAGACCACAGTCTTATATCTTCTTTTGATGTCAGCTCCAGGCTATCCCGCACAGGGCTCTAGAGCTGCTCTGCATATATGTTGTGACTGTGATTTGATAACTCTCTGTAATTTACAGACCATGCCCACTTTCCCAGCTCTGATTTTCCATGCCCTAATCTCCTGCCTCATTGCCCCTAGGAGATGAATCCCCACAATTCATTATGGGTTGCTGAGGGAGTGGAGCTCTCTGTCTTCATTTAGCTGCTTCCTGATGAAGGGACTGTAGCTTTTATCTACTGGGGATTGTGCAGTCTCTGACTACCTTAGAATGTTACTGCTCTCTGGTTGGGGTGAGGAGAAACTGGTCAGAACACAATGAGAAAGGAGTTCGTTTATATATGTAGAGCTTTTGAGCTGACTGTTGAATGAAAGAGAGATTGGTGAACTTTCCAAGAGCCTGTGGAGGGAAAGACAGATCTTAGATAGGCTACCAGTACCTACGTGTGATGACTCTGCTTATTTGTACTTGTAGCTGAACTAGAGTGTTTTTTATTGAAGAGGATCCTCAGAAGTTCACAGGAATAGAGTCTTAGATCTGTGAACATTGGAACGATGTTTTTCTCATGTAGGATTTGTATAGCTCATCACTGTGTCCCTTGAGGATAGGTCAGAATACTTCCTCAGGAATTAGGAATAGGGCTCAGGTCTTGAGAGACTGTCAGGCTCCTCTTCCTCTCTGTCTATCACCTTTATCATTTGCCAAAGAGACTTTAGTCATATCACTTTGGTGTCTCTTACAGAGGATGGCAGGGTTCCATTTTTGGGAAGACAGATTGCTTCCAGGATGATGGCAAACCTTTTGGAGACCAAGTGCCAAGCTAAAATCCCAAACCAGCTTGTTTATCATAGGTTGCCAGAACTACAGTTACACTTGAATACTGAGGTTTTCGTTTAGAAAAAACCTTGTACATTAACATCCCTTGTCTTAAAAGAAAGATGCAATCATCAATGTGCCATAGGTTTGCCATCACTGCTTTAGGAGTTGTAGTATTTCTTGTTTGTGTGTCACAGAAGACTTCTTATTAGGAAGTGCCTTTCTTTCAAAACTGCTACATGGGCATGTAACATCATGTAATACCTTTGTAGACTTGGAGTCTATATAGATACTTAAGTTTGTGCCTTTTCCTAACATCACTGTCTTAGTGAGAACTATGAACTATACTTTTTGAACAGAGGTTCTTGGCGGGGGTTCAGCCTCAATAACTTGTTGGGAACTGACAACTACATAACCTGCATTTCAATCTCTGTGGACAAAGCTCCTTCTCTCAGTGCACCACACCTCATCAGGGTCTTGGAAGTGTAGGACACCAATGTCCTGCCTGCTTGCATGATGCTGGGAAATCACCCATTCAAACAGATGACTAATCTGTGAGTCTGCAGGCAGCAATGGGCAGAAATATGAGCAGAGTAAGTCTTTATGTTAATCTCAGGGCCATCTAAAACATGACCAGATACTTGGTAACACATTCCTATATCAACTGCCAGACATCTTTCTCCTGAAAAATAATCTTGACCTACTGGGGAACCAAAATCTCAAGTTTTTACCTCAAAGTGCTTTTCACAGCTTCTCATTTGAATGTAACCATGGTTACTGTTGCCCTTAGGCAGGGTGAACTTCCAGCAGTCATTATTTAACTGGTTTGAAAAGCCACTGGCTACTCAGCACAAGCCTGCCTCAGGGGTTGGCTACCCAGAAGCTCCACTATGGACCTGCCCTGCCACCGGGAACAAAGCACAAGCCTGCCTCAGTGATAGGCTGCCCAGAACCTCCCCCATGGGCCCACCCTGCCACCAGGAACATTGAGGAGTCCCACCCAAGACTGAAAACTGCCCTGGACTGCTTCAGCTGGGCCCGCCCTCCCACCTGGGACATCAGAAGATCTCAGTGGGCTCCAGTTAGTGTGAAAAATTTTGGAACTTTACTCCCAGGTGGCGAACATTGGATTACAGCAGACTGACTCTATCAATGTGGTGAGTATACCCCTAAAATAGAGGTGTACAAGGGATAAATAGGGCCACTAGTAAAACCCACTCCAACTAATTGTAAGAATTTGGTGTGTCTGAAAAGAGTGTGTGTGATCCCCTCCTACACATAGAAAACACCAAGCAGAGTGAAAATGACAAAATGAAAAAGTAAAATGCAGGCTCAAACATATAGTTCACCACAAGCAAGTGTAGGAGACATTAAAATAGAGGACACCAGAAGTAACACACTGGGAATCTCTGAAAAGATAGTGAGTGAAATAAAAAAACAACTGCATCAGGCTATAGAGGAAATCAAATTAGAAGTAGTCTCCCATGTAAAGATAGAAATAACAAATTTAGTAAAGGAGTTGTTGAATGCAGCTAAAGAAGAACTAGAGAAAAAAGTATATGAGCATGGGAAACTGATTGAAACTTTGAATGAACAATATAGGAAACAAGCAGAATTCATGAAACAAACTCAAAGAGACATCCAAGAAACAAAAAATTCTATTGAAAGCATGCAAAACTGCCTAAAGGAAGCTGAGGATAGGATTTGAGGAAAGGATCACAGCTAGTGATCAGAAAAGGATAGAACTTTTAAAAATAATAAAGCAGCATGAAATGACAATCCAGAAGCTTCAAGGTGATGCCAAGAGCAACAATACAAGAATAATGGGCATTAGCAAAGAAACAGGAGTCCAGGCAAATGACATACATAAATTATTTACAGAAATAATAGCAGAAAAGTTCCCAAATGCGGGGGAAAGAATCTGATATGCAGTTAAGTGAGGCATATAGAACACCAGTCACAATCAACATAAATCCACACCCAGACACATAATAATTAACATCTCAGACATACAGCATAAAAACAGAATACTAAAAGCTGTCAGAGAAAAGACACAAGTCACCTATCAAGGAAAGCCCATCAGAATCATGGAAGACTTTTCAGCACAAAACCTCAAGTGAAGAAGACCTTGGAGAGAGGTATTTCAAGCCCTGAAAGAAAACCACCTTCAACCCAGAATGATGTACCCAGCAAAACATTCATTCAAATTTAATGGAAAAAAAAGATACTTCCATGACAAAGAACAACTGAAGAAATTCATGTCCACCAAACCAACCCTAGAAAGAGTACTGAAAGACATACTAGACAGAGATAAAAATGACCACAACCCCCAAACAACAACAGAAAGAAACAACCGGGTAGAATAAGCAATTAGATAAGAGGAAAATCAGAAAGAAACAACTGGAACATAACATGGCAAAGTCGAGCCAGTACATATCAGTGCTATCCATAAACATAAATGGCCTCAATTCACGTACAAAATAAAATAGGTTGAAAGAATGGATCAAGAAACAGGATCCCACAATATGCTGTATACAAGAAACACATCTGACCCAAAAGGAAACTCATAGATTAAAAGTGAAAGGATGGAAAACAGTATTCCATGCAACAGGAACCCAGAAAAAAGCAGGGGTAGCTATTTTACTAGCAGACAACATGAACTTCAAACCTAAAATGATTAAAAGAGATAGAGAAGGTCACTACACTGGTTAGTGGTAACATTCAAGAGGAAGAACTAACAATTATAAATATATATGCACCAAATACAGGAGCACCCAACTATATAAGACAGATACTGATGGAGATGAAAAACCAAATACACAAGAACACAATTATAACAGGAGATTTTAACAGCCCATTGTCACAAAGACATAGATCAACTAGCCAAAAAGGCAGCAAAGAAATAAGAGAACTGAATCATACCTGTGAGCAATTGGACTTAGTAGATGTTTACAGAGTGTTCCACCCAACCACATCAGAACACACATCTTGCATTCAGCTGCACATGGGACATTCTCCAAAATAGACCAGATATTATCCCAGAAAACATTCTTAAGTAAATGCAAAAGTATTGAAATCATACCATGCATAATATCGGACCATGGTGCACTAAAATTGAAAATTGATGGCAAAAGAAATTTTAAAACCTGCAAAAATACATGGAAATTAAATATCGGCCTTTTGAACAACCAGTGGGCCACAGATGAAATTAAAGAAGAAATAAAACAGTACCTACAATTCAATGAAAATATAGAAACAACATACTGTAATCTGTGGGATGCAATGAAAGCAGTCTTAAAAGGGAAATATATCACAATAAACTGTCATATCAAGAAAACAGAACAAGCACAAATAAACAACCTAATGCTCCATCTCCAGCTTCTAGAAAAAAAAGAGCAAGCTATACCCAAAGCTCATAGAAGAGAGGAAATTGTAAAGATTAGAGCAGAAATCAATGCAATTGAAACTAAAAAAACAATACAAACAATTAATGAATCAAAAAGCTGGTTTCTTGAGAGAATGAACAAAATTGAAAAACCTCCAGTAAAGCTTATCAAGAGAAAGAAAGAAAAAACCCAAAATCATGCAATAAGAACTGAAAAAGGAGAAATTACTACAGATCCCATGGAAATACCTACTTTGAAAATCTCTACTCACATAGAATGGAAAACACAGAGTAAATGGACAGATTTCTAGAAACATATCAACTACCAAAGCTCAACCAAGAAGATACAGCAATTTTGAGCAACCCAATATCAGCTATTGAAATTGAAAATGTAATTAAAAACTTACCAACAAAGAAAAGCCCAGTTCCTGATGGATTCTCAGCTGAATTCTACAAGAAATTTAGAGAATATTTGATGCCAGTACTCTTTAAACTCTTTAATGAAATTGAAAAAAAAGCAATCCTCCCTAAATCATTCCTGGAGGCAAGTATTACTCTGATACCAAAACCAGAGAAAGATCCAACCAAAAAAGTGAACTATAGGACAATCTCACTAATCAACATTGATGCAAAGATTCTCAACAAAATACTGGCAAATAGACTGCAGCAAATCATCAAGAAGATTATACATCATGACCAAGTGGAGTTCATTCCAGGAATGCAGGGATGGTTTAACATACGCAAATCAATAAATGTAATACACCACATAAACAGAGCCAAAAACAAAAACCACTTGGTCATCTCAATACACACAGAAAAAGCTTTTGACAAAGTCCAATACATGTTCATGATAAAAACCCTTCAGAAACTCGGAATACATGGCATCTACCTCAACCTTAATAAGGCCATCTATGACAAACCAACAGCCAACATTATACTAAATGGACAAAAACTAAAAGCTTTCACTTTAAAATCAGGAACAAGACAAGGATGTCCACTCTCACCACTCCTTTTCAACATAGATCTGTAAACACTAGCCAGGGCAATCAGAAAAGAGAGAGAAGTAAAAGGAGTAAAGATAGGAAAGGAAGAAGTTAAATTATTACTATTTGCAGACGACATGATACTCTGCATAGAAGGCCCAAAAAACTCCATTAAAAGACTGCTAGAGGTAATAAACAAGTTCAGTAGTGAAGCTGGATATAAAATCAATACTCAAAATCCATAGCATTCCTGTACAGAAACAAAAACTCACTGAGAGAGAAATTATGGAAATATTGCCCTTTACAATAATATCTAAAAAAATGAAATACTTAGGAATCAACCTAACTAAAAATGTAAAAGACCTATATGCTGAAAATTATACTATGCTGAAAAAGGAGATTGAAGAGGATATTAGAAAATGGAGGGACATTCCTTGCTCATGGTTAGGAAGAACAAACATTTTGAAAATGGCCATACACCCAAAACTGTTATACAGATTTAATGCAATCCCAATCAAAATACCATTGACATACCTCACAGATCTACAGAACACACTCCTAAAATTCATTTGGAAACAGAAGAAACCTAGAATAGCAAAGGCAATTCTAGCCAACAAAATCAAGGCAGGAGGCATCTCAATTCCTGACTTGAAACAGTACTATAAAGCCACAGTGATAAAATCAGCTTTGTACTGGCAAAGAAATAGACCTGAGGATCAATGGAACAGATTAGAAGATGCAATCACAAGTACAAAGACACTCAGCCACCTGATATTTGACAAAGGGGCTAAATATGTCCACTGGAAGAAGGATAGTCTCTTTAATAAATGGTGTTGGAAAAATTGGCTCTCTACCTGGCGAAGACTCAAACTAGATCCATGCATATCACCATGCACAAAACTAAAGTCTAAATGGATCAAAGACCTCAATATTAAAACAGAAACATTAAATCAAATGGAAGACAAGGTAGGCAGAAGTGTTGGAGACATAGGGGTAGGCAGAGAATTCATGAACAAAATGCAAACTGCATGGGAAACACCTGAAAGAATCAACAAATGGGATCTCATATTGCTGAAGTTTCTGCACTTCAAAGCAAATCACCAACAGAGTGAACAGAAAACCCACAGAGTGGGAAAGAATTTTAACCAGCAACCCCTCAGACAAAGGACTTGTGTCCAGAATATATAAACAATTGAAAAACATCAAGCCCCCCAAATTCAAAGACCCTCTCCAAAAATGGGCATCTGAGAGGAACACACATTTCTCAGATGAAGATGAACAAATGGCAAAGAAACACATAAAAAATGTTCACCATCACTGGTCTTTCAAGAAATGCAAATTAAAACATTGAGATTCCACATTACTTCGGAAAGAATAGCTGCCATCAAGAAATCAACTGATAACAAATGTTGGCGAGGCTGTGGGGAAAAAGGAACACTGCTCCACTGTTGTTGAGAATGTAGACTGGTGCAACCATTATGGAAATCCATATGGAGAATTCTCAGAAGACCAGGGTTGGAAGCCTCATTCAATTCAGGTATCTCCCTCTTGGGTGTTTTCCCCGAAGAACTGAAAAGTCCATATCACAGTGATATATGTGAACCCATGTTCATAGCTGCACAATTTGTGATAGCTAAATCCTGGAAACAACCAAGATGCCCATCAACTGCTGAGTGGAAGAAAATGATGTGCCATTTTTATACAATGGAATATTACTCAGCTATAAAAAGGATGATCTTGAGGCCTTCCTAGGCAAATGGAGACAACTTGAGACTATCCTCATTAGTGAAATAAATAAGAATCATATTTATAAATATCATATTGTGTCTCTAGTGTAAAAAGTAAATAACAACTACAAGAATAATAAAACCAAAATGTCTAATTGCTATTGTAAAGAAGAGGAAAATGAAAGAGCTCTAAGGGATATAACTGCATGTATGTTTGAGTGTGTAAAGTAGATGATTATATTGCTGAATCTTTGTTGGATCTTTGAGCAGAACTGTTTGTAGTTTGACTGTTTGAAAATTTACTATGTACCCTTTAACTTTGTAACTTGAACAACTACATCCAGGATGACAGTATGTAATTTATAAATTACTGATATCTTAGTGGGGCTTTTTCTCATTTTCCTTTTTCTTTCTTTCTTTTAGAATTCTGTATTGATGCTACCCTTTTTGCTCTTTTCCTTTTTTTTCTTCTTTAAATAAAATTTTAAAAATGTATAATTGCTATTGTAAAAAAAGTGGAAATAGGTAGCGCTATAAAAGATATAGCTGCATATATGTTTAGGTGTGTGAGATGACCATATTTCTAGGTTCTTGTGGGATTGATGAACAGATCTGTTTGCATTCTCATTGCTTGAGTGTCCACTTTGTGTGCTTTAATTCTGTAACTTGAATAACTATTTCTAAAAGAACAATATGTAATGCATGAACTAGTGATTTCTTACTTTTTATGTTCTTTTCTTGAAATTCTGTAATATTTCTACCTTTTTCCTTTTTTCTCTCTTTAATAAAAAAAAGAAAAAAAGAAAAGCCACTGGTACAGTTCTTGTCCTAACTTTGGGTCAAGATACTCATAGCAATTCTCTTTTCACTTATGTAGTGGAAGAAGAGATTTCTTTTTTTATTTTAAAGAGAATAAAACCATGCAAAATATAACAGAATAAAGCCAATTGAAACAAAACAGTGTGAGAAATACAAGACTTCAAAACAAGATAATAAGAAATCAACAATGGTTACTAAAGTGTCTGTTGTTGTCTTCCAAATAATTACCTATATCTTCAGACATAGTAAAAGCAAGCAAAACAATAGAATAGAACCAAGAAAATCATAACTATGAATACAATAAAGCACTTCAAAACAAGACAATAGCACCTCCAAAATGGCTACCATAACATTTATTGTTAACTACAAAGTAGCTGCCCATGATATTGGATCTAGTAAAATGAATTTTAAAAAAAGCATATCTGGGGAGTTAGCTCAGTGGCATAAGTGCCTGCAAGGTCATGAGTTGGATCACTCGTACAAAAAAAAAAAAACAAGACAAAACAGTATAAAACCAACCCAACAAACAATAAAAATGATAGAGGACTTCAAAGCAAGATGATAGGGAATTAACAATGGCCACCACCTTCAGAAGGGGAATCCTCCATAGGTGCTATGCTGTGTATTGTTAACCTGTGAATAGGTGATCAGACTTCTGGCTTTAGGCCTGCAAAGTTGGTGAAACTCTAAACACCACAAGCATTAAATTGCATTTTACCTCAATAGCTGACATTGCAGCCTGTGTTTCCCAGATCAGCCAATCACTTACAGTGTGTGTGTGTGTGTGTGTGTGTGTGTGGTGTGTGGTATATGTGGGTCAGCTCTTCTTGTTTCCCAGCCCATGCCTGAAGGGACTGGCATCTGGTTCTCCCCCAGCAGCGCACACACACGATGCTGACTTGCAGGGAAGGCTTGCTTCTTGTTGATTTCTTGTTCTCTTCCCCACCAAGAAAGGATTTCTTAAATCAGGTATTTCCTCTACTGGGGCCTTGGTAGGGGTATGTTTTATTTCTTGAAACATATTTACAGTTTACTTTTTTCTAGTCATTAGGCATGGGGTTGGAGCTTCTGATGGCTTCGGATAAAGGCTTTGCCATTAAACCAAAACTCAGAGAAGGAGAGACTCCTATTTCTCAGAGAGACAGGTGGGGATCTGCAGAGAAAATCATCAGTGACATCATCTCCTTCCTCAGGGCCACACTTAATGCCATCTATTCTAGGCTTTTGTAGACATAAAATGACACAAAATCCCTGAACATAATTAGTTCTACTACACTTTTCATGCTTTTTTGCAGAAATGATCTAACCATAAAATAGAATTGTAATTTAAACTGCCATTCTGTATCCATTTCTCACCAGATAATACTAGACTCAAACTGAGTTCAATAGTAAATGAGTTGTTCCCTTGTCACATTGGCAGGGTCACATAATTCCCCTGTTAAAGGATGCATCCTAAGGGCAGGGAGGTCACTGGTATCTGTTGTGTGTGGTTCAGGATATTTCCCAAGGTGCTCCATGAGACTTATGGAGAGACAAATCGAGGCCTGGTGTCCTTCAGAGGAGTTGCCCTGCAGAAGGATGAGACAAAGTGTCCCTTGTGGAATTCAAGTAATTACTGAGCAGATGTTTATGCTTAAATCTCTGATGGCAGCACCAGTGAATTCTTAGATAAACAGAGCCCCTGTGGGCTCTCTTAGCCTTAGGGTTCTTCATACTATGGCCAACTAACTCCTTAGGGAGAAGCATGGAGCCTCTTTGGGGCTCCATTAACCACGTGAAAGACAGTACACTCTAAGAGTTTAGGTGTAGCTCCCTTAGGACCCTTCTCTCCAGGGTCCCCTGGA
>PVLA01003445.1:0-212700 GCA_004027455.1 Hydrochoerus hydrochaeris
GAGGTCTTTGATCCATTTAGACTTTAGTTTTGTGCATGGTGATATGCATGGATCTAGTTTCAGTTTTTGGCATGTAGAGAGCCAATTTTTCCAACACCATTTATTAAAGAGACTATCCTTCTTCCAGTGGACATATTTAGCCCCTTTGTCAAATATCAGGTGGCTGAGTGTCTTTGTAGTTGTGCTTGCATCTTCTAATGTGTTCCATTGATCCTCAGGTCTATTTCTTTGCCAGTACCAAGCTGATTTTATCACTGTGGCTTTATAGTACTGTTTCAAGTCAGGAATTGAGTTGCCTCCTGCCTTGCTTTTGTAGCCTACAATTGCCTCTGTTAATCTAGGTTTCTTCTGTTTCCAAATGAATTTTAGGAGTGTTTTCTCTAGATCTGTGAGGTATGTCAATGGTATTTTGATTGGGATTGCGTTAAATCTGTATGACAGTTTTGGGAGTATAGCCATTTTCACAATGTTGGTTCTTCCTAACCAAGAGCAAGGAATGTCCTTCCATTTTCTAATATCCTCTTCAATCTCCTTTTTCAGCATAGTATAATTTTCAGCATATAGGTCTTTTACATTTTTAGTTAGGTTGATTCTTAAGTATTTCATTTTTTTAGATGTTATTGTAAAGGGCGATATTTCCATTATTTCTCTCTCAGTGAGTTTTTTGTTTGTGTACAGGAATGCTATTGATTTTTGAGCACTGACTTTGTATCCAGCTACACTGCTGAACTTGTTTATTACCTCTAGCATCTTTTAATGGAGTTTTTTGGGTATTCTATATAAAGTGTCATATCATCTGCAAATAGTGATAATTTAACTTCTTCCTTTCCTATCTTTACTGATTTTATTTCTCTCTTTTGTCTGATTGCCCTGGCTAGTGTTTCCAGAACTATGTTGAAAAGGAGTGGTGATAGTGGACATCCTTGTCTTGTTCCTGATTTTAAAGTGAAAGCTTTCAGTTTTTGTTAAAGCAGAATATATTTATTGAGAGAAAGAAAGCTTCTGTCTGGTAGAGACAGAAGGGGTCCGAGTGGGTTGCCCATTAGTCTTCATTCGTAGAGGATGCATTCTTAGATCTGCATGGGACTCTGAAACTGTGGACAGGACTGAACCCTGGACCCAGAGCCTTGTACAAGGCACTTAGCACAAACTGTGCTGTGACTTTTGTAGTGGGACATGTGGCAGCAAAACCAGCATGAATTTCCTGTTTTTTCTTCAGTTTCATGGTTAGAAGAGTCTTTCTTAATGTAGATCTTAGCAACCGCAGTGTCTGATCTTTGTTCTTCCCCTATGAAGTTAAGAACTTTCATCTTGTCGCTTGCAGGAAGATGTGATAGTTAACTGTGACATGTTAACTTGAATGGAGTAAGAACCACATAGTGGATTAGTGGAGTACAGTTGTGGGTGTGGCTTCGGATGACTGACACACAAGCCAGCAAACTGAGGAGGGAAGACCCACCCCGGAACTGGTAGCACCAACCAATTACCTGGATGGAATAAAAAGGGGAAGAAGGGATTTTTCCCTTTGCTTCTTCAGAGGACTTCCAATCTTTGCCATCGCCTGTGGACATTTGTGTCCAGTTCCCTCAGGTTCCAGGGTAGACTCTTTGGTTTTCCAACATAGACTCACACCAGATTGCAGTGAGCTCCAGGCCTTTAGCCATGAACTGGCCCCTCCAGCTTTCCAATGCATAGAGGCCCATTTCGTATTCTTCTGCCTCTGGTTTTGCAGGAGGCCATTGTAAGTTCACCTTGTAAATTCATATGCAGTAAACCCTTTGATTGTGAGTAACCCATCCTGCGACTGTTCTACAAGGTAAGCAAACATTTATAATAACTCTTAACTTGATAAACAAGTGATGTCTTGCAATACAAGTAGTACATGATGCCAAATGTCTCATGATCACAACTGAGCCAATGGTTCTTCTCTCCCTTGCTCTGATTGTGAATGGTCATCTGCCAATAGCCAGAGGTTATGGACAAAATTTCTGCAGAGGGGAAGGAGAAGAAAAAGGCTAAGGAATCCCTCAACTCAAATGAAATTAGGGAGATGTGTGAAATGTGAGAAATAGTGCAAAATTTGTAGAAAAGCACTACCCCAATAAAGGTGCAGCAGAGCGAGTGATGAATCTGTTCAACAATACAATGCCATGTTTCTGAAAAATTCTCAAAAGGAGACAAAAAGCAAGTGTCACTGGATAGGTTCCCTGTTAAAACTGGATGACAAGAAAAGGATTCCACTGAGCCAGTAGATAGCAGTGGCTCTGTCAGTGATAGTGAAATTATCTTACACCAGCATCCTCCTTTGCTTGTCTCTTTCACATCAATCATGAAGGTTTTCAAAGGGAAGTGTGAGTTAATGTGTTTATTTTTCTTTATATTTTGTGTTTTCTTTATTATTTTGTACTATATTACAATATTGTAATCATTTTTATATGAATATTTTTGGGTTGTGAATTGAATCACCTGAATTTCTGTTATTTCTTGTGGGGAAATTCACTTCAATATACAACCAAGGTTTAATATATATATCTCTCTCTAGTGAACCCTAACTACTGTTACTGAGCAGTGCTTTGGGGCCATTATTGAGTGGATGACCTGAACATGAACCAGCACAGCCAGTCAGGGTGAAGAGAGGATTGTGGAGGGATTAAGGGTGGGAAGGGCTTCCTTCCTGGACACATGGAAGGAAAGGGTGACTCATGTCCCAGATGGGACACAATGGGACAGTATCAGGTTTTGTCCACTAGTCAGAACAGTGTGTGATCTAAAACTTATGGATTGATTATTTCTGGAATTATCTGTTTAGTATTTTTAGCCCATGGTTGACTGCAGGTGAAACCAGGGGAAGAGAGGAAACAGAAAAGGGTTACTCAGGCCTTCTAAGTCATGACACACCCACATCATTCTCCAGCCTCCACAGGATGGACCCCACTACACATCCCCAGCTGCGTTCTTCAGAATGAGTGTTACCTCCAAAGCACAGGGAAGGGGCAGTGGCAGAGTTTGCTTTGGGCTGAGAAAGCCTACAGTTTGTCCACATACTGAGGGCTCAGCTGCTTTCTCTTGTTTCAGAACACGGGTGATAAGAGCTCATTCTGCAGGAGTCTTTGATGTGCTCTGTGCTTGCAACTCACGTGAGTCTCTCTGCCTGTGCTGCCCGCAGACCACAGCCTGAGCTCTTACAGGACAGGTAGAAGACACTTCTCCTTTGCCTTCTGCCTGTTGCCTGAGACTCTCAGTCCCAGGAAATGCACCTGAGCTTCCAACACCAACAGGGTAAACAGAAGCCTTACAGCTGATTTTCTAATAGGGTCACTCAGAACAGCACCTTCTGCATGTCCCCTGACTCAGAAGGATATTTCAGGGATATGGTGCCCTAGTTTTTTCCAGGGATGATATAGGTCAATATTTTTTGACTAAATGAAATTTATAGACACTGGGAAAAGAGCAATGGAAACATCAAATGAAAGAATGGAGCCAGGTCTGGTGACGCACACCTGTAATTCCAGCTCTCAGGAGGCTGAGGCAGGAGAATCATGAGTTTGAGACCAGCCTGGGCTACAAAATGAGCCTGAACTGCTAGTGAGAACTTGTCACAAAGACAAAGAAATGGTTTTTAAACGATTTTTCAAGCCCTAAAATATGATGCAATTCAAATGACGATTTCACTGAATTCCTCTGGTCTCTAAAATTAAACATTCTGTATAACATCACAGATCACAAGATGCCAAAGGCACCGAGCATACTTTCCTGCAAAGAAGACCAGTGCATCTTTATGGGTCTTAGAGAAAGTTGTTATTAGGGAAAAATCATGTCAGGGAGCAGACAAAGCTGTGGTGCTGAGATCACCATGTGTCCCACCTCCTTGGCAGCTGGGAACCTCTTCCCAGTATCCCCTGCAGTGGGAGAGCTTCAACCAACAGGCTGTGAATGGATTTGATGCATATAACTTCCTGGTCTGGCCTGTCCCCCATCCAGGGCAATCCTTTCTGCTCATTTACCTTCCCAAGTGAACCAGGAAACCATGAGTGAAAAGTAGAAGGGAGACAGAATGGAAGGGCTCTTGATTCCAAAGTGGTGACTTGGACAATTGTCTCTCCATGATCAGCAATTCCTTTTGGACTTTGTGAGAGAAGTCACCATGGTTTCATGAATGGCCTTTTGTAGCAGCGGGTGTTCCCTTACTGACACAGGGTCCTCTAGAGTCACTGGGAGGTGTGGTTCATTCCACGTGAGTAGGATGTCAGGGATTTGAAGCCCTTCATGCAGGAGATGTCCTTGTTGCAGCCCCCATGATAAGGGTACAGGATGACCTCTGGTTGGCAGCTTTCCCAAGTGCTTTGCCCCTTGTCTGGGCTCACCCATCTCTGCACCTTTTCTCATCTACTGGGGTCCAGGTTCTTTGATAACTTGGCACATACCTTAGATTGCATTAGAAAGAGAAATCCTAAAAAAATGAAATTCATCTCTGGCCAGTGGGCAGAGTTTGCAGAAATCTAAAATGAAATTGTCTGATATTACTTCTCTAGGCCCTGGGCAAATGGATAGAAGGGGGAGATTTGATTTCTTCTTAAAATATGACCTGAGCCTCCTGCTCCTCATAGGCTGTTGCTGAAGGACAAGAGAGTAACAGATTCAGTTGTCACTCTGCTGGCTTTCTTCCTTTCCTAGCTCTCTCCTTTTCTTCTGCATCCAGGAGACAGGGTCCTCCTGCTGTCACTCAGTGGGGCTGGGTGCCTCCTTGAAGCTCCCCCACTAGTCTAAGCCCCTGATGATGTACCCCAACCTTTTGGGGGTGTCCAGGCCTGGGCTTCTTCCCTATGCTTGAGTCCTTGTGTGTGCTCGGCTGT
Source organism: Hydrochoerus hydrochaeris (assembly GCA_004027455.1). NCBI lineage: Eukaryota > Metazoa > Chordata > Mammalia > Rodentia > Hydrochaeridae > Hydrochoerus > Hydrochoerus hydrochaeris. The sequence continues at coordinate 4,854 of PVLA01003445.1, forward strand.
GTCAGAGGACCCAGTAACTGTAGCGAACAGGCAAACGTGACTATCCTCTGGTGTCTCGGGGTTCTCTCCACCACTTCAATGAAGGCAAAGACCAAATGCACCAAGCACCTGCAGTGGTTCTCATTTCTAGATCCTGGGGTATAAGGCAGCATGTGCACAGGTGAGATTCTGAGGCTTTTGGAAAAGATCCACAGTAGCTTAGCTGTGAGCCCTGCTGCTCCTGTTAGGATTTCTGCTTTGAATTTACTTTGGTTTCATGTCCCGTGGGCACTGGAACCTCTGACATGAAGACTGCTTTGGAGACAACCCAAGTTCTGGGTGTAGGTGAGGATTTGAGGGGGAATCGTGTAGGCCTGCACTGGCTGTGTGTCTTCTGGCAGCCGCTGGTCTCTGGACCTTTTTCTCACTTCCCAGCTTGGTGGTGGCTTCTCAGGGTTTTTTGGTCTGTGGACCCCATTTACTGCTATGTGTTTGGAGGCTGCTTAGGCTCACCCCACCCCATTGCTACTTTCTATCACATTATTCTCCTTTCTATTTGGGTTGTAACATGGAATAGATGACTTTAATATGGTCGCTGTGATGTTTGAAATTTCCTCGAGTGGTTAAAATCGTGTCAAGCACAAATCTTTATTTTTCATTTGAAATAAAAAAAAATGCAACCATCATTTCCCTTAGCTTTCTTTTGGCTTTAACATGCCATTATTGTCGAAAATGGGAAGAAGGAGACTGAGCTCCGCCTTCCCTGGTAAAGCTGGGCAGTGTGGCCCAGGGACAGTGTCCATCGCTGCCTCCACCTTGCCATGGTAATGTGAGTGGCGGGAATGCTTCTCAGACAGCAGAGCTGCCCAAACTTGCTTCCTCTGGGAAGCCCTCATGGATGATGAATTGCCATGGTGGGTGAAAATAATGCCATGCCTAGCTAGCTCCTCTAGCTTGGGTGACAACGCAGCATTTTCAAATATGAACCTGCTCTGGGCAGGACTCGGCTGAGCTCACACAGCCCACACGGTGGCGCGGGAGCTGCAGCGATGACAGGAGGGCGGGATGCGGAGGGAGAGGAGAGGCCGGGAGAGGAAGCCTCAGAGAGCCCCGGGGAGCGTCGCTCAGGCAGGCGCTCCCCATGTGTCTTGTCCGTGTGTTACAAGTTGGTGCTTCAAGATCTTCGCTCTGGGACGTGCGTCTGCCTTTTTCTTCTGCCAGAGCGAGCTCTCTACTGCTTCCCCATAAAGGCAGGGCAAGGATTTCAGTCCTAACGTCATCACTGAACCCCTGTTCTCCAGGATGTACTGAGTTTTATGTTTCAGCTCTTACAGACTTGAGGGATGGGGGAAGTACCTGTGAGCCAATCACATGTTCAGCAAAGGGCTCCTATCTAGGATATGTAGCTTTATTTTTGAATTTTTAATATGTTTGCAATATCTAATAATTACATTCATCACGTGGAGTTGGTCCATGTCCATAACACACTTTAAGTCTCTTTATGTCCCCTTTCTCGCCTATCTCTCCTCCATCTATTTCTTGATCCTCTTCTCATTTGTAAAAGATCTTTCTCCCTAATTCCTATTATCTATCTTTTATTATGCTCTTTAATTAAACCTTGGGTTTCACATCAAAGTGAAGCCATGCAATATTTAAGCTGTTTGTCTGGTTGATTCATTTTCTGGCTGCATTCATTTTCCTTCAAATGATTCAAGCTTATTATTTTATAGCAGAGTAATACCATTGTGTGTAAATACCACATTTTCTGTATCCATTCATCTGTTGAAGGACATATAGGACACCTCTAAGATTTGCATGTTATGAATTGTGCTGCCATAAACACGGTTTTCCCTATAATATGATGTCTTTTAACTGTTTTGGGATGTGTATCTAGAATATGTGTTAAACTCTTAAAACTAAAAAACCACAGTCCCATTATAAAATGAACAAAAAAACATGGAGTCATATCTTACCCCATGGAAACTTCACTAGTCACTAAAACTTCACTTCACTAATCACTAAAACCACAATGAGATACTGCAAACATGCTCATTAGAATAGATACAATAAAAATTAGTGATGATACCAAAAACTGGGCTAAGCTTGCAGACTCAGTTCCTCGTGCCCTGCTGGTAGGAATATACGCTCTGAAAAATAGCTTGGTTTCCTCTTAAAACTAAAAAGCGTCTTTGCCACACAAACTAGCAATTGCACTCTTGAGCATTTACACTAGAGAAACAAAAATGTATTTTTATGCAGCAACTTGTATGGGAATGTTAATAGCAGTTGCATTCACAATAGCTCCAAACTAAAAAATACCGAATATTCTGTAATGGATATAAGTTAAGCAGAGTGGTACAACACTGCAGGGTGTAATTCAGTATAAATGGGAACAAACTATTGTTACATGCAGTAGCTTGATGATTTTTACAGGGAGTTATGCTCCGTGGAAAAAACCAACTTCAAAAGGATGTATACTGCAAAATTTAAAAAATATAATTACAAATATTGAAAAGAATTATAAACATCAAGATAAATGGTAGGCAGATGAGCAGCCAGGAATGGGGGGTACAGGTGTGGCCACCCAAGGTAGCACGTGGGAAACACAGGTAAAAATTCTGACTGTGATGACAACTAGAGCTATACATGATAGATGGTCACAGAGATGCACAAACACGACAGATGAGTTCATGTGTAACCTATGGAACCTAAATGGGCCTGGAGGGATTTCATCATTGTCATTTTCCTGTCTGTGATGTGGTGGTATTGAGAGGTGAGGCAGTATCACTGGGGAAGGGTTCCTAAGACCTCCTTGTATGTTTTTCTGAGCTTCTTACAAACCTGTTTTTACAGTTGTGTATGTTCATGGAATAGAACATAATGCTCTGACCTAGATAGTGAAAGAGGTACAGCGGCCTATCACATGAGCACACCTGTCCTTCCCAGTCGTGTGTGTGTGTGTGTGTGTCTGTGATCCCTAAGGTCCTTCCTCAGCACCCTTCCAGGTCACCCTGCAGTGCCACTGACCGTAGCCCCCATGCTGTGCACAAGATCCCTAGTCTTATTCTTCCTACATGCCTGTAACTTTGTCTTCCACTTGGACCTGGGATGGATGAAAGGAGAAAAGAAAAAAGGGGAAAAACCTGTATACACACATGATAGCTAAGGTAACTGTACTACTCATTTTAATAGCTCATTGAAAGGAACAGTTAGTGCTCGTATTGTTTAATCATTTTGCGTGCCTATTTCTGGTAATTTGAGTAACTATTTTGAAGACAATAATATGCAAAATAATAATCATTGTTAATTTCCTATCATCTTGTTTTGAAATTCTGTATTGTTTTTATTGCTTATTTATTCTCTTTAAAATAAAGGAAAAAAATGCACTGGATTTTGAAGTGCAATGGAGACAAAAGGGAAAAAAAGAATAAAGGTTCACCCCCAAATTATGGCACGGTGGAAAGCACACCGCACTATCAAGGCCTCTGTGTCTTTTTCAGCTGGGTGCTCCTCGTTAGTGAGGTTGGATCTAAGTTTGTACTAGGGGATTGTAAGTGCTGCTCTGTGTCATAGTGCTCAGAGCAAATTAGGTGCTCAATAAATGTTAGGTCTTCCTATGGTTGATAGCAGTTCACCAAATAATTCAAAAGAGCCAGAGGAGGGAATTTTAAATGTTCCCAAGACAAAGAATAAACATCTGTTGTGATGGGTCCATCAGTTACCCCTGATTTGATCCTTATACATTTTTACATGTTTGAAATGTCACCCTGCACCTCATAAATAGGTACAGTTACCATGTTTCAATTAAAATATATAAAATGTTAGTTCTTTCCATACTTTTAAGTCCTAATCATTGCATTAATGTAAACTTGTGCATATAGAGTGAAAAGTACTGGTCGTCTTTACAGAGGAGCAGATCAACCTTTTAGCTTTTGATATTTGACAGACTATTTGAGAGTCCCCTAGTCAAGTGTCATTTGTCCCTAGAAATTATTGGCCAGGCTGCTGGCATGTGTGTACATGTGTGTATGTGTGTATGTACATTTGGATACAGGCAAAATATTTTCTCATTAGAAATTTACCTTATGAGTAGTTAGAACAAAGATAACTTTCAACCTCTCATCACTGTTTTTTACAGGGCACCCACTGCCACCAAAGATTCTTCCAGGTCACCAAGTGACCATCACAATGCAACTTACTTATTTGTGTGCAGTGAGCCCATTCACACATTTCTGGAAGGCTCTCAGGTGAGCAATAACTTTTAATACTGTCATTTGGCAACATCTTAATAACGTTTGAAAAATTAGATGGATATTGTGGTGGTGTGGCTTTCACTGTCTATCAACATTAGCTGGTATTTGAGTCCTTTGCTATTGCTGTAACAAAATATCAGAGTCTAGAAATTTTGTTTTTATTTTTATTTAAAAATTTTAAGCCAGGTGAGCCATGTTGGAGGACAGAGATTCCTCCCATTACCTCTTCACCACTGCAGAAATCCAAGTGAGCTGTGCTGGGGTGGGGGTGGGGCCTGCTTCTTGCTACTGCCACTACTGAGGCAAACTGCTTGGGAAGACCCAGAGACCAGAAGGAATTGCCTGCAACACAGGATGGACAAGTGAGACTAGCAGTGTGAAAATCCAAAGTAACAATAATGATACAAATCAACAGGTAACAGGTATCCATGGGACCAGCAACCAGCTTGGGAAGAATCCAGGACTCTGGTAACTGGTCTTTCTTCTCAATTTTTTACTTTGTTTTGCTCTTTTTTTTTCTCCCTTTTCTAAAATGGGAAGAACAACAGCCACAGAAAACTAATCCTATCCCACAAACCCAGAGAACAAGTTCAGATAATCCCTCAAATACTCCTTTTTTCTTTCTTTTCTACCTCTTTCTGTAGTTTCCTAAACCTTGCACAATCATCCTTTGTTCACCAGACTTGCTTCTATTTCCTTTCCACTTATTTTTGTTTTGTACACTGTCTCCCCTAAAGTCCCACCAAAGGGTTAAAACACTCTACCATAGGAAAACATTTTGCATGCAAACTCTTACTTTATGATCAGTTCTGTTATATAACTATAGACACTGTTCCTGTGGTCTAAAGTACAAAACCAATGGTTACCAGTTTGTTAGTTTCTAAATTGTGCTTGATGCTATTGTTATTGCCAATTTTACTACTTTAGCTAGAGTGTCATATCTGTTGTAATCAATTGTTATCTATTCTGTAACAATATTGGGACACTCTGGAGTAATAACCTTACCACAGCCTTACATCAAAGGACCAGGGAGTGAGCCAAACAGATACCAACATCCCAATGTTAATTAATGGGGACGGTAGGATCTTGTAACAAACACAAACCAAGAATTTCTTACACTCAGAAGACAACCTGAAGAAAAGACTTCCTAGAGAGGCCTTGATACAAGTGATATAGCTACCTACTAAAAAATCCCACAAGGATCATCATAGAAAACAAAATAAAAAAGTTTTTGAAATAGAAAATGATGAGACAAAAAAGAAAGTGCAATGTCAGACCTATAGCCCACTCAGAACAAATCCATGAGAAATTGACACAGAATAAACTGGAAGATACACACCTGAAATTTCTGCAATGATAACAATTGAAGTGAAGAAACAAATCCATAAGGCTATAGAAGAAATGAGACCACAAATAATCTCTCAGGTAACAAAAGAATGTCAACATTTATTAAGGAATTTCTCAGCAAATCTAGAGTAGGGATAGGTAAAAATTAGATGATAATAGGAAGAAGAGGGAAATGAATGATCAATATGGGAAAGAAATAGAATGCATGAAATGGATTCAAATAGATATCTAGGAAACTGAAGATTCCATTGAAAGGTGGCAAAACCACGGGAATGAAACTGAAGACAGACTTTCACACCTTGAAGACAGGATAATGACCAGTGATCATGAAAGGAAAGATCCTCTGAAAATAACAAAAGATCAGGAAATGAGAATTCAACAGCTGCACGGCAATCAAAGAAAAATAATAGAAGAATAATTGTTGTCAATAAAGCAGGAGCCAATACAAATGACATAAAAAAAACTATTTGCAGAAGTAACAGCAAATATTTCCCATGCATGAGAAAAGAATCTGACACAAGATAAATGAAGTATATAGAACTCCAGTTAGCCATAATCAAAATAAATCCACACCCAGATATATAATAATCAAATCCCAGAAATTCAGCACAAGAACAGAATATTAAAAGCTGTTAGAGAACAGAAACAGATCACCCCTTAAGGAAAGGCCATCAGAATCATAGCAGACTTCTCAACACAAGCTCTCAATGAAAGAAGAGCTTGAAGTGAAGTGTTTCAAGTCCTGAAAGAAAACAGCTTCCAACCCAGATAGATGTACCTTGTAAAACTATCTTTCAAAATTAGTGAAGAAATAAGATACTTCCATAACAAAGAATAACTGAAGAATTCATGACCACCAAACCAATACGACAAAGGGTATGGAAAGATACTTTAGTCAGAGATAAAATGAACACAATTCCCAGAACAATGATAGAAAAAAACCACCAAGCAGGGCAAGCAGTTAAACAGAGAAAAAGGAACCAACAGCAGGAAAATAGCATGACAGAGACAAGCCAATGCATATCAGTTATTACCATCAATGTAAATGGTCTCAATTAACCAATCAAAAGAAATAGATTAGAAGAATGGATCAAGAAACAGCATTTAACAATATGTTGTATACAAGAAATATGTTTAACTCAAAAAGAAATTATAGACTAAAAGTCAATGGATGGAAAATAATATTCCATGCAATAGGAACCCAGAAAAAAGCAGGGGTGGCTAGTCTCTTTGCAGACAACATGAACTTCAAACCAAGAATGACCAAAAGAGATAAAGAGGGTCACTACATACTTATTAGGGGAAAAATTCAAGAAGAAGAGATAACAATTATAAATACATATGCACTAAATACAGGTGCACCCACCTATATAAGACAAATATTAATAGGCATGAAAACTCAAATAAGCAATGACAGAATTGTAACGGAGAACCTTAATACCCCAATGTCATAAAGAGATTGATCAAATATTGTCAGAAAGAAATTGACAAAATATCAGCAAAGAAACAATGGAACTGAACCAAACTTGTGAACAGATGAACTTAATAGATGTTTACAAAGTGTTCCACCTAACAACATCAGAATACACATTCTCTTTTTTTTTAATTTTAAAGAGGATAAAACCAAGGAAAATAAAACAATAAAACCAATCAAAATAAGCCAGTATAAGTGACACAGGACTTCAAAACCTGATGAAATCAGCAATAGTTACCATAATGCCTTTTGTTGTCTTCAAAATAGCTGCAAATATCTTCAGACATGGTAAAAATTGAGCAGAACAGACTAAAATAGAAACAATAAAAACAAAACAATGAATGTAATAAAGGAATTCAAAACAAGCCAATAGTAAATGTAAAGTGACTACCATAATATGTCTTGCGATCTTTTAAATAACTCCTCATGCCATCAGATTTAACATAATCGAAAAAAAAAAAAGAAAGAAAAGAAAAGAAAATCCAACCCAAGAAAACAATGAAAACAATATGGCTTCCAGGTGGGGATTGCTTCCTGGTGAGGCATTTGTGAAGATAACAAGAAATACTATGGTAGAAATTGTTGATGTCCAATTATCCTGCTTTGAAGTTCAGTCCTAGTTTCACTGCTCTGTTTTGCTTGGCTTTATTCTGCTTTGTTTTGTTGGGTTTTACTATCTTTAAAAAAAAAGGTAGCAGAGGTATCTGCTGCCATTTTGAAGATAACATAAGGTATTATGGTAACTATTGCTGATTTTATAGAGTTTTGAAGTGCTGTATCACTTACACTGGTTTATTTTAATTGGTTTTATTGTTTTATTTTCCTTGGTTTTATACTCTTTAAAATTAAAAAAGAAACCAATCAGAACAGAAGAATGAAAGCATTACATGGCTTCAAAAGAAGATAATAGGAAGTGAACAATACTACTATAATATCCTTGTTTTCTTCAAAATAGCTGTCCATACTATCACATATAATAAAATCAAAGAAAACAGAATAAAATCAATCAAGACAAAAGAATGAAAGTATTATAGAACTTCAAAACAAGATGATAGGAATTCAACAATGGCTACCATAATGTCTAGTTTTCTTCAAAATAGCTGTCCATACCATCATGCATAATAACATCAAACAAAACAAAACAAAACAAAACAGAATAAAATCAATCAAAACAAAAGAATGAAAGCATTATAGGACTTCAAAACAAGATACTAGGAAATGAACAATGGTTACCACAATACATCTCATTATCTTCAAAATGGCTGCCCATATCATCAGACACAGTAAAATCTAACAAAACAAGACAGAATAAAACCAAATCTAACAAAATTATGAAAACAACAAAAGAATTCAAAACAAGATAATAAAAAATTAACAGTTGTTACTTTTCTTTTTTAGGTATTTTCTCCCCTATCATTCATAATATCTATTGTGCTGTTAGGGTCCCTCTAATTCCTTCAGTTTTTTTATGTAGGGAGATAACTCAGTGTTCACCTGAATAAGTCCAAACCATTCACCCATGAGCATGATTTCCATTTTCACCCATTTACCTATAAGAGTTTTGAGATTATCCTACTTTATAACTGGCTAGTTTTCCACTGTATGAAAATACCATATCTTTCTTACCCATCCTGCAGTTGATAGACAAGTTATCTTGCTCTTTTCTGGTCTCCCATCTTCTGGAACAATTATTTTCTCTCCTTTGATTTTCAGGCTATGAATTTCCTTTCGAGTTAAATGTGTTTCTTGTATACAGTGTATCGATGGATCTTGTTTCTTGATCCACTCTCCCTGTGTTTCTTTTTATTGGTGAATTGAGGCCATCTACATTGTTAGTTACAACTGGCATGCATTGGTTCATTTCTGCCCTGCTATCCTCCAGTTATTGGCTCTCCACTTGCCCCTTCATTCAATTGCCTGCCCTATTTGGTGATCCTATTCTGCTGCTGTTTCTAGAACCATGGTCATCTTTATCTCTTTCTAGAATATCCTTCATGGTGGTCATAAATTCCTTCAGTTGTTCTTTATCATGGAAATATCTTATTTTTCCATCAATTTTGAAAGATAATTTTGCAGTGTGCATCAATCAGGGTTGGAAGTTGTTTTCTTTCAGAACTTGAAACACTTCATTCCAAACTCTTCTTGACTTGCTGGTTTGTGCTGACAAGTTTGCTGTGAATCTGATTGGTTTCCCTTTACAGGTGATCTGTCTCTTTTCTCTAACAGCTTTTAATATTCTGTTCTTGTGCCGAATTTCTGGGATCCTGATTATTAAATCTAGATGAAGGCTTACCCTGGTTATGGCTAGTTGAAGTTCTATGTGCTTCCCTTCTCATGCCAGATTCGTTTCCCATGTTTGGGAAGTTTTCTGCTATTACCTTTGTAAATAGTCTTTTCATTTCATTTATGTTGATTCCTGCTTCTTTACTGATATCTATCATCTTTAAATTATTTTTCTTGGTGTCGTCTTGCAGCCATTGAATTATTATTTCCTGGTTCCTTGTTATTTTTAAGAGATCTTTTCTTTCATGATGGCTAGCTGTGATTCTGTCTTCAAAGACTGAAAGTTTCTTCAGTCTCTTTCAAGCAGTTTTGCCAGCTTTTTATCAACTTTTTAATTTCCTGGATATTTCTTTGAATCTATTTCATGTATTATAAATTCTTCCTATATTCTTCATTGAAGGTTTCCATCATCTTCCTATGCTCCTCTAATTTTTTATCTATATCTTCCTTAGATATGCTCAGAAATTGTTTCATTATTTTGTGATTTCTTTTACCTGAGACATTTCTGATCTGATTACTTTTACAGTCTCATGAAGTTGTTTCTTTAATTCAGTTGCTATCCTTGCAGATATTTCAGATGTGTGACTTCCATTTTCTTCCATGATTATATCTCCCAGACTTTTTCTCTGTAGGCTGGAGGTCTGAGATTGCCTTTTGCTTCTCCTTCTTGACATTCTCTTTGGTTTCTCCCAACAAGCCAGTTGTGGGGTGCCAGGCACTTCCCACATTGGCTGCCTCTCCATGGTGTAGGGGAATGGGACAGGTATCTGGGTTTCTCTGATCCCAGGTTCCCAGGGAGGTAGCAGGGCATGGGGTGAGCTTCTCCAGACCTGTGAAGTTACACCGGGCTTCTCCAAAGTCCAGGGGTTTGTGGTGGTGGAGCTGCTTCTTCTCAGCCTGCATGACTACAACAAGACTCCCACAATAGTGGCAGGCACACAGAGCTGTGCTTGTCTGATTCTCCTGGTGGGTGCTGCCTGCCTGAAGGAAGCAAGGCTCTCTGGTGGTGACCTTTGGGTGCACAGGGTTTATTTGGCTGTGTGTATCTGCCCATGCTGGCTGCCTGCAGGAAGCAAGGCTTCTGATGGCCCACATCTCAATTCTTTTTACCTCCCTTCTCTTCTTTTCCCTCTCCTCACTCTCCATCTCTAGATCCCTTTTCCACTTGCAAAGATCCATCTCCTTGATTCTTGTTATTCCTCTTTTATTTTATTTATACTTCAGGCTTCTCCTGTAAGAGAATCATGTGATATTTAAGCTCATGTGTCTGATGTTTTCTGCTTAACATTATGGCCTCTGTTAGGAATTTATCAAGAGGTTTATCTGACTCATCATTCTGGTGGCTGGAGAGTCCTAACAGCACGGTTTTGTGTCATCATGGTGACCTCTGGCTGCATTATGATGTGATGGAGAAATGGAAAGGGGACTGACAATGCACAGAAGAGGGAGAGGCAAGTCACATGGAGTGATGGGATGTGAAAGGGACACAGGTGTCAGCCTTGTTTTTTATGACTACTTGCTCCTGTGAGAGATCACTGGAGTCCCGAGAGCTGCATCAGTCCCTACTGAGGTGGGACTCTCAGTGATCTAATCATCTTGTACTAAACTACACCTCTTTTAGTTTCTGGTAGCTTCCAACCTTGCCACCCTGAGAGCCAAGCATCCAGCAGATGAACCTTCATGGGCCATGGTTAAAACAGATCCAAATCATGACAGCTGGCTACTGTGTTGGAACACATAGGCTGTTGTTAAGTAGATTCTGGATGTAGATCTCCACGTGCCTAACTTTGGTTCTCTTGATCTATCATGGGCTCTTCAGAGATGACTTCCATTCTGGGATATCCTAACTCAAATTTTATTGATTCTGTATTTCTAGATTTCCATACAGATAATGGATCAGCGGGGTGGGATGGTAGTTTCTTTGACATTTAGCTTACCTGCTTCATTGACTTTCCTCATTTAGTGGTAGCATAACTTCCCACACATTCCTTAAATACATGTACTCTCTTTTGGATTTGTCTTTGTAATTCTAGACCTATGGCTTTAGAGAAGCTTCTGTCCATCTATAGAACAGCTGTCCATTCTCATGGACAGGAGAGGGACCACATTTCTGACTCATTACCACATCCTTCCTGAGCAAAGAGGCTGATGTGGATATGATATCTGTGCCACAGTGGTGACCTCCACTCTCAGTCTTGGAGAAAGACGAATGGGACCTGGGACCTTACATGTTTGATTATTTCAACCTGCTCCCCCACCAGAGACACCTGTAGGCAAACATAGCTGTCAGTTTTTCTATTTCCAAACCTATGGCCTGGTAGTCATCACATGATCTTCTTGCTGCTTTTGAATACGACCTCTTCTTGGTCACTGGGCACATTTCTTTCCTACTGGTAACAGTTTCAGATTTAAATTTATAGATTTCCATCAAAGCCAATGGATTTACTGTTCTCTGTTCCTGAGGCCTTTCCATTTTTTCTTCCCTCATTTCCATATCTCCATGCTTATTTGCATGGTAATTTTTACTTTTTTCCAGCTTGCCCTTGTTTCTGCTTCCAGGAGTCTGCAGAGATGCATGCACATTTCTGTGCAGTGGGTTGTGCAATGGGTTGAGTTTGCAGCATATAAACTCAGGGAGACAACGAAGCTCCATTCCGACAGACAGTGCTACCCACTAATTATTCACATAATGTGAGAAATAAATGGAGCTTGTTAACATTGATGGTATTAGCAAGTTAACTTACTTTAAAACTGTTTTATTGATGATTAAGTAACAATTGCATTATTAAGGGGTCTGGAGTTTTGTGCATATTGGCTGGTTCTTAATTGGCTAATTTCTAAGGGGGATCAGGAAGGCAGGAAATGGTGTTTTGTTCTGAGGACTTATAAAAGAGTAACTTTGAACATTTTATAACTAAATTTATGAGAAGTTGGTTCTAAAAGATTATTGGGCCTTGTAGTTGATTCCCTTAACATAAATAATTGAGGCAGTCTTAATTAAGTATTCTAACTGAGGTTTTGGTCGTTTTCTTTTCATTAGTTTGTTATACCAGATAGCAAAGTTAAGAAACATTTTTTTAGCCTTGTGTCTCCTACCCATCAGAAAGCTTTTAAAGTTATACTTGACCTGGAAAATTCCTAGCTTAAATTTATGCTGGGCTTGAATTAACTGCTTCTGTTCTGTATCAACTAATGGAATCAGGATACATAATGAACTCAGATCTGAATCACAAATATTGATCTCTTGAAACATGGAAAATTGGTAACTAAAAATATCAAAGAAAGATGTTTATCCCAAATACTTAGACAGCAAAAATTAATGTGTAGAGTACATATAATGTCTTTTCTCTTTTTCCATTTTACCTGACACTCAATGTCTGTGCCTGTTTAAACACTCAATATCTTTTTGGAATTATTGTTTTCATATGTGGCAGATGGGAAAACAGGGCAAGAATAGATGTCACTGAGAACTGTGTTCTCAGTTCAGAGGGATACCTGAAATAGAAAACCTTCTCCTGTTATCTCAGTTTCCAGCTGAGATTCATAGTGTATGTAGACCAGGCCCCACTTAGTGCTAGGGCTTGAATAAGTGTCTCCCAAAGACCTATGAATTATATGCATGGTTGCTGGCCTGTGGTGATAAAGTATTTAGGAGATAGAGTTTAGTGGGTAGAAGTTGGGTCACTAATTCTCTCTCTGTCTCTGTCTCTATCTCTGTCTCTCTGTCTCTCTTTTGCTTCTGGGTCACTGTGAGGTGAGCAGCTTGCTCTTCAATCCTTTTCTCTTTCTTTCTTTCTTTCTTTCTTTCTTTCTTTCTTTCTTTCTTTCTTTCTTTCTTTCTTTCTTTCTTTTTTTGCTTCTGGGTCACCATGAGATGAGAAACTTCCTCCACCACACACTCCCACTATGACAGGCCATATGCCCCCCCAAAGACCTTGGATTGAAGCTTTCAAACATCTGAGCCCAAATCAGTCTTCCCTCCTTCTAAAATTAACTGGCTTGGGTATTTTCTCACAGCAATGGAAATCTGACCAGCACCTTTCTCAATCTTTTGGAGGTGGGGCACTTGTCATTTTTTTAAAAATTGGCTTCCTAGGTTGTTGACTGCTCATTTAAGCACCAATGTTGACCACTGGTCAGCAGCATAGCTACTCCCTGACTCATGGGAACCTGCTCTGGGCAAGAACTGTCATGTCATGGTTAGGGGGTCAGCTGGAAACTGAGATAACAGGAGAAGGTTTTCTATTTGGAAAATCCAGACTTCAGAGTAGTGGGGAACATTGTGTCTTTCTATGTTCTCCATTTACCATCCTGTATGCTCCATTCATTTCCTAATTAGCCTTGCGGTGACAGCTTTTTTGTATATCAAGGCCCTTATGCCTTTATACTCCTATTTTCACAAGGGGATTTACTGCCAAGTATTAATCCAAATCTTTTCAAGAAAAACCACTCAGTATGAAATTCATGCAGGGAGTTGACAAAAGACCAGAAAGGTTAGAAAGGCCAGGTAGGTGACAGAATGATTAGGACAGCAGGAAGATTAATCACAAGCAGAGACATCACTATCTGTGTTTGGAGGAAGCAGGGTCACCACAGTCCAGGAGCTGGGGCCACCTGGTAGGCTCTAGTAAATCAAGGGAGAGGATCTCTGGAGGGAGCTGTGGTCAGGAAGGAGATGTGATCTGGGGCTTCCCCTCTCCTCTCACACCCCTGTCTTTTATAGGCACCTATCATTGGCCAGGGCCATGAGAGCCTGGGAATTGAGTTCTCAGAACACAGCAGATAGGAGCAGAGCAGGAAATGGCTTGGAGGGCAGAGGGGCAAGTGACTGGCTGTGTGTCCTCCTGGGGACTGTCTACCATTATCAGTCCCATCCTCCCTGGCATGGAACATTAAGTGCAACTTATTGGTTTGATTTGTCACCTGTGGAATCAAACTGGTGGGGCAGTCACTCTTGTCTTAGGCCATCTCAGGCCTGTGCAGTAGTAGTCTACAAGCTCTGGAGTAACAGGCTCACAGGGCCCCTATGTGACATCATGTAATCAGGCCCAGGTAGACACTGGCTTGTAGCTCAAAGGGGGATCGTTGAAAGAGCCAGAGACTCTTCAGAGGGCAAGATGGTACCTGTGTATCTTGTGACTGGAACTTGTCACTTTGTCAGGTTTGTAGCAGAGGGGAATTGAGAGTGAGGATGGAATTAAGCTTGCTAATCAGCTGACTTTAAAATTGAGAGATGGTTCTTGATTGACTAGCTGGTCCAGTGTCAGCTCAGGAGTCTTTAAAAATGCAAGAGAGAGGCAGAAGAAGGGAGCCCAAGGGAGATATGACTTTAGAACTTAGGTGGTCAAGATGGCCACCCAAGTGAAGGGTCCAAGAGTCTTCTGGCTTTATCAGAAGTTAGACAGACCATGTACACTAATAATAGGCAAAACTAAATTCCAGGTGGACTAGAGTAAGGACAGAATCATGCCACCTATAGTGGCACTTTGGTCACGACAGGTGGCATGTCTGATGTGCTCCCTGTAGCAATCAAAAAGGAAGGGAGGTGCCTCAGACAGCAGCCATGGCAGGTGCTCATCTGGTGCTGGCATGGAGCAGGTCTCCAGGGCAGAAGCAAAGTGAGGCCCACTGGGTGTCTGGCCAGAGTCTGAGCATAGAGAGAGGGGTGGTCCTGCCTGAAGTCACCTCCCACCCTCCTGTCTTGCACCAGTGTCCATGGACAGAGGACACTGCTATCCAGGGCACAGCAGGCAAAGGTGGTGAATGATTAACCAATTCACCAGAATCCTCCTTAAGACTCAGCACATCCATTTCTGCCTTCTGCTTTTTGTTTTGGTTGGACACTGAGTGGACGCCACAGGGTTTATCTCATTTCTTATCAATTCATCTGTTGATTTAAACCTAACTGTGCTAGAGGCTGGGAAGAGAGGGAGAAGGAAGTATGGGAGGTAGAGGGAGAAGGATCTGGATAATTGCTTACATGGAAGGAGAAAGTTCTAGGCTCTACAGCACAGCAAGTGATTATAGTTCACAATTTTTAAAATCTTTTGTAAGAAACTAGAAGAGTTCGAAGGTTCCTAGTATAAAGAAATGACAAATTTTTAAGGAGTCAGAAATACTAATTATCCTGATTTAATCCTTACACATTTTTTTTAGTTGAATCAAATGATGCCACTGTACCTTAACTTTCAAAAATAGTAAACTTCTAGGTATTTTCTAGACTTCAACTATCAAAAAATTGTGCTATTTCTGCATGCTGACTGCAGCGCTGAATGATGAAGCCTGAAGGGCAAGAGAAATGTCTGAATTGAGTATCTGTTGTCTTGCAACTTGCTGATTGATGGAAGCTGCAGGAGAACCTGAGCAGCATCAGATCCTTGGGCATTGGGTGTGGGATATGTCCTGATGGCCAGGCTGGAGGTCAGGGCTGCTTTAGGAATGGGCACTGAAAATTGCAAGTCTCCAAACCTGCAGCAGTGGTTTAAATATCAGTTTCTTGATCACAAAGAGTTCTGGCTCCAGTGGTCAAACCTGGAGGAGGTAGCAGAGGGGTTAAATCTGAAACCTTCGTGAAGCTGGAATTTTCCATCAGACCACTGGGGTGCCCTGCTAAGAGTGTACTGCTGCTCCGATGTCTTGAGAGCCAATTTATGCGCCATCTCTGCCACTTTAAAGAGCATAAGTGTCCTAAAATTCCTACATATTCTTGGAAGAAGCTGGTCTGTGTCATTGCTGAACATTTCCAGCAGCTTCTGCCCAAGCTTTCAGAGTAGGGTGAAACCCTTGAGAGAGCACTGCCTCCATCAGAATGCCAAGTGCCACTTCTGAGGCAGTCACTGTATCTTGACCACAAGGGGAGTTCCTGATGGGAACCGATTGCAGAAATTGGATTAGAAGGACCATCATCAGGTGGTGTGTTGTGCCCTGAGCTGGAACTCTTTAGGCAAAGCTCAGGGTGACCTCTCACTTAAGCCCTGCACTGTCCTCATACAATTTGATGGATCGTTTAGCATTTATCAGCCTCTGAAGCTCCATGCCCAGAAGTGCCATTTCCCTGGAATCAAAGTCTTTAAAAGCTTACAGAAGTGCTAGTTGGAATGGTGGGTGATTTATCAGGCTGCTGCCTAAATCGGAGTTTCTTTGACTGTGGTGCAAAAGTTGCTTAGTGCCCCGATGATGATAAATGATACTCTCCTATGAGTTGACCTCAGAGTGGGTTTCTCTTGGTTTAGAAAGCTGCATGGTTTCTTTGGTGTAGAATGAAGTTCTTAATATTTTGACTTGTATGCGCATGTGTGTGGGTAGAAGTGGGGAGTGTCATGGGTCCTTTGGGAATTTCGTAAAAACTATGGGCTCTTTTGATAGAAAAATATATTGCCACATAATTTAGTATATAGTATCTCTTAAAACCTTTGGTTCGTAGGCTCCAGATCAATGATTGCTGATGTCGATTGTACAGCCCATAAATGCTGGAGAAACTGGTGGACGTTCCAGACCTGGGACAGCTGTTGTATGCAGCAGTTCAGCACCCTGATTTTTATCTTCTGGGGCACACATGCTACATCCACTGGAGAGCTGGCAAATGCTACACAGGAAGTCAGTCTGTGCTTAGGCAAAAGGCCCTGTTTTCTCTCCAGCTGTGGTATAGCTCTCTTCAGAGACCAGTGAACTAGATGATGTCTGGCATTTTTTCCCATCTCATCCAGACAATTCAATGTGGCTTGCATTTCCCTAACTACTTAGGTCTTTTCAAATTTACCAACAAGCTTAATCTTTCTCAGGCGACAGCTTCATTCTTCATCTTTCAGGTTGGCTTAGCAACATGAGAGCATTAGTTTTTCTTACCTTGAAATTCTTCTCTTGGTTGTTTTTTAGTATAGTTTTCTACTGTTTCCTCGGCCTCTTCTGTAGTCTCCTGCCCTGGCTCCTTCTGGATTGCCTGTACTGTAGATGCTGGAGTAACCTAGACAGCCTATTTCATCTTGATCTCCATTTATTCTCTAGATGGCTTCATCCAGTTCCACTGCTTAAAAGTTCTCCTAGATGCTGGTGTCTCCAGCTCTGGTTGCCACAGTGACTCCTGACACAGACCTTTCAGACACCCAACAGTGACTTGAGAGAGCTGCTTGGGTGAGTATCTTGAAATCTGTATGCCCACATGAAGTCCATGATTGAAGCAAGGTCATTTTTTTTATTATACTCTTTAAAAAAATTATTTAAAGGGAAAAAAAAGCAAAACAAAAAAGGGTAGTAATAATACAGAATTAAAAGAACCCACTAAGTAATCACTAGTTGATAAATTACATGCTGTCATATTAGAAATAGTTGTTCAAGTTACAAAATTAAAGCATACAAAGTGGACATTGAAACAGTGAGAGTGCAAACAGTTCTGCTCAATGATCTAACAAAAACTTAGTAATATGGTTATCAATCCTACACACTTAAACATACATGCAGTTATATCCTTTAGAGCACTTTCTTTTCCTCTCTTTTTTATAATAGCAATTACACATTTTGTGTTTTATTACTCCTACAGTTCTTATTAATTTTTACACTAGGGGCACAATGTGATATTTAGAAATATGATTCTTATTTATTTCTCTTATGAGGATAGTCTCCAGTTGCCTCCATTTACCTATGAAGGCCTCAAGATCATCCTTTTTTACAGCTGAGTAATATTCCATTGTATAAAAATACAACGTCTTTTTCATCCACTCTGTGGTTGATGGGCATTTTGGTTGTTTCCAAGATTTAGCTATTACAAACTGTGCCACTATGAACATATATGCATATATATCACTGTGACATGACCTTTTCAGTTTTTCTGGATAAATCCTCAGGAGGAGAATAGCTGGACTGAATGGAACTTCCAAGCCCAATCTTCTGAGAAATCTCCATACTGATTTCCACAGTGGCTGCACCAGTCTTCACTCCCCGCAATAGTGGAGCAGTGTTCCTTTTCCCCTGCTGCCTCACCAACATTTGTTATCAGTTGTTTTCTTGATGGCAGAAACAAGGTCATTTTTCTGAGGCGAGGAGGCTCAGGGGAGCCAGTCTGACATTTAAATGGAGAGGTGACTGGTTATCAGCTGAGTATTTACAGAGCACCCTTCATTTTCAATCTTTTATCATGACTAGTGGATCTACCTGAAAACTCAGTCAGAATTCCTTCTCCAAACTCAGTCACATTGAGCTGGCTTTCTCCATTCTGCTTAAGGTAACATCGCCTTTGCCTCTCATCTGGGGCAATGCAGTGCTGCCCATTTCCTCTGTGACTTTCTCCAACGGTTCTTCCCCAGCAGCTTTTCAGAAACACAACCAGGTCACATTACCTCAGTTGCCTTCTTAAACCTGTCAGGGACCTCTCAGGTTTGGAATGGAAAGAAAAATAAAATTTCTTACCATGGCTTCCCTGGTTCCTCATCAGTTTCAGTCCTGTCTCATAGTCTCAAAGTCTATGCTGTGTTGTAGCCAGGCTCTGTGGTCTCCTCTTCCTCCTCCTTCTCTTTCTTCTCCCTCCTCCTGTTCCTTTCACCTCCTCTTATACCTCTCCCTCTTCCTTTCTCCATCTTCTCTCTTCCTCCCCTCCCCTCCCCTCCTCTCCTCTTCTTGGCTCTCCTCTCTTCTCCCTCTTCTGTTCTCATTCCTCTCTCTCTCTCCTCTCTCTTCTCTCTCTTTTCCTTCCTTGCATCCCCTCTAATGTGAGGCTCATCTCTTTCTCCAGGCCCAGAGAAAGTGTCTACAGAAAATGGCCTAAGTTAATTAATGTTCATGGATCTGCTGCCTTAGCTCTTCGACCTGACTGCAAGCTCCCTGAGAGCAGAGACACACTTTAATGCTGTCTGTCTGCAATATGTTCTCATCTTCCCTGAAATGCCTCCCTTTGTCTGCGTCTGGGATAGTGACTCACATTCATTCATTCATTCACACATTATCGATGGGCTCTGGGTTAAGTACTGGGGAGTTAGAAATTAGTTTGTTTCTAGGTTAGATTGTTTCTCAGTTTAGAAATGGGAGCTGTGCCGGATAAACACTGGAGAAGGTAGAAACTTGCTGTGATGAGTGAGATATGTGTCAGCGCACATTTTCCACATGTGAAGAACTCCATCATGCTAATGAATTTGGAAAGCTCATTATTATTATCTTAACTTTATTGCTTTGGCTTGGTAATTGACAAAATACTATCTTCATGGCATGTAAGAGTAAGTATAATTTCCCAAAGTGGTAAATTCATTTCTAGGTTGTAGGTGGAAGAATGAAACTTAATGGAAAATAATGATATTCTTAACTAGATGAGACACCAAGCAAAGTAAACCCTTGCTTATCTTCCTTCCCCTGACAAGAAACTTCTGCCCTGACTTTAGTCTGAATACAGCAGAACAGTAAGTCAAAACATATTAAAGGAAATGGTAGTATTCTTTTTTCAAGAACAATTCCTTGGTGCATGCACGCACACATGCACACACACACACACACACACACACACACACGTGTGGCTTTCTTTGTGGAGGCGTTATACTCAGCACTGGAGACTATGCCTTCTGTATTTGCCCCAAAGCTTCATCTTAATTTAGGACAAATCTTTCTATGTTAGAACTAAAGCTTCCCTGCTAATGTGAGTGCAATTAGCTACCAGGTGGAAATGCTGCAGAGAAGCTTAGCTCGCCCAGTCTAGTAAGCAAGCTTAAATATTGCTATAAATTTTCAGTTATTAATCATAAAAGATCAGGGCAATGTTGTTCACCTTTTTGGAGTTAGAATATTCCATTCTGATTAAAAAATCCTTAAAGGTTTATGGGAATGAGTGTCATAGGGTTAGTTAAACATATATAAGTGTATTTTTTTCTTTTCTTCTCAGATACAAGTAGAATTAAGGAAGAAGAAACATAGGAAAACATAAATTTTTCACCCCTAAGGGAAATATTTTTAATTAATATCTGCTGATTTTTAACTTAATAATATATAACAAGATTGCTTGACAACACAAACATTTTCACCAAATTTCAGTCATATGAAATAGTGGAATATAGTTCTCTCTAGATATTTTTCTTGCTCTCTGGAAAATGATCCTCTTTTAGCTGAATAAAAATTCTACTCTTAACCATTTTTTTCAATACTAGGGATTGAACGAAGAGCTTCATACATGCAGGGCAAATGACTCCACATAATCTACAGCACCTGGTCCTTCCATGGCACCATGTTTAAGCTACAGATCAGTGGTGTTGCATCCAGTTGTAATTTCCAACACCCATCACCACTGGCCATCTGCATAACTTGTTCCATCTTGAAAAACCAAAACTTTGTACCCAGTAAACAATAATTCCACATTTCCTCCTTCCCCAGCTCCTGGTAACCAGCATACTACTTGCAATCTCTATGGCTTTAATTTTCTAAGGATCTTACACAGCTGAAATCTTACCAGGTTTGTCCTTTTGTAATTGGCTCATTTTACTCAGCATAAGGTCCTCCTGGTATCTTCATGTTGTAGTGCATGACAGGACTTCTTTCCTATTTGTGGCTGAGTAATATTCCATTGTATGAATA
The DNA here is from genome assembly GCA_004027455.1 of Hydrochoerus hydrochaeris. Taxonomy (NCBI): domain Eukaryota; kingdom Metazoa; phylum Chordata; class Mammalia; order Rodentia; family Hydrochaeridae; genus Hydrochoerus; species Hydrochoerus hydrochaeris. The sequence goes on from PVLA01003445.1 coordinate 25,734, forward strand.
AGACCAAATTTTGCTTAGACATTCATATGTCAATGGATTCTTGGATTGTTTCCACATTTGAAACTTTCTGAGATGCTTTTTTCTAGTCCATGTTCTATATATTCTTTTGTAGTTAAAGTGCTTAATCAAGGTCTGATTTTTCTATTTTTTGTCATTACTTGTATTTTTTGTATCATATCTAAAAATATCATTGCCAAATCCAATGTTGTGAAACTTTTTTCCTGTGTTTCTTTCTAAGAGTTTTATAGTGTTAGGTCAGTACTATGCTATATGTAACATGTAAATACTTTGCTTCTTCACAGCTCCATCCTTGACCATTTTGATTACTGACATCACAAAATTATAGCTCTACACATCAGGAGAGTCAAAACATATACGAACATTTTGTTAGCCTCACAAATTATGTTGGAAACAAAATATGGAGTTGCAAAAATACTGCTTTTAGACTAATAGTTCTTTTTTTTTTAAACTGCATTAGTCTTTTAAGTCAGGTAGAAAACAAAAAACTGTTGAAATTGCTGTTTCAACAGTACCAATCTTTACAATCACTCTTGTTCTAACCTTTATTGAGATCTGTTTTCCTTCATATGGTTTTGAGTCACTGTTCTGTTCTGTATCTTTTAATTTCACCTGCAAATACTCTTATAACTTTTCTGTAGGACAGGTTGATGGTTCTGCAATCCTTCAAATTTGTTCATCTGAAAATATCTAAAATTTTCCCTCACTTTTGGAGAACAGTTCTGTGGGATTTAAAATCCTTAACACCTTGAATATTTCAGCCCACTGCCTTTTGTCTTCCAATGTTTCTGATGAGAAATCTGCTGTTCACCTTACTGAGGTTCTCTCATATGTGACAAGTGCTTCTTTCTTGCTGTTTTTGGAATTATCCATGTTCAAAAGATTGTAAAAGGTAGTGTGTATCTGTTTGGGTTCATCTAACTTGAAGTTTGTTGAGCTTCTTGGACGTTTATATTCTTGTCACTCATCACATTTGGGATGTTTTCCAGACATTTCTTCAAAAATCCTCTCTTGGCCTTTTCCCTTCTCTTTCTGTTCTTCTGGTATGTTGGTCCCTTCATGGCATCTGAGACACCTCATCAACTTTTTCCACTTTTCTTTAATCTTCTTTCTTTATGTTTCTTAGATTTTATAATTTCCATTGTCCTATTTTCAAGCTCACTAGTTCTTTCTTCTCCTTGTTCAAATATGCTTTTGAATTTCTTTAGTGGTTTGCAAATATTAGTTAATACCTCTTCATTGATATTTCCACTCTGCGTACATTATTTTCTTTGACTTTTCTTACTCTTCCTTTATTTTTGCAAGCATCTTTAAGACAGTCATTTTCAAGTCTTTACCTAGTAGATTCATCATCAGGTGTTTTTCAGGAAGTTCTGTTGATTTAGTGTTTTCATTTGAAAGTACCACATGGCCTATTTTGCTGTATGCTTTGGGATTTTTTGGTTGATGAATACTGGACATTTGAATCTAATAATGTGGAAACTCTGGAAAGGAGATTCTCCTCTTTCCTTGGTGTTTGTTACTTTTGTGATTTTATTATTATTATGAGTTTCAATAACTGTAGCTTGTCTCTCTACTCAAGTGCCAGCTTGCAGAGTAGAACTGAAGTTTTCATGGATCTTTTATGAGCTACACCTTTCCTGAGTTATGCATGAACACTTCCACATTTTCCCTGTTGTGCAATTACTTTTACATGTCCAAATATTTAGTGTCAGATCTAAAAGGGGAAAAAATAACAGGAGGAAAGAGGTCCCTGGTTGTTTGAATCCCCTGGAAGTAACTTCAGTTGGGGGCGAGACTGGTACAATGGCTGCTGCCTCTGTCTGCACCACTGTAATCAGAGGCAGTGGTGTGGTTAGAGCACAGATCCCTGATAAGTGGACAGCAGGAGGCTTTTGTCCTTCCTACATCATGCAGATTGAGTCCAAGTTGTTCCAGTAACACAGGCATAGCTTCTGACCATGGGGCTGGGAATGTAGGCTGTTACTGGCTACTAATAAGCCCACTATTCTAAGAGGTGAAATTGACCAAAATTCATTGAACTTAATCATTTAAGTCTTCCTGGAATTTGTAAGCCTTTAGTAGACTTCAATTATCCCTCTCTTCCAAGGCCATGATGGTCCAGGTGGGACACGGATTCCTGGCACTTTCTCCTTCACTCTCTTGCTTTCAGGGGCCCGTGGCCAGAAGCTGTCTGATCTTGAGGGACTGTTGTGCTGAAGACTTTGTGACCGATGCTGATACAAGGACATAAAGTACCAGAGTTTCCCAGAGCCTAGCAGAATTATGCACTGAAATACAAAGTCTTTTTAAAAATCTCTGCAGGAGAAGTGATGAATTTCCAAATATGTGGAAAAGAATGGTTTTACATTTTAAACACTCTAGGAAGTTTTTAAAAGATAAGAAGCAACTCAAGGTAACCCAATCTTTCTAGTTTATTTATTTATTTATTTTTTATCAAAAAATGATGTCAGTTTATTTAGAAACTTGATGGCTTCTGAATAGAAAATTTGACCTCAAAACTCAGTGATGTAGAACCTGGAAAGATGTGCAAGATGAAGGATGCTAATGTGGCTCAACACTGTCCCAACAGGGAAGTTTAACAACTGACACGAGCTAGTGTAGAATAAACAGGCATGCACATCTGAGGCATTCCCTTACAACTACGCAGCTTGGATAGACTAGCAGTTCGCTAGAACAAGTGTTTCCTTCAAGCTCACAGTGAAAACCGGGTTGAGCGAGGTGATTAACGGTTTGGTTTGAGGACAAGATAGATGAGTACCTGGTTCTTCAGAGGTAGTATTTTCCTCATTAGGCCCCTGTAAGATCTCTTGATTCTTAAATTACTTTAGTGAAGTCTTTAGGTCAAAATAGTGGAACCGAATGACAAGATCTAATTTCTAGTCCATGACTAATACTTTGTTATTTCCACTAATATAGTATGAACTACATGTCTCAGAGGTAAAGCTAATTTTTTAATTTAAATTCAGTTTAACTCAAACATTTTTTCTTGAGCACTTTCTAATGGCCAGGAAACCATGACCCTATTTCAGGCTCTGCTGTGTCTGATTGGAGGTAATGACTTTTCATTACGTCTCAACATTTGTAAATGGATAAGGTCCTAGTTATTTCCTGGCATTATTAGGATGTATTGTGTAGTAAAGTGCATTGTACATTTTAACCCTTATGGGAAGAGGCCATCGTTAGTGTCTCTGTTTTATGTGTTCTCAGAACATCCAGGAAATGTGTCTATTCTAGCCTGAAGACTGTAGGTTGATCCAAACGTCACACCATGTCCTTTGTATTTCTTGATGGTACAGAAAACATGATGACAGTGCTTTGGGTATTAAAAACAAAATAATTTGGCTGATGCTTGGGAGTTACTTGCTCTTCCCTCTTCTCTATATATGAGATGCACCACCCTTATGTCTTCCTGTGTCTGTGCTAATCATCTAATTTGGTTAATGTTCAACCTGCAAGCTAAGTTGGTGTAGGTTGTCTTCCCTTCAGTACCCGTCTCTCAGCTCAGTAGTTCTGCAGAAAGAACATTAGTAATGAGCATATTACAGGGCGTGCTTGGCAACCTTTGTCAATTCAAAGCCTTCACAAACTGGATGCCACCACCTGGCCAGCTCTCGGGTCCTGATTTGGCATGTTCTCCGTCCAGCCTCTGGAGTTAGCCCTGTTATTACCAGCTCTGGCCCTCTGAACTGACTAAGGAGGGTCATTGGAAATGAAAAGGGCAGGCTGGCCTTCCCAACTGCAATCGTCCTCCTGCCTGGACATCTGTCTTTCTTCTCCACCCCCAGCAATCCTTATTCGGTGCCTAATCATTTCTCATCTGGATGAGAGTCAGCTCTCTCCACAGTTCCTGAGCAAGGCACCTGCCACCTGCTGAGCCAGCCTTCTGCGATGCTGGCTGCATCAGTAAGGAAGGGCTCTTTCCACCGGACCAGCTAGCAGTGGGAGGCTGATGCTCTAGTCCTACATCATTGCAAAGGTCTGGCTTTTCAAGTTTATTTCTCATAGATATTGTGAATTGGGAAGAAACTGTTCAAAAGTAAAGACAAACTGTGAAGGAGGAGGGAGAAAGGAAGAAAGGGAAAAAGAAAACACAATATGTATACACAAGATAACTAAGACAGTTATACAGCTAATTTCTCTTAGTTCATTGAAAAGAAAGATTTGTGCTAATATTGTTTGGACAAGATATCATGTGTGTATCTTGTGCTCTGAATAACTAGTACAAAGACAGCAATATGCAATATTTTAATTGTTGTGACTATTCAACCAACCTGTTTTGAAACTCTGCTTCTTGTTATTTTTATCTTTTTTCTCTTTAAAATAAAAAAAACCTCTTTAACAAATGGTGTTTTTCCTACTTATACTACGATGGGTCTCTTGTGATGTGATTAGAGATTATTAATATGAGTGATCATTTAAGACGCAAATGTTGGGCGACCACAGGCAATGAATAAATCAGTTCATGGAAGTGGCCTGAAGCAGAGCTGAGTGTGTGAAGCACTCTCTACCTGTGTTTGCAATCTATGTGTGTGTGGACCTGAAAGCATCTCTTGTTATCACCTTCCCACCACACACCACACACAGACGTGCACATGCACACACACGTAGAGGGGCACTCACCCTCCCCTTCACACCATAGTGAGCTTTAGAATACGATTTTTCCCTATGATCCCCATAAGCTATTATATCTTCAGCAGCATCCTGTAATTGGCATGCTACTATTTCTTCAGAGTAATAAATGAATATTCATGAGTGGGGAAAACCTAGGCTATAAATAGCTTCATTCTAGCTCAGCTCAAATTGCTGCCAAAATGTTATAAAAAACCAAAGTTTTTGGTGTGGTGCTGGGAACCCAAGTTCTCTGTGCTGAGTCTCAATCTGTCTTTTTAAAAATTATTTTTCATTTTCAGACAGGGTTTCAGTGAGTTGTTAAGTAGCCAGGCTGGGTTCAAACTTGAGATCTTCCTGCTCGGTTCCCTAGAGTGCCACCATGCTCAGCAAAACAGTCAGTTTTTAGGAGCTTCTTGGAATGTGAATTGCTAATGTGGGATTATGGATCTGTATTAGAGTTCTCCAGAGAGACATACCATCCCCCCACCTGTGTTATCTCAGAGTTATATAAATGGAAGAGAGAGGGAGGGAGGGAGAGAGAGAGAGATGAGAGAGAGAGAGAAAGAGTGAAAGAGAAAGAGGAAGAGAGAGAGAGAGAAAGAGAGAAAGAGAGAGAAAAAATAGGGATTTTGGTTTTTCTTCCCCTAACAGCACTGATCCCATCTTAAGGACCCCAGCCTCATGACCTCATCCAACCCTAGCTAGCGTCTTAGGACTCCACCTCCAAATGTCACCATGTTAGGGTTATGACTTCAGCAAGGATTGGAGGGGATGACACCAGGCCACAGTCACTTTCCTTTACCCTAGTTTAGAGGGATCAAAGCAGTGAAGGCACGATCCTCTCGCCTGTCACAGGACCTGACTTCTCTTCCTCTCCACTTCCTCCCTTCTCTTCTGTGAGCAGACCCTTTTCCCTGGCAGTGACTTCTCTTTGTGTGCTGTGTATTGCTTCTCCACCTCTTGTCCTCCATTGCGTTTCTCCTCCTCCATCCCCATTTGACTGTTCCTGAGACTGCCCTCTTCTTTGCCCTCTATTCTCTGGTCCCATGTGAACAGAACTGTCTCCTTTCTCCTCAGAGCTGTGAGTGGATACAGCAGAGTGGTGATGGATGCTTCCTGTAGTGTACAAGAACTTTCTCCTTCCCCAGTTGACTTCCTTTCCCTCTCCATCACTTCTGAGAGAAGACCTTGTGCCTGAGTCAGGATGTCTCCCAAGGTTTTCCTCTTCCTCTTGTGGAGAGATACAGTCTCCCTGCCCTCACTGGGTCTGGGAGGCTGCCCTGGGTTCTGGCAGGGTGATTTTTCTCATGGTGTGTTTAGCATTTTTCTTTGTTTATTTATTTTTAATTTTTATTTAAAGAGAAAAAAAGCAAAACAGAAAAAGGGGTAGAAACAATGCAGAATTTCAGAAAAAAAATAAACAGTAAGAAATCACTAGTTGATAAATTACATAGTGTTTTCTAAGGCATAGTTGTCCAAGTTACAAAATTAAAGCATACAAAGTGAACATTCAAACATTGGGGCTGCAAACAGTTCTGTTCAATGATCCAATAAAAACTTAGCAACATGGTTATCAATCCTACGCAGTTAAACATAAATGCAGTTATATCCTTTACAGCACTTTCTTTTCCTCCTTTTACTTTTTAAGTCCACTATCTGTCTAATTATATCTTGTTTCAGATTGCTCAGTACCTTACTGACTTGTTTTGTTGTTGTTATTTACTTTTTAATCACCTTATATTATTATGTTGCTTTGTTTTTGAGTTGTTCCTCATCCAAGCCCCATGGATCAGCTTTGGTGGAGTTGGGAGTTTTTTGCAGGTATTTTGGTACCTTGTTAACTACTTTTTTTTTGAAGGTAGCAAAATACAGTGGAACATGACAGAACAAACCCATGCCAGACAGTGAAGTGAAATTGGCACAGAACCTCACAGCAGGTCACCAGGACAATAGCAATAGGCACAATAGTACATCCTGTTCTGTTCACATTAGCTGTTCTTTCAATCAGGTAGAGCAACATGGGAGGAAATATTGAACTTATAAAAATAGAATATTGAATAGAGCAGTACCATTAATCAGAACTGAACAAAACAGTGATAAAAATAGTTGCCTTCAAAGAGATGGCAGAAGGAAATCCCCCTTACTTGCCACACTGCATGCGTTCATCCTCCCAAGAGATACTCAGACCTCCAGGTCCCACTTGCTAATGGGAGCGGGATGGATCCATGTCTGATTCTTAGTCTGCGCACTGGCAGAACCCCAGCCCTTTACCAGGGTGGCAAGCAGGCTGCCTGTTCTCCCAGTACCCCAAGTTCCAACATGGTGCAGAGCTCAGGAATCGCCGATAGTTCTCACCCTGGTGCACCAGTGGCTGGTGAGGCCCCCAGCTGCTTACCAGGGTGGCGAGTGGGCTGCCTCTGTTTAGCATTTTTCTTTTTTTTTAAATTTTATTTAAAGAGAAACAAAAGCATGTAAAGGGTAGGGATAATACAGATTTTCAAAAAAAAAAAGATAATAAGAAATCACTAGTTGATAAATTACCTATTGTCCTCTTAGAAATAGTTGTTCAAGTTACAAAATTAAAGCATACAAAGTAGATATTCAAACAGTGAGACTGTAAACAGCTACACATGCATGAATCTCTACACGTATTTCTATCCTTTCTGTATTAGAGGGAAAAACAAACCTTAGCAAGACAAAACAAAACAAAACAAATTCCTATAAAAACATGAAACCAAAAAGTCATATAGAACCACAGTACAAGGTGATCTACAATGATTGCTGTGTTGTTTCTTATTATCTTCAATAGAATGTCTATATCATCAGGCATAAATAAATATGGCAGTATAATTGAATATAGCAGTACATAACAATATTAGTAAAAATCAAACATTGTAGACAGTATAAAACTTCAAAGGCAGGTAATAATCAAACCAAAGTGGATATTCTAGTGAATCTTGACATCTTAAGTGCAATTGCCTATACTCTCAGACTTGATACTATCAATCACAACAGCTTTGAATAAAATCTATCAATACAAAACAGCAATCCAACAAACCAGTTTCAATTACGATCAGTCATGGTAAAACAGTGTAGGTTTTACAGAGCTTTAGATTAAGTTAATAGGAAATTAAGGATGATTACCATACTATATCCTGTTATTTTCAGGATTACTGTCTGTGCTCTCAAATCTAGTACAGGTAGAATGACTGGAACAGAATATAATACATCTAAGCAGAGTAGTGTGAGTAATGTGGGTTTTAAATCCTGGTGCACTATTAACAATATAGTGTATCAAGGCCATCTATGTTAGAGATTCTAGTTATGCTTCTCTGCCTCATTTCTGCTCTGCTATTTTTCTGCCTTTGTTTGTCTAGTTTTATCCTTCATACCACTGCCTGACCCACTCATTGAGGCCTTTCTGCCACTGTTCCTAAAATCCTGGTATTTTTTTTTTCTCTCTCTAGAATGTCCTTCAGTATTCTCAGTAGGGTTGTATTGGTGGTCACAAACTCCCCCAGTTCCTCTTTGTCATAGAACCATCTTATTTCTCCATCAACTTCTAGTGACAGTTTTGCAAGGTACATCAATCTGGGCTGGAGGACACCTTCCTTCAGGACTTGGAAGACTTCACTCCAAGCTCTTCTTGATCTGATGGTCTGTGTCGAGAAGCCAGCTGTGATTCTGATGGGCTTTCCTTTATAGGTAATCTGTTTCTTTTCTCTGATGGCTTTTAATATTCTGTTTTTATATTGAATTTCTGGTATCTTGATTATTATATGTCTGGGTGTAGTTCTGTTTTGGTTGTAGGTGGCTGAAGTTTTGTATGCCTCATACAACCAAATGTCATTTTCTTTTCCCATGCTTGGGAAGTTTTCCTTAATTATTTCTGTGAATAGCCTTTGTAATTCACCTGTATGTATTTCTGCTTCTTCGTTCACATTTCTTGTTCTTACATTGTAGATTCTCTTGTCATCTGCTAGCCTTTGTATTGTTTCTGCCTGTTTCCTGCCTCTTAAAAAAAGAGATCTTTCCTTTCATGATCAAAACACTACCAACTTGTCTTCAAGTTTTGATAGTTTATCCTTAGTTTCTTTTAAGGCATTTTGGAGTTTTTAATTTCCTGGTAGTCTCTTTGAATCTGCTTCATGTTTTCTACATTTTCTTTATATTCTTTATCAAATGTTTCTCTCCTTTTTTTGTGTTCCTCTCTTCTTCCATCTGTATCATACTGAGAGATGCTTCTTGAGAGCATTTATTTTATTACTCTACTCATATCCTGCTTTACCTGATTTAATATTGCAGTTTTGAGCTCATCTACAAGGTCCCGAAGATATCTCTTAATGTCCATTGAAACCATGTCTGATGTTGTGTGTTTGCTGCCCTCAGTCTCCCTTGTTTTTCCTTCTCCTGGATCAGGGCTCTCAGGGTTCTGGGCTGGGGACCTCCTCCTGCCTCTCTCTCCTGTCATGGCCCTGGCTTCCTCCACACATGTTACAGTACAGGTCCCAGCCCCTTTCCCTGTTGGCCATGTTTCCTCTGAAGCACACTGGTAATGGAATTCCACCCTTTCCTGCCTGCTCTTGTCACTGAGATGTAAGCAGGCTGTGTATGCCTGCCCCTCCCCACTGGGGCAGCCAAACTTCAGGGGTGATCACCTGGTTAGTGCTTGCTAGGCACAGGGAATTGATTTGGGATGTCTCATTGGGTCCTGGCCAGGGCGCAGCCCAGTCCAAGCAAATTGCACGAATCTGCTCTGGGGAGGGAGCAACCAACCAAAGTCACTGTCACTCCCAGTTCAGACTCCTCCTGCCCAATTCCAACATGTTGCCCACCTGGTCGCTCCCTTCCCATGGGGGGTTCTCACTCCCAGCACTGACCATGGATCAATGAAGGTTCCTCCACTGGCTCTGCTCTCTGCTTTCCATTGGGCTCACCAACCTCCGACTTCAGCACTGCTGTGCTTCCTGTGAGTGGCAGTGGGAATGAGTTTGGGTGGCTCTGCCTGCCGGTGCAGATTCAAGCTGGTGCAAACTTGGCGGATCATCGTGAAAATGCTGTGTCCCATAGTTTTTAGCTGTTTCAGTTGTAGTCCTGAAGTATTCGATGAGCTTTTTTAAGTTTTAATTTCTTCCTGTGTCAAGAGGATCCATCTCCCTCTGTCTGGGTCTCTCCAGGGTGTTTTATTCTGGTGTATGAGTTGTTTCTCCCAGGATGCTTTGCATTCTGTTGTTCACTGATCAGCCATCTTGTCTTCTCTCCCTGGAGGTTATTTTCTTTCAGGGCTTGGAATACTTCACTCCAAGCTCTTCTTGATCTGATGGTCTGTGTTGAGAAGTCAGCCATGATCCTGATGGACTTACCTTTATAGGTAATCTGTTTCTTTTCTCTGATGACTTTTAATATTCTGTTTTTATATTGAATTTCTGGTATCTTGATTATTATATGTCTGGGTGTAGATCTGTTTTGGTTGTAGGTGGCTGGAGTTCTGTATGCCTCACACAACCGAATGTCATTTTCTTTTCCCATGCCTGGGAAGTTTTCCTTAGTTATTTCTGTGAATAACTTTTGTAATTCATTTGTATGTATTTCTGCTTCTTCATTCACATTTCTTATTCTTAAATTGTAGAGTCTCTTGTCACCTTCTAGCCTTTGTATTGTTATTGCCTGTTTCCTTGTTATTTTTAAGAGATCTTTCCTTTCATAACCACACATTGAAAACTTGTCTTCAAGTCTATCCTTAGTTTTTTTTTAAGGAGTTTTGCCAGCTTTCAATGGAGTTTTTAATTTCCTGGTAGTCTCTTTGAATCTGCTTCATGTATTCTATATTTTCTTTATATTCTTTATCGAATGTTTCTCTCCTTTTTTTGTGTTCCTCCCTTCTTCTGTCTGTATCTTCCTGAGAGATGCTTCCTGAGAGCATTTCTTTTATTACTCTACTCATCTCCTGCTTTACCTGATTTAATATTTCAGTTTTGAGCTTGTCTACAAGGTCCCAAAGATATCCCTTAATGTCTATTGAAGCCATGTCTGATGTTGAGTGTTTGCTGCTCTCAGTCTCCCTTGTTTTTCCCTCTCCTGGATCAGTGATCTCAGGGTTCTGGGCTGGGGGCCTCCTCCTGCCTCTCTCTCCTGTCATGGTCCCAGTTTCCTCCACATATGTTACAGTGCAGGTCCCAGCCCCCTTCCCTGTTGGCCAAGTTTCCTCCGAAGCATGCTGGTGAGGGACCTCCACCCTCTCCTGACTGCTCTTGTAACTGAGGTGTGTTTAGCATTTTTCTTATTCCCCATTCACAGAAGCCATTACTTCTGTTTTGTCATTATCCCTGCAGTGACCTTACATCCCACTCTGACAGACCACTGCCTCTGCCTGTGCACACCAGGACCTTGTCTTTCAGTGTGGAGCACGTGTGTCTGTCCCAAGAGCCAGGACACATGTCTGTGAAAGGCTTATGCTGCCCTGTGAGAGTAGCTCTCCTGTACTTCCACCAGCTGAGACTTCTCAGTCTTTCCTTCCAGGAAATTGCTGACACTTTTCTTTTATTATCATGTCTTTAAGCAACTTCTGGACTCCAGAAATGATCTGATAGCTGCTTTCTTTGAATGAAGGGCTTTGCTTACTTTTCCTCTGTAGGAGAGCCCTGCCTTACAGTTTTGTGTAATTGTAGATGCCATTTGGCTCACATTTAGTATTTTTACCAATGTCACCCAAGCTTCTCCTATTTATTTTCTCTTTAATTACCTTAGTTTTGTAAGTAATAAATTAAAAAAAATTATTGAATATTCTTCCTTTTAGACTTACCTCTTCTTTTAGTGATTACTATGGAGAATACAAAGAGCATTAATTATCAAAGTCTACTTTAAATTAATAATTTTTCATCTTTTTGATAATACTTGAACCATTTCATATTTTAATTTCTTTTATTCTTTTTCCCTTTTTTGTGTTCTTGTTGTCACATGTTCTGAAGTCAAGTGGAAATTTAACTATAACATTATACAGTATTCATTTATATTTACTCAAAATGTACCTCTCCTTTGTTTTTCCTTATTTTTTTATTCCTCTGCTTCCTTCTCTGTTCATTTTTCTTCTTTTTGAAGAACTTCCTATAGACTTATTTTTTACTCCAGGCTTGGTGCTGATGAAATCTATTTTTATCTCTGTTTCTCCTTCACTCTCAAAGTCATTTTTACAAGGAATGGATTTCATGATGCTGCTTATTTACTTTCAAGCCTTTTAAACCTTTATGAGTTGTGACCTTGTTTTCACTCTTTTAAGAAGTCAGCTGTCAGTTATTACTGCTCTTCTGATGTCTTTTTTCTCTTTTGATTATTTGTAAGAATTTTCTCTTTGCTTTCAGTTAGCAGTAATTTTACTATAATTTATCTTAGAATGATTTTCCTCATATTCATCCTGCCAAGAATTCACAGTGAGTTGATTCTGTGGTGGGAGATCTTCAGTCACACTTAGAACAATTCCAGATATTACCCTTCAACCACTCTGATGTTCACTTATCTCTCTTTTCCTTTTTTATGACATAAAATTGCATGATGGTTAGACTCATTCCCCATATCATGTATGCTTGGTATCTTTCCCCCATATTTTTAAATACTTTTTAGCCTCCAAACTTTTGCCTAGATGTTTTACACTAAGCTGTCTTCCAGTTTCCTTATCTTTTCTTCTGTATGGTTGAGCCACAACAAAAATGGGTTTACCTCTGAGTATTAATTTGAATTATCATACTTTCACATTTTAAAATTGTTACTGGGTTCTTTTATGTATAAACCTCATCTGGTAAAGTCCTCTAAGTTTTCTTCTTGTCAAAAAGTCGTTTTTTGAACTTGTCAATCACTTTTACTTTAAAGTTTGTGCTAACATCTCTAATATCTTGGTTGTTGATGGAAACACTGCGGACCCTCTATCTCAGAACTGCTCAGTGGGGACATAAGGTAAGCCACACAGACAATAAAGATTTTCCAGTAGACACCTGGATGCCTTGAGCGAAATTAAAAATAGTGAAATGCATATAATCATATATTTTATTTAACTTGGTACATCAAAAGTTATGTCAAGCTACTGTCACCACAAATTTATTAGTGAGATTTTTTTGTTATTTAATTTTTAGTGCAAGCCTTTGAAATAAGCTGTGCATTTGGCACTTCATCAGAACACCTCAGGCCTCCTTCTTGGTCACTGCCCAGTCACCCAGACATACCCGCCACCCACACGCAGCAGGACTTGGTGGGCAACCTCTGTCTTGCCAGGGCTGTGCTGGCCCCACAGCACAGAGTGTGTTTGGCTCTGCTTGTCTCTTGTTTGCCTCCCTTTGCTCAGTTGGTCCAAATGTTCACAGCAGTCCTGACCCTTAGTGGACTCTCCAGGGAAACTGCCACATGCCAGGGGCACCTCTTTGCACCTCATTTTCTCAGGGCATTGGCCCTGTAAGTCCTGGCTGCCTTGGTGGTCCTAACCTCAAGTTTTTGTTTTCTTAGATTCAAAGCACTGCTAAAAAGTACTAGCTCCTCTCTCTCTCTCTCTCTCTCTCTCTCTCTCTCTCCCTTCTTTTAGACAGAGTCTCGCTATGTAGTCCAAGCTGGCCTTCAACTTGCTATGTAGCCCAGTTTGCCTTGCACTCACAATCCTCCTACCTCAGGCTCTCCAGGGCTGGGATTACACATCTGTACCACCAGGCCCAGTGTGCTCTGTCTCTTAATCATGTCCTCGTGCCTGGAAATTCAGCTGTCACAAGAATAACACCTGGAATGTTGGACTTTTATTGATAATGTTAATCTTCTTGTCCTGCACATTCCCAGGTCCCTGAAACTTTCATATCATTAGTTCTGGTATCTTGTTAATATTTTCCTGTACATATATTTTTTTTTAAAGGAAGAATATATCTTTTGAGTTTTGTCTTTAGCACTCATGAGTCTATATGAGAATTCATATGTAAATGTTTAAGTGTGAAAATGATTGTGTTTTTTCAGTTCTAACTAAAACCACTCCAGCCGGCGTGGTGACACATGTGTAATCTCAGCACTTGGGAGATTGAGGCAGGAGAATCAGCATGAGTTTGAGGTCATCCTGGGATTCATAGTGAGTTTAAAGCAGTCTGAACTGCATGTGAGACCATGTCTCAAACAAACAAGCACACAAACAAATGCACACTACTCTAGAAGAAAATTTCTTAAAATGTTTTCCACAAACCCCTGGCCCTCTTAGGTGCTCTAGGAAAAGAAAAATTTCCTTTGTTAGAGATGGGTGTGAGGAACACAACAACTCTAATTCCAGAAATCTGGGAAGTTGAAGCAGGAGGACTGAAAATTTGAGCCAGCCTGGGACTGAGAGAGACCCTGTTTCAAAATTTAAGAAAAAAAGTTTTTAAAATGGACTGGGGATGGAACTCAGGATCAAGGTTCTGGGTTCAATCCTGAGTATTATAAAAAAAAAATCCTTTGTTCATATTAAAGGGTCAGTCTGGCCCCAGAGCCTGTTCATGCTTGGGATGCAAGAAAAGAAACTTTCCAGAATTATTCCAACCGCAGAAGTCAGCCCTGCCTGGGAGGGTGGCTGATGATGACCGTGACACACCCTGCAGCTGGCACCTGGCTCTCCCGCAGAGCCCTCCCCCCAGAATAATGCTTAAAAACCCTTTCCCCAAGCCAAACAGTGGCTTAGTCTGCAAGGCAGGCTCCTTTCCCCACCCCCCTTAAAGCTTAGAATGTCTGGTCTGGCTTCCCATGGGTTCTGGTCCATTAAACATTAGCCAGATTGAGGGAAAAAATTTAATGTACAGATTTAGTTATATAGCTCTTGAAAGAGCAAAGAAATGGCAGGAGAACAGAGGAATAAGCCGGAGTTAAACAGAAGCAGGAAGCTGCTGTGGCCCCTCCTGGTCTAGTGTGGCAGTGGGGAGAGAGGGTTTTCCCTGAGCTGGCACCTAGCAAGCGGAATCGTGGAGGAGTTGACTAGTGGGAGTGAAGTCACAGAACTCAAATGTTGTCAGTGGAGAGGCTTTGCGAGGCTGAAAAGAGAAGAGGAAGTGTCCTGGGTCTCCCTCCTCCCACGTGAAGTCTGCCACTGTCCGTGTTTCTTATGTAGTTGATTGGTAACTGGTGGTCAGATGAAACACCAGCTGAACTGAATCAGCATGGTGCTGAGTGTGGAGGGCCCACCCGAGGACTGTTGCCAGCATAAGAAGGAGACCTGGAGAGGAGGAGGAGCACTGTGGGTTCTCCTAAGTGTTGTTGTTTAGAGCCATTGGTTCTCCTGGAGGAGCTTGTGATGCTGATATGCACTTGACTATTATCTTTGGAGGAACTTGGGACCTTGTCACTGATAATGGCCATGGTTCACTTTGAGGATCTTTGGTGTTTACTTTGAGCATTGGTTTCTGGCTCTGGAGGGGAAGATGTGTGCTGTTCAATCTTCCAGAGAAGCTTGGCACACTGGCTTCCTGATATGAACTTGTTGATAGGAACTCTCATTGTTGGAGGATCTTGGGACTCATTGTCACTGAGGATGGCTGCGGTACTTTTCAGGGGAGCCCTGGTCCTTATTTTGAGCATTGCTTCTTGGCTCCAGTACAGAACTCTCAACCCGCTGGCACAGATCCTTCACCCTACTAGCATAGACTTTCTAGCTTCCACCACTGACCTTTGGGCCTTCCAAGCACAAGACTGTGAAGTAGACTTACACAAGTCATGGTTGTGGGCTCCAGGCCTCCAGTTGGACTTGTGGGAGGCATTGCCTTGGGCTCCAGGATTTCACTTGCACTCAGGCAGGATGTTGCCCCTGGATCCAGGCCCTTGGCTGGATTCCCTAAGTCTTTGGTGTGTGGACAGTTTTCCTGCACTTCTTGTATTTGACTCGGGGTGACTAGCATAAAATACTACTATAAATTATGTGTCCTGTAATTGTTCTCTTTGAAACCCCTGACTACAACAGACAGATATACCTGAAATCCAGAACACGTGTAAATCTGGGAAGAAATGGTCCTCAGCAACTCAGAGCAGAAGAAAAGTTGCAAGGATAAGGATGCATGATACAATCAAATTACCAGCACAGGGTCAGATAATTCTGGAGAGGCTTTCCATCCATGTGTGACTGCTGTGGGCAGCTATAGTGTGGATGGGCAGTGCCTGTGGACACAGTTAGGAAGCAGTACATCTTAGATGGAAAGCAAGCAGAGATATACAGACAAAATCACAAATCCTACATCCTCAGAGCTCACCAGGTAGGCACTGAGTTAGTAATACTCCCTCTTGTGTGAGGAGAGGATTCGAGCAGGTCAGAAACACATGCTCTGGTAAGGACTGTATGAGTTTTTCATCTCTCCTATCTCTGGGATATATCAGCTAGGCCCCCCTTCTTTGTAGCATCCCTTAGTAGGCTCAGATTTCAGGCTAATCCAAGTCCTATTTCTGCCATCATCAAGTTCAGCTCTGAGTGTTTTAGTTTTACTTTAAAAGTTCACAAAAAATACTTTTGAAATATTGCTGAATAGGATCCTTCATTTTAAAGATTCATAATACAAACCAGCACACTAAAGCTCAGTGTTTCTGACATAAGGAGATTACAATCTTTCTAAATGGATATAGATTCAGGACAAGGTTTTATGAGGGCATGTTATTAATTTTCCCTGGACCATTTTCTCCAGGATCATTGGATTAGGTGATCTCCCTCCTCCTAAGTCCTCACACTCTCGCAATTTCTCGCAAAATAATGCCACAAATTAATTCATTCGTACTAATCTTTGCATTTAGACATAAATATCCAGATAGGGAGACAGATCACCACATATTTGTACAACTCTGTCTGTCTTGACCACTTGCCAATACACCAGGCTTGAAGTTCATTCCTAATTGTCCAAGCTTTAAATCTCCCAGGAATCTTTTTCCACTATTCTTACTTAAATTTTTTTTTTGCATTTTACTTAAGTAATTAAAATGATTTTGTACTGATAGTTGAAGACATAAAACTGCCCATATGATGCTGTGATACGCTCATGTACCGTGTAATGTGTAAAGCAAATTAAATACACCGAGCTCCTTAAGCATCTACCGTTTCTTTGATGGTGAACACAGTTAAAAATTCTTCCTTCTGACTTATTTGTTATCTAAATTTCAAGGAATAAATTAAGCCCTTTCAACCCATGAAGACTCTCCTAATCTCTCTGGTAATTTTCTTGGTAGAACTGGTTAACACTGGGAGCATTTGCTCTGTATCATAAACTCTGAATTCCATCCAAGGGTGACTTTTCTGCATCCCCGTGCTCCATACTGGGGTGTGTGACTGACTTGGACCACAGCTTCCCAACCCATGAGATGTGCAAGTTCATCCTTTCCTGGGAAAATTAGCAACTTAGTGAGATTCTGGCTCACTAAGTAAAAATAAATAAGTTTTCCTCATATAGCTCAGTGTGAAAGCCCTGGGTTCAATCCTCAGCTACACACAGACACACACACAAATCATAACCACAACCATCAGAATGGTAAGGTTGTCCCAATTATGAAAATACTAAAAAACCTGTGTTTGTAGACCCTAGCACTGATGGTGAAGAGCCTTAAAATGATGTGACACCCAGTGGCAGTCTTCTAAAGGTCTGTGAGCTTTGAGAGAAAAAGACAAAATATAAGAGAAACATCTGAAGAGTTGGGTGGGGAAAAATGAAAGTGAGAGGAAAATATTGGTTCTTAGAAGACAGAATTATATCAAAACCACAACCCCTCTTGGATCAATGAAAGCTCATCTGTGAGGGGACCCTGAATATGCCACAGATGCCACAGGCCTGGGAGTGAGGGGCCACGAGACCCACCATGGGGACACAAGTGTGTGGTGTGGCCTGAATGCAAATAGGAAAAATGAGAGTTAATGCGTCCAAGTTGACAAATGCTTTCCCTAATGACAGTCGTGAACACAGTGTTAGAGAGCACCTGGGGGAGTTAGGGACCTGCAGCAGCTGGGGCTCAGAACTGCTGAAATACAAAAACTAAAAATGAAAATGGAGAAGCAGAAAGAAACTAAGAGTGTTGATCAAAGTCAGCCGAGAAAGGAGAAAATGTATTTCAGAGCAAACTACTGAACTCCAGTGAAAAGCAAAATAAGATAAAGTGTAGAGAAAGAATTCACAGAAGAAAATAAGATAATGAAGAAGTTAAAAAAAATCAAAGGAAAAGTGGTTGACAATTAGATCAATGAGAAACGGCATACACATCACTGAAAACAGCAGACCATAATTGGAGGGCTGGAGACATGGTCCGTTCACAGAGCACATTCCTAGCATGTGCAAAGCTCTGGGTTTGATCCCCAACCCTGTCCCCCCAAAATGGCATTTAAATTTTAATCCAAGACTTGCCAGAATTAAAATAAGACTCAAATTTACATACTAAAAAACCTACTGAGAATATGGGCAAATAAAAAGAAATAACCAACTTTAAGATATATCCTAGTAGAACTGTTAGACTTCAAAGATAAATCTCAAGGGTTTCAGGCAAAAAAATTAAGAATCATATGAGATCAAAAGGAATAGCTGAAATTAGAATTCTCAAAAACAACCTAAAAAACAAAGCAGAAGTGAATCAGGCATTTTCTTTTTCAGTGAAAGAAAACATGAACAACTATTTTTAATTTTAGTTAAGTGGGTTAGCACCAAGGTACAGAAAACAGTTACATGCGTATGGCAGTTAGGGGCTTGTGCATTTACAACCTCCTCTGGAGGAATCCACAGAGAAGAAACTTTGTTTAAATAAAGGACTAGAAAAACTTCAGGAAAAAGAATAATCATGTGCTGTCTTACTTATTTTCTTCATTGCTGAGACAGAACACCTAACTTCCATAACTTAAGGAAGGAGAGGCTTATTTTGGCTCACAGTTTGTAGAGAGGTTTCAGTCCATACTGGCTGGCTCTAAGGCAGGGCAGCATGGCAGAGGGGCATGGTGGAGAAGTAACAGTCCATGGCATGGCAGCAGGATGTAGAGAATGACCAAGGTAGGAGGAGGGAGATGGACCATTCCAGGCCACTCTCCTGTGACCACCTCCTCCAGCCAGACTTCACTTCCCAACACCACACTTAGCTATAAACTCATCAGTGGACCAAGCCAGTGTTGAGTATCATGCCCCATGATCCAAGTACCTTCCGAAGCTGTACCCATGAGCACATGAGGCTTGGGGCAGGGTGATGTATAAACCATTACATTTGTATGGTAGAGCTTTCCCTGGTGTGGACAGAACTTGAAGGCAAAAGTAAGGAATAAACCTTAAGATACAAAGTTGCACATTGTAAAAATACTCTAACATAAAAAGGAAAGGAAAAGAAAAAGGGCAAAGGAAAATAGAATAAATTTATTGACTTTTAGAAAGTAGGTGTAGGTTGAAGTATGTTGCTAAACATTGATATCTCAGGTGGTAAGAAAGTAAATTAAATAAGAAAACAAAGCTTAGGATAACAAAAGAGGGCACAGGTCAAAGGCAGACACCACAACAGAAATACAAAGTTCCCAAATACAAAAAGTTTTAAAGATAAAGAGAAAAATATATATGTGGAGAAAGGAAGATAGTAAAAACAGCAAAAATGTATAATTTTTATAAAACATTGTAATCATGTTCATATTTGGTATGTCATACAAATCGATAATTATGCATAGAGTATTAAATATTGATATTTGTTATAGTTTGCTGTGTAATGCAAAACCTAACTAATGTCTAACAAGAAAGTGATACAGGAAGGTTAAATAAAAAGATAAAGTATACACACAAGGAAAATGAAAGCAGTGAAAAGAGATTGCAGTCCTAATATCTAGGTAGAGTTGAAGTCTAGATGTATTCAATGTGACAGACAAGAATACATCAAAATGTTAAAACCATAACTGAAGGTGGAGCTACAACAGTGATATTATTAACACAATGGCTACTTTTATGAAGCAAAAGCCATGGGAGCTGCATGGAGACACAGATGGAAATGTGTGTGAATATTCAGTACCTCATTTCCAGCACAGGACAGACCAGGCTGTCAAAGCCAGCAAGGATGCAGAAGATCCAGAAATTCCTACAGGAACAGTGTGAATACATGCTAATATTGATAACAGAGTATGCAATCCTCAAATTTCCATGGAACATTTCCAAATAACTAACCATATGATAGAAAACTCTAATATACAGTAAATTCCCCAAAATGAAATTTTACATTCAAATTTTTCTGATTAAAATACCATAAAAGAAGACATTATTAATAAAATCTTAATGGGAAAAGACTCTTCCAGATGTAAAAATTTCTTTAATCTGTGGATGAGAAAGTGAATGCAACTTGGTAATCCTGAATCTCTAAAATGTAATGGTCATGAAAACTGCATATTTAATGGTATAGGTGTAGGACTGGGGATATAGCTCAGTGGCACAGCACCTGCCTGGCAAGTGTAAGTTCAGTTCCCAGTAACAGACATAATTAAATAAAAGAAAAAATAAATCAAATTCATAGGTGTAAATACCATATTGTCTCCCTAGTGTAAGAAATTGAAAGAGTAAATAAGATCCAAAAATCCTCAGTAAATATTGTGAAAGGATAAGAAACTGCTCAAAGGGGAAAAATAACTCAGAGAAAAGGAGAAAAGAACAAAGGGAAATGAAAAAAGATATAAATTTGTATGTATACCCTTAAGATAGTTAAGATGATTGTATTGCTAATTCTATTAGTTCTTGAAACAAAACAGTTAACACTCATAGGATTAGATAAATTTTGCGTGTCTATATCTGGTAATCCGAGTAACTCTTTTGAATATAACTATGCAAAATAATGACCTTTGTTAAGTTCCTACCTCTCTGTTTTGAATGCCTATAGTGTTATTGCTTTGTGTTTTTTGTTATTGTTGTTTATCTCTTTTGTTTCTTGTTTTTCATTTTAGTATATGTGCTGCCAAAGTGAGCTTGTTTTTCATGTATTTTTTGTTTTTCCCTCTTTAAAATAAAAAGTGTTATATTTAAAGAAATGATCAGAAGAAAGTTCAGAGGACTAAACACTTATCAATAAGAATGAGAGTAAATAACTTAAAAGTTTAGAAAACTAGGAAAATCAACGAAAATGTAAGCACATGGAAGGAAATAGCTAAAGCAAAGATGATGACTTCTGGGAGGATAGCAGAGCAGTAAGCAGCTCTAAGACCCTGAAAAACAAGCCTTGGGGAGGAAAAGGAGAGAAGTGGATCCTTGGGACCCAGGAAGGGTCTGAAGGGAAATTGGAGCCCACAGGGAGAGTGAAGAGGTGGACCACAATGCAGAAAAAGGAGGGGGCAAACTTCATTTTCTCCCTGGCTCCCAGCTTGTGGCACGACAGAAGAAGCTTGAATCTACAGAGACACAACCAAGGATGGTGAGTCCAGAGCTGGGCACAGATGCTCCAGTGGAACAGAGCGGAGGATGGTAGGCATGACAACAGCTCATGAGTGACTCCAGTCCAGATGACTGGTATGTCCCCTGGAGAGGTCATTTTAGGAGGGGGTCAACTGAATCCAGGAGTTGGAGCAGTCATGAATTGTCTTCATCTTAGGGCTCCTGGTGTTGAAATCCCACAGTAACTGGGTGAGGGAAAACCATGGGAGACTTCCAGGGTCAGAAAGCTGTGATCAGGCTGGAAACAAGAATCTTGTATGCTGAACAACTCAGGCCCCCAACCCCCAACCAGAGGCCAGGATCAGCCTAAACTTCTGAGGGGTTGGAAGCAGCTAAATCAGCACCCTGCCCTAATCCTACTGCAGGCTTGCTAGCATTACCTAGCACAAATCTGGGGCCAGTCCGCCTCCTTTGTCTACTGGGGACAGCAGAGTCACACCATGAGTTGGACACTAACACAAAACTGTTGATCCAGAAAGGCTGGCCATAGGCTTGAAACCACAGAGAAAATGCTTCCTCTCCCTTCCTCTCTCTCTTTTTGCTTTTGGTTTTTTTCTTGTTCATTTGATTTTCTTTAAATTTATTTTTCATGGGGGTGAACACTATTTTTAAGTTGTTTTTTTCTTCCATCTTCTTTACCAGTTCCCTGAAGCTTGGGTAAATTTCGTCATCAAGCCTTGCCTCTAATCTCTTCTATTATTTCTCTATTTTTTCTCTTATCCCTTTAAAATTTTTTGTCCTGTGGATAAAATCACTATGTTGAGGGGATATTTACTATACATTTTTTCTAGTTTTTTAAACTTGCATTATGTAACTATAAATCTTGTACTTATGATGAAAGGTAGAAAATTAAGTTATCACAGTTGGTCATTTTCTAGACCTTGCTTGATGTTTTTGCTGATTATATTGCTTTAGCCAAGGTTACATAGTTGTTGGGATCAGTTGCTCTTCCTTGTTTGATAATACTGAGGTTGTCTGGGGGTCACAAACATTACTGTAGTCCAGTACCTAATAACTGGGTTCTAGATCAAAGAGGCAGCAACCTCTCATTCTTAAGACATCGAAGGGACAGTGTCTTGGGACAGACTCAAAAGTCAACAGCCAGATCCCCTTAGAAGACATCTCTGAAGACATCATTTTCTAAACAGTGCTAGTGATAAAGCTAATGCCACAAGCAATTTACAAGCATCAATGCAAAAAATAAATATAAAAAAATAGAGAAAACAAAAGGAAGATGCAACCCTAGACCTTGAGCTCAATCAAGGAAAATCCAAGGGGCACTGAGGTGGAAGAAATCAGAAGCCACTCAGAAGTAATGGAACAGATGAATGAGTCTCTAGAAAAAAAGTTACACAGATAACTAGAGATGACCATACTGTAGAATATGATTAGTGGGTCTAGTGTATATACAGAAAAAAATAGAGGGCCTTAGGAAAGTGATTGAAATCATGAGTGTCCAACATAGGAAAGAATTGCATTACAATCAAACATATCCAGGAGATAAAAGTTCTCTTCAAAGTATGAACAGCAGAATCGACCAAGCTGAATACAGAATATCAGATTTAGAAATAGGTTGGCTGTTAGTGATCATCAAAAGGTTTCTTTAAATTTTTCTTATTTTATAAAAAAAAAGGTAAAACAAAATTTCATAACACATAATAGGGGAGTCTTCTTGAAGCTGGGAAGTTGGCAGATCAATAAGCAATAAAATGAAGAGCCTCTCTGAGAGAGACAGCTCAGATGCTGGAATAAAACATCCTGGAGAAGACCAGATGGAAGGAGATAGATCCTCTTGACCCAGGAAGAAACTAAAGGGAAAAAAAAAAAAAAAAAGAAAATCATGGATGGAAGGCTGTAGTCAGATGCACTCCCACCAGAGCTGGTCTCATTGTGTATGAAACGCTGCTGGAATCCAAAGATGTACAGTTGCAGTGAAGTTGGGGGTTGGTGAGCCTGAGGACCTCAGTGGGAGGAAGTGGTCCTGGAGGGGAGCGGTGGAATGGAGAACAGCACTCAGCTTGGAGATCTGTACCAACTCATGGTGAGTGCAGGTAAATCAGTCCTCCCATGGGAGTGGGTGACTAGCCAGGTGACATTTTGGAGTCAGGCAGGATAAACCCAGAACCAGAACTGCAACGGCTTCAGTCAGCCACTCCTAAAGCAGAGCAGATTGGTTAGAATTGCTTGGCCTGAGTCCTGCCCCTGTGTGCGATCCCATAGCCAAGGACAAGGTCTCCCTGAAGTTATCCCTAGCCAGCTCCATCCACATGGCACACAGTAACATGGTGAAGACTCCGAGTGATTGACCAGCTCAGAAGGGAGGGTCGAGCCTGCCCCACTCCTGCTTGTACTTCACTGGCCATCAGAGGACTGGGAAGGGCAGCAATCCCTAGCCAGTATGCTTCAGAGTAATCGTAGCCAATACAGGAAATGCCAGGGACCCCCATTATCCACTTGTCTGGAAGAAACCAGAAACATGACAAAAGGAAGAAACAAAAGGAAATCTCCAGCCCCCACCACAAATACTACTGGCCCAGGGGAGGTAAACACAGAAGAGATTGGGGAGTGCACACTTGCGGTGTCTGAAAAAGCAGCATCTGACATAAAGAATTATCTTCATGACATTATAAAAGAACTAAAAACAGAAATTCTAACACAAGTAAAGAAAGATATAAGAAAAAATAATAAAAGAAATGCTAAGTACCTCTCAAGAAGACACAGATGGAAGAATGGAGGGGCACAGAAAAAGGAGAGAAACCTTTGATGAAGAATATAAAAAAATCTAGAATATATGAAACAGATTCAAAGAGACTACCAGGAAATTAAAAATTCCATTGAAAGCTGGCAAAACTGCTTGAAAGAAACTAAAGACAGACTATCAAACCTTGAAGACAGGTTTGCAATGTGTGATTGTGAAAGGAAAGGTCTCTTAAAAATAACAAGGAACCAGGAAGTAACAATACAAAGGCTAGAAGACGACAAGAGGATCTATAACTTAAGAATAAAAAATGTGAGTGAAGAAGCAGGGATAAACACAAATGAAATACAAACACTATTAACAGAAATAATTAAAGAAAACTTCCTAAGCATAGGAAAAGGAAATTATATCCAGATATATGAGGCATACAGAACTCCAGCCAGCTATAACTAAAATAGATCTACACCCAGACATAGAATAATCAAGATCCCAGAAATTCAACACAAGAACAAAATATTAAAAGCTGTCAGAGAAAAGAAACATATCACCTATAAAGGAAAACCCATCAGAATCATGACAGACTTCTTAACATAAACCATCAAATCAAGAAGAGCTTGGGGTGAAGTATTTCAAACCCTGAAAGAAAATAGCCTCAAACCCAGATTGATGTACCCTGCAAAACTGTCTCTCAAAATTAATGGAGAAATAAAATGCTTCCATGACAAAGAGGAACTGAGGGAGTTTGTGACCACTGATCCAACCCTACAAAAAATACTGAAGGACATTTTAGAGAGAGAGAGAAAAAAAGACCATGGTTTCAAGAACAGTGACAGAGGAGGCTCACTGAATGGGGCAGACAGTGGAATGAAGGAGAAAAGTAGACAACCAACAGCAGAAAAATAGCGTGGCAGAGATGAGGCATAGTCACTAACATGGATGGCCTCGATACACTAATAAAAAGAAACACAGGCAGAGTGGATCAGGAGACAGGGTCCATCAAGATGCTCTACATAAGAAATACATTTATCCTGAAAGAGGGGTTATAGACTGAAAGTCAAAGATGAGAACATAATGCTCTTTGTGACAGGGAACCAGAAAAAAGTGAAGGTAGTTCACCTATCGGCTGTAGATTGGTTGCAAAGACATAACACTTTTATATAATGGAGAACTACTCAGCTATAAGGAAGGAAAACCTTGAGGCTCTTGTAGGTAAATGGATACAACTTGAGACCAAGCTCAGGGGTAAAAAGGCTCAGAACCACTTAGGTAAATAGTGGGTTGCCTTCTTAATCTAAAAACTAAAGGAGTTAGTGAGATACAAAATGTACAATGCACCCTAGGAAAGTGAAAGGGGAGGGATTGTCTAAAAAGGGAAGGCAGAGGACACTGCCAATCTTGTATCATGATTTGAAACCCATATTGCTTTCGGTGCTCTGTTTAGTTTGGTTATATTCTGTTCCAGTTTGTCTACTAGATTTGAGGGCATAGACAGTTATTCCAAAGAGAGCAGGATACACTATGGTAACCATTTATAATTTCCTATTAATTTAATCTGAAACCCTGTATTGCTTTCACTGCCTTGTTTTGACTGATTTTATTTAAACCTGTCTTGTTCAATCAGTGTCTTGTCATGACTGATTTTATTTAAATCTGTTGTTTGTTAGTATCAAGGCTGAGAGTTTAGGCAACTACTCTAAAGATGGTAAGATTCACTAGGATACCCATTCTGGTTTGATTATCACCCTTTTTTGAAGTCCTGTAATATCTCCAATGTTTTGTTTTTATTGATTTTGTTCCATAGTGCTATGTTCAATTTTATTGTACCTGATGATACGGGCAATTCTATTGAAGAATACAAGAGACATCATGGTAACCATTGTAGATCACCTTGTTTTGTGGTTTTAAATTATGTACTGTGCCCATCCTTTTGTTTTGGATGACCCCATCTTTTTTCTGATTTTGTTTTATACTTTTCAAAATAAAAAAAGCTTTTTAATAAGATGAGATCCCAATTGTTGATTTTTTAAAGTATTTTCCCTGCAATTCGGGTACTGTTCATGAACCCTCTATCTATATCTATGTCTGCAAGATTTCTATCTACTTTCTCTTTCAGTAGATCTACTGTTTCTGTTTTAATATTTAGATCTTTGATCTACTTTGACTTTAGTTTAGCGCATAGTGCTAGACATGGGTCTAAAAGTCTTTGGTATTTGGGAAGCTAGTTTTTCCAGCACCATTTATTAAAGAGGCTATCTTTCTTCCAGTGAACATATCTTCCAGTGAACATGAGCAATGAATATGTTTCCATTTTCTGAAATTTTCTTCTATCTCCTTTTTCAGAGTAATTTTTAATATGTAGATCCTTTATTTCCTTGTTAGATTAATTCCTAAGTATTTTAATTTTTGATGCTTTTGTGAAGTGTGTGGTTTCCCTAATTTCTCTTTCTGTGTTGTGAAGGTCAGAAATACAAGCTTGTCTCACAGGCTAGTTGCCTCTGAGGTGTGAGGGAGGATCTGTTCCCTGTATCTCTGCTCACTTCTCCTGGATTGTGATTAATGTTTGGCCTCCCTCCACTGCCCTCTGCTTCATCTATGTGTTATTCTTCCTCATGTGCATGTCTGAATCTGTATTAAATTTCCCAGTCATCCTGGATCAGGGACTCCCATGAGTGACTTTATTTTAACTTGATGAGCTTATTTTCAAATAAATCACCTTTATAGGTACAGGGGATTAGGCATCAGCATGAGTTTTGGGGGACCTGACTCAGCTTCATCAGAGTGGGTCTTGCTTACTGAAGGTCATGCAAATTTCTTCTAAAAGACAATGCCTTCTTCTCAGGATCAAGCTTTGTCTTTGGCCGGTGACAATGTGGTGACTGGTGTCAGTCCCAGCCAAGCCTACTGAGGGTGTGCTGAGACACGAAGCACAGGGAACCCACACTCTTCAAGACCTCAAGATCTGATAGAGGTAAGACAGTAGGCCTGAAGGAGCTGGATCAAGGAGGGCAGGACTCAAAATCAAGTGAGGAAGATTTTATCAGCATGAAAGCAGTAACCTATGGTATGGGGTAAAACAGTGGGATGGTATCGATATGTTGCTAGGATGGCTTTGGGATTCTTGGGAAAAGCAATGGCCACTTACTAAGTGGGGTAGAAATTCCATAATTGTCATGATAGATGCTAAAGAAAGGATCAAAGGGCTCAGAGAACCGTGCATAGCAAGCTGAGATTAACACAGTGTCCGATCCTTGGTGTGCAGTCAGTGATGTGAGGAAATGTGGCTCTTACATCTCTATCAGACAGGTCGGTCAAACAGCTTTCATTGATATGAAAAGCACAGAAAAAACACTCAGGTTCTTTCCCAGGGGCTATGTTAACTGTCCTTCTCTTTATCATTTTATAGCCAGAAGCTATCTGGACCATCTAGACATCTTTAGATATTACTTGTAAGCTGTAACATTATGTTAGCTGTGCTGGGGAGCAAGGAGTGGGAAATATGTCAGAGCCCTTAGTAAGGCCTATGTGCTTCAGAAGGTGGGAAAATATTAGGAAGACTCATGGACTCTCTTGTCCACCTTCTGAGGTGAAAGAGGAATTGTTGACTTTGAGTATTCCCCACTGCCAAGAGAGAAGCAAATAGTTGGTAGCACTGTGGATTCTGAGGGCAGCACGACTGATCTTTGGGAGTCTTGTTCCTTTCCATTTAGCAGAGACTCAGAGGCTTTGCATGGTGAATGGAACCAGGGCTCAGAGAGGGATCATCAGCATGCCAGGCTGCAAAGCAGTTGGCCTTCCTGTCTTGTACATTTGATATGATAGGTTAGAGATATCGTAGATAGAGTGAAGATGGGAACAGATATGGTATGAAGCACTGGGCATGCTGCATTTGGACACCACAGTGTATCACCTTGGGATTCATGGGGGGAGAGGCTGGTGCCAAGGGCACCAGGCAGCTAAATCATTCAAAAAATAGCTCCTGTTTCTGAAAGAAACAGACCTTGGGGCATCAAGTGGGCAACTGCTTAAAGCCCTCTCACAACAGGTAAGGTGGGCTCAGAAACAGCTTGTCATAAAATGGAAACAGTACCTATGGCTTAGACAAGAGCAGGTCCAGTAGGTACAAAAAAGCTACACAAGTGAGCAGGTGATCCAGACCCATCACCCACCACTGTGGTGCTGGCACTGCACATGTTACAGCTCATGTTACTGCACATGTTACAGTGCTGCTGATTGGCTGGAGCTCAATGGCAGCCCCCAATGGGAGCTTTTGAGTATGGTTTTTCCATGTGGCTTGGGCTGATGCATCTTGACTTAATCCAAGGAAGATCATGCAAGGGTCAATCCTCAAAAGACTCAGATTTTGTAGTGAGGTTTCTCTCCACCTGCTATGGATGTTGTGTGGCATTACTTCTGCAGCAGTCTGTTGACCAAACAAGTCACAAGTCCAGCTCAGGTTTAAGAGAAAAAAAGAGATTCTCCTGTCAAGGATATCTCAGTGGGACCAGTAGAAAAAATTCTGGAGCCATTTATATGTTTTTACAAGGACTGTCTCCCAAGACAGAGTACACACTCTAAATCATCAATCACTACCTGGAGCTCTGACTTCCTGTGCTGGGAAGAATGAAAAGCAGAAATGGGGTTCCATCCTCCATGACCCACTCTGTCACATGGGATTGAAGCTTCTGGTCCCTACAACTTCCAGCTGTGCATGTCTGGAGCTCCTGGTTTTCAGGAAAGAAGTACTTTCTCCCACAGACACAGTGAGAGCACCAGAAACTTTCAGTGATGGCTGCTGCTGCATTATTTTGAGCTCCGGGACCATGAAGTCATCCAGCTGAGAAAGGAGCCACCATATTTGAGAAGCAACTTCAGGTGGGTCTGCTGCCCCAGTGTGCATAGTGAGGAATCTCTTGGCATTTAGGCTTCCATCTCTCCTTATTCTAATGCTTAATGTATGTAGTTAATCTCAGCAGCCTGACCTGAGATGAACTTAGTGACAAAGGCATCAGATTTCTTACAGAGAGGCTTTGAGCCATTATTTTGAGACAGGGTCTTACTAAAATGTCAAGGCTGGGCTCAAACTTGCAATTCTCCTGGCTTAGCCTCCTGGAAAATACTGGGATTTCAGCACTGCACCACTGCGTACAGCTTCCTCTGGTTTATTCATTTATTTTAAAGAGAATAAAACAAAAGAGGACAGATCTAAGCAGATCAGAACAGAACAATGTAAGCAACACATCACTTCATAACAAGACAATTGGATATTAACAGTAGTTATCATAATGTCTCTTTCTTTGAAATAGTTGAGCTTAGCTTTACACACAATAGTGTCAAACATAACAAAGTAAAATAAACAACTCAAGAGAATGCAAGTATTCCAAGACATTCTGAACCATATAACCAAAGATGAACAATGGCTGCTATATTATCTCATTTTCCATAAAAATTTTGTTTTTACTATCATACATATTAAAATCCAATAACACACAACGTGATAGAACCAATGGTAATAGAAAAACAAAAGCATGGTAGGACTTCAGAGCAAGATGATATTAAATCAACAATGGATAACATACTGTCATTATCTTCAAAGTAACTATTAATATGATCACATATATTAAGATCAAACAAAACAGAATAAAACCATTCAAACCAGTGAATGAAGACATAAGACATCAAAGCAGTATAATGGTGAACCATGATTTTCATAAAATCTTTTGTACTCTTACCATTTCTTACACTAGGGAGACTATACAGTATTTATACATGTGAATTTGATTTGTTTCACTTATGAGTATAGATTCAAGATGCATCCATTTATTTATAAATATCTGAATGTGATCATTCTTTATAGCTGAGTAGTACTCCATTGTATAAAAGTACCACAATTTTTTTATCCATTCCTCGGTTGATGGGCACTTAAGTTGTTTCCAAGATCTGGCTATTACAAATTGTTCTGCTATAAACATGGGTGCACATATATCACTGTGGTAAGATGTTTTCAGATCTTTTAGGAATATGCCTAAGAGTAGAATAGCTGGATCAAATAGGACCTCCATCCCCAGCTTTTTGAGGAATCTCCAGATTGACCTGCACTGTGGTTGCACCAGTTTACACTCCCACCAACACTGCAGAAGAGTTCCTTTTTCCCTAAGCCTCTCCAGCATTTGTTGTTGGTAGTTTTGTTGATCCTAGCCATTCTTTCTGGAGTGAGATGGTATCTCAGTGTGGTTTTAATTTGCATTTCTCTAATGACCAATGCTGATGAACATTTTTTCATGTATTTATTTGCCATTCATATTTCTTCATCTGAGAACTGTGTGTTCATCTCAGATGCCCATTTTTGGATTGGGTCTTTGAATTTCGGGGGTCTGATTTTGTAAAATTCTTTATAAGTTCTAGACAGAAGTCCTTTGAGGGACAGTTCACTAAGATTTTTTTCCCAGTTTGTAGGTTTTCTTTTCACTGTTCTGGAGATTTCTTTGGACATGCAGAAACTCTTTAATAAGATATGATCCCAGTTATTGATTCTGGGAAGTATTTCCCTTGCAGTTTGGTTCTTGTTCATGAATTCTCTACCTACCCCTATGTCTTCAAGATTTTTACCTACTTTGTCTTGCAACAGATTTAGTGTTTCTGTTTTAACATTTAGATCTTTGATCCATTTGGATTTTAGTTTAGTACACAGTGATAGGCATGGGTCTAATTTTAGTTTTTGGCAAAAGAGGCAATTTCTAAAAGGAGAGCTGTAGGATAATGAAAAATTATACAAACTGGGAAATTGGTAAAGACAGGAAGGAGAGAAAGAAGAAATAAAAACAAGAAGAGAACAGAACAACAACAAAAGAACTAGAAACAATGTTCACACACTAATAAATCAAGAACAAGCAAGAAAAAAAAAAGAAAACAAAACCAAAAAAAAAAAAGAAAAAGAAAGCAAGGAAAAAAATGTCTTCTTTGAGTTGGGTCTCTGCTGTCACTGCTAGACTATGTGGCAGACAGAGTCCAGATCTACTGCAAGCCTGCAGTAGTTTTATAGTGAGGTAGTGATCATCCCAGTAAGCCTGCACCTTTAGTTGCCCTAAAGTTCAGGCTGGTTTCTGGGTATAGATGTAGAACCCGATTTGTTCAGACTGCAGCAGTCTGTGTGCCTCCTGTCAGCTTGAACTCAGTTTCCTGACTTCTTCACTTGATCTTAGCCAAAAGGCCAAGAAGCGATTCCTGACTTCTTGATGACTTGAATTTCTGCCTCATTCTGACATTGGGGGCCACTAGATGGGCTGCTCTGAGTTTTGAGCTCAGTTGGTCTTACTCCAAAATGGCTATAAGTCACCTTCTCCTAGGGGATATCTGAGCCCAATTAACTCAAAAGCCACTGAGGTTGCTGCCTACTGCTCTGTTTCA
This sequence comes from Hydrochoerus hydrochaeris, assembly GCA_004027455.1. Lineage (NCBI taxonomy): Eukaryota > Metazoa > Chordata > Mammalia > Rodentia > Hydrochaeridae > Hydrochoerus > Hydrochoerus hydrochaeris. The sequence goes on from PVLA01003445.1 coordinate 56,868, forward strand.
TGGGTGGGCTTCTCTTTGGAGGCCTCTGGGCTCACCAGTAGTCATCATGTGTGTGCAGGTTCAAGCTGCCCCTGACATGCAGTGAGTCAGGACTCAGGGAGAAAGTGCCACTTGCCACTTTTTTTTAAAACTGAAGTCTCTCTCCTCACTCTCCTTGTGGGTTTCAATTCTCACTTCATATCCTTTATGGTCCCAAGGACCCAGTTTCCTCCTTCTTTTGTTCTTCACATTGCTATTTTACAGTGCCTGTCTGGACACCAAGTCTTGGAGAGCCTCCTCCTCTGCTGTTCACTATTCTGCCATATTCCCCAAAATGAAATTTTTTTCCCTTACAAAACTATAATTCAGGCAATCAAGCTGGTAACAGAAGAAATAAGATTTGAGGAACACTGTTAAGTTTCAAAGGTGATCATGGTGTTGGATTATTTTTATTTCTTAGTAAGGGGGAAAATTAAAGAAATGGGAATTTTTTAAACTAAGGAAAAGGAAAAAGAAAGGGAATGAAAGGGTGTTGAATTTTTAAGTTTTGTAGTGCTAGGGAGCAAACCCAGGGGTTTGCATTTGGTAGCTAAGTGCTCTAACTACGGAACTACGTGCTCAGATACCTTGATTTACTTTTAAAAAGAGTAATGCAAAGTATTTTAGCTGGTTTAGATCTTTGTGTAGCATTTTACTTCTACTTCTCAATCGCAGATCCTCTGGTATAATACACTTGTGCTATATTCTACAAACAGCTTATGATTTGTATAACTATTCATTATGTCAGAAAAGAAAGTAGAACTAGACCTTGATAAACTGAGAAAAGAATAGTTTACTTGACAAAAAGTACTTTAACAATGCTTTCTAAAACATTCTTCAACATTCTAATTTTAATGTCCTTTTTCAACACATCTTGATTTCCAAAATACTTCAAAATTGAATTAAAATGGAATAGATAATGAATTTAGTATTTTTGCTTCAGTTTTAATATAACCACTAAAGCTGTATAGGTATTATTATTTTAATATGGTGTAAATCAGAAAAACTGAGATCGTCAGCAGACAATATAGATGATAAAGTGTTAAATAAGGTAGCAAATTATAGTTTTTGGAAACCATTTATATATACTAACGAACTGGAGTGGGGAGAATTAAGCAAAACAGATGGATTTTAAAAAATTAATGATGAACAATTATGCACACACACACACACACACACATCTCACTGCAAAAGGTTTCAGGTGATTATAAAACCCAAAAATCTTAGTTCATAATTCATGTAAATTTGTTGCTGTAGAACTTATTTTTTCTTCTCTCCATAAATACATTATTGACACAAAGAAGGTATTCTTAGTTTACTGACTAAAGTTAAGGAACACTTTAGAAGTTCAATTTCCTTTAAAAAGTAACTATCAAGAAGCTGTAAATCTCTTACTGCCTTTGTGTAGTTCTTAGATTTCATCTTAGCTATTTTTAAACAGAAAACCATAAGAGACTGCTGACAGGTGCAACCTAAAGGGTGAAGGAGCTGTCAATTTCTCAGCAAATCCTTCTTTTCTGATATTTTTCTTTATATATTATTAATCTGTATTTATATTTAACTCCAAATGTTAGTCCGCCTCACCCAGCCACAAAACCATTTGCAAAGAGGGTACAGACAATGAACAGCATTTGGTCGCTTTGAAAATGACAGAGATTGTTTGGGGTGGACGACTCCGTGCTGGTTTGTATAAGCTTTCTCCTTAAGAAGATAAAACAACTGAGAGAGATTTTTTGAAGTAATTAAAAGCCTCTAGGATTGAGTGCAGGAAAATTACACACCCATAAAAACCTTCCACTTCCAGGCAAGAGGAAATTTTCTCTGCAGCATTCTATCATTGCTCATTACTGCATCATTCTGACAACACAGTGTCTCATATTTCCATAAGCTTTTACATAATCTCTAAACAGGGTCAAAAAGGGTGAGGAACACTGAGAACAGGACACAGTTTGGATCTCCCATGTTGTCATTTACTTCCATTTTTCCATTCACAAATGAGGCAGAAAGATAGGGTTTTAAGATGGCTTTGTCCTAAGTCTGACATGTTAATAACTTACACAGCAAGAGGAAAGCTGTGAAAACTGCCACTGTTCTTATTCTCCCAAAGGATGAGTTGTAATTCAGTCATAATGAAGATTCTTAAACGTTCCTCCCCAAAACCTTTTTCTGTCAGGAAAGCCTGGAATCTGATTACCATCTCTTAAAAAGTATCTCATCTCGATGACCTTGTCAAAAAACCTACTGAGCTTGACAGCATTGGAAGAACCTGCAGGTAAGTACCGTGGATTTGTGCAATCCAAATTAATCTCTTCTGCATTGAAATCTTCAGCCAGGAAAGCAGTTCTAGTTAAAACTTCATGGTGCTTGGTTTCATGAATCTGGTCCAGTTTAGTCCCTGTTACCAACAGTGAGATTTGGTTATCAGCAAACTTTTCCTGATCATGATCCCCATTCCTCACCAAGATTCCTGTTGGTACAGAATCTCTATTGAGAACTTCCAGTGACCAACGATACAAGTTTAGAGATGACTTTTTATTTGTTAAGTCATGGACTAAAATTATACCATTTACAGAGTTGTAAAACACTGCTCTTGTGCTTTTCACACTGCTGGCACTGCCCCCAGAGCCTCCACCATCCCATAGTTCTATATAATAAGTCTTTTCTTCTGGGGTTCCTTCTTTGTAGTCATGAACTTTCTGCATTTTTATCAGCATTTTGGTCTTCCAAACTCAGCAGAATTGTGCATTAAGCTTTGCTTATAGCCTTCTAGGTTTTCTTCAGCCCACTTCTCAACTTTTCCAAACTCTCTAACATCCACTGAACAGCCCACAGTCCACGATGGATTTCCTAGCACTTGATTCTGGCACAGAAGATGAACTAGTGAAGATTTCCCAACACCGGAGTCTCCCAACACTAGTACATTTACCAGATCCAGGGACGCCATCTTGCCCTCCCTTTGTTTTTGTAACCATATTTTAACATGGACAGAGAAGGACCCTGCCCACTTCAGGGAGGGTCCTTCTCTATTCTTTTAGCTTGGCGATGTTTCACTGTTTTTGGTAATTTGCAGAGTACTCCGCTGATTTCTTCTTCAGTGTCTGAGCTTTCCCCTAGTCTCTGGGTGATCATTTTAGCAAATTGAGGGCAAATGAGACATTTCTTGTTCTTGCTTCTTTCTTCTCAGGTCTTAGACTGGCTGCTTAATTGGATAAGAATTTGTATCATTATTTCCTCATGAATTTGCACTTTGGAAACAAGGTCAAATCTCAAGATAGGCTATAAAATGAGTGAATATTTTTACAGAGATTTTATTTTTTCAAATTTGAAGCCATCTGTAGACCTCACACTTTAAAGTTTTCACCTGTTCACCATCTGCCTCATGTCTTCTTGCTGAGCCAGTAGCTCTGTCCTCTAAAAAGAAAGATGGCTGTAGTGGAATTCCACTAAGATGCAATTGCATTTGCATTTCCCAGAGTGTTTCTGCACTAGAGCATTTATACAGCAAAAGTTCATGTGCAACAAAACCATAACTAGTTCTATATGCATTCATTCAACAAGTATTTGTGTGCTGGATGCCAGTGATAGATTTGGGATGAGATGAGATACAGTTTTGAGATAAAACTAGAAGTTTTCAGTCTAGGGGAAGAGTTAGACCTGGGAAGAGAAATTTCACTGCAGGGCAAACTTTATGAAGACAGGGACAAATCAAATGTTTTAAGGTCAGAGAGGACAGATATCAGAGCCAGATGTGGGCATCCAGCTGCAGAACTTTCTCCCAAGAAACAAATTCACAGCATTTCCTTTCATATTCCTGTACTTTCACAATTTCTTGGCTGCATATGGATAATGATATCTTGTCCAGAAATGATTTCCTGGTCACATAAGGAGGAATTATGTATCCTCTTCAGGTCTTGTGACTTTTGGCAATGTTACCAGCACCAACCTTAATTAAAAAGTCTATTGAGATCTATAAATTGAAAGCTAAAGTTTCATCACACATAATGAGATACGATACCTGCTTTCATTTCTCCAGGAGTGTTGATAAAAAGGGGCTGAACTTCAAGGCCTTAATAAATTTGGTTGAAGTTTTATGACTTTTCCTCCATAGAGAAATGCAACTGACTATTAATGCTCTCTCAAATTTTTATGTTGAGACCCAGTCTCTAGTGCAATGGTATTAAGCAGTGGAGCCTTAGATGATTAGATTAAGGAGGTAGCACCCTCATTCATGGAATTTGTGGCCTTGTGAGATGGGGGCATGTTTACCCCTCAGTGTGTGAGGATACACCCAACAGCAAAACCTTTGAAGCAAAGAATGAGCCTTCTTCTGACACCAAATTTGCTCTTACCTTGATCTTGGATTTCCAGACTCCAGCATGTGAAAGGTAAATTTATATTGTTTATAAATCACCATTGAAAGTATTTTCTTGTCATTGCCTGAAAGGACAAAGACACTGACAAATAACTTTGGGGTTAAATCTTTATGATCTATCAAAATGTGGGGCTTTGGAAACTGTTCATAATCTCTGCTAAATTTCCACGGGAAGAAGAATGTCAAAGAAATGATTGGTCTTGAAGCTGCTGTTGCTCCTGCTGCTCTTATTTGCTTCAGATCAGTTCTTTACACAGTGTGCTATTTGCCTTGTAGATGATCTTTGCAGGCAGCAGTAGTGGGTCATCTGGATGGACCTGAGTGAAGACCTGAGTGTCCCCTGCCAAATCAAAGATTTGAAGTTGATGAAGAAGTCATCTCAAAGCTCTTCAGACCTCATCTGAAATCTGCCTGCTTTTTGCCAAAGGCTAAGAAGTTGTTGTATGCTCTCGTGTGGGGCAAAGGCATCAAGTAGGAAACCTACAAGACATGTATTAATTGTCCTTATACCAGGGGTAGCATCCAGGATCACCACTTGTAGGCCTGCAGAATGTGGGCTCATGGGGTAAGCAATCCCTTGGGTTTGAGCTGCATTTTTTAAACCCACAATTCTAACATTTCTAATCACCAGGAGTTATCTCTTATAAAAGGCCACCGTAACCCTAGAGAAATTATTTCAACACTGTGTTTGACTGCTGCTACTCAGGCAAATGGCAGACCCAGGTGCCCGCTCAAGGAAATTAATGCTCTCATTTGTCACCAGCTTGCACAGCAAATGCCCTCCTTCCCTTTCCTGTGGATTGAGTAATAGTTTGGAAGAAGAAAAGTGATAGGTAGAATGTTTCTCCTTGAAGGGGAAAACTGACAAAAGGGATTGACTATTCAAATTCCATTTCCATTTTAATGAGATGTTCTTTCTGCTCAAATTAAATGACTTTGTCAAAATAAATAAGAAGGTATGGTCACAGTAGATGGCAAAAGCCAGATACTTTGTGGAGGAAATCTGTCAGAGGTGGGGTGTTGGATTCTCACTCTCTGCTCCAGCAGGCAAACAAACCTCTGAACACATCTGCTTCTTGTTCTAGTTTAGGACAAACCCACTTCTTTCTGCCCTTGGGATAATTCTAGCCTCCTGTGGAGACTGACTTCAGTCTTTTCCTCTTGGAGTCAGAGTATCCATCTCAGAGTTTCTACATTTGCAATTTGCAGTTTAGTACTGCAGTTCTTCTCCCCTAAATTATTCTTTCCTGGTTCCATGAGGGCTTGGGCTCTACACAATGCCAATTTTGTCTTCTGCAATTCTGAATTCTCCATACCACTGAGCATCATGCTTGAGACTCAGCACATAAGTGTTTGATTGGTTAAATCCAGAAGGAATAGCATGTGTCCCCCCCTTTTTTTTGCTGCCTAGGATCCATTCTTTTCCCTTCAAAAAGTAAGGAATAATATTGCACACTGTTTGAGCCACTTCCTCCTCCATTTGAATCATATGTCTTGTATCTGATTGGCCCATTCCTCAGTGATAGTTTGCTCTCACTCTGCTGGCTACTGTGACTGGCTCAGGGATGGGCAGTCAGCATCAGCTAATCCTTTTGGAATGAGCTCCGGTGCTCCTCTGGGGTGTGAGTGAAGACCCCCTTCTTGCACCTTGAGCACTGTGGGAAGTCACTCTGGTCCTTGAGGAGAGCTGGCATTAGAAAGAAGGGAGAGTAGGGGGAAAATCTGTAGGACATCACTGGGTGAAGGCATCCTAGAGGTTTTTCAGTGTCAAGAACCAGTAAAATGATCTTCATTGTTCAAGGTCATCTGAACAGGATTCTGCATAACTAACAAAATGAGTAGAGGAGGTGCTTGCCAAGCATCGCCATACATTCCCAGTCCCTCTGTTAGGTCTTGTATCTAGATGTCCTCCCCAAAACCTCACATACTTATAGGTAGGACTTTTGGGGGTCTCTGGGTCATGGGTGTGTGATGCTGGGTGTGGATGTGTGGTACTGGGATTAAGAGTATATGATAACTAAACTGGTTTAGCATAGCTCTGAGTATGGATAATGGAAGTCTCACTCTGGGTGTAATTGGCAGAGATCAAAAGATTTATAGTCTGGATGGAATATAAAGTGACAGAGAGAAGAAACAATTGCTGCTGCTGCTTCCTGCCTGCTCTGCCATGGACTGTTTCTCCTATGTAGTATCCCTCTGCCACACTGCCCTGCCTTGGAGCCAGCTGGCGATGGACTGAAACCTCCATAAACTGTCAACTACATAAACTTCTCCTCCTTTAACTTTGGGTGTTGGGTGTACTGTCTCAGCAATGAGAAAAGTAACTGATACAGCTTCTTATTTATGCAGACATTACTCAGATATGTTTTCAAACACATCAGATCAGACCAAATGCATTTTCAAATAGAATTATATGTACCATTTCTTATTTTTAGTAATACCTTATTATTTCTAGGGGGAGAATTTTGCAACATTCCTTCAAGTATTTGAGAAAAATCTGGATTAAGGAAAGAAAGTAAAGAGCAAAATGTCTTATTTCAGTACATTATGAAATTAGCAGACACAGCTCCATCCACCATTAACGTACTTGATGCAGGAGTCATCTCCTGTTAAGAGTACTAATCAGTAATTTAAAGAAAAAGAGCAGGATGCCGAGGAATGAGATGAGCAGGTGAGCCCTGGGGTCTTGTGTTGTGAGAAGGTGAGGGGGAGCTGTGAGTCATAACAGCATTTCCAAGTGTGTCAAGTGAACTGCCAGGGCAGAGGGGGATAGGGAGAGTAGGGGGACAAACAGCTTGTCTTTCTCTAGCTCAGGCCTTATGCAGCCATCTCTCCCACAGAGCAGTGAATTCACAGCCCTTGATCTCACTTGCACCGCACTTTCCCCAGCCCACTCATCATTGCCTAGACTGGTTGTCCTCTTGACTATCATTGAACGCTAGAGAAATATCAATAATATCAACATCCAGGGCTGAGAAAAGAGCAGATGATTAAGTTATATGAGCCCACTACTATGCATGTAGGATGATTTGAGAAACAGAAACAGAGGTTTTGGCTCCTTGACTTTAAGATGAGTGATAAATGATCCCAAGTGGATGATGATGCTACCCTCTCAACAAAACTTAATTATGTTAAGTATTTTGGAAATACAAGCATTTGGATGCAGGGGCTTGATAGTCCTTGAAAGAGATCAGAATTTTATTGGTCTTTTAGATCTAATTTGAAAATGGAAAGTGATTGAGAGGGGATGGATATGGCTTCAGTATCATCATCACATGTGTGGTGCTCAGCACTACTTTTGAGTTGATGAAGCTGGAGCTTATCTGTGTGTCATGGGACATGACAGCCCATGCACAGCTCCTTCAAGGGCTGCAGTCGGACAGAATTCTGACCATCAGGGAGAAGATGAGCTTGAAAGGAAGCCACTCCTGGGTGAACAGCGAGACATTCAAATGCTTCCACTGTTCTCAAGACTTATCTCCGACTTGAAGTGTTTGCTCCGCCCTAAGAACGCTGTCTCCACCCCGAGCAACAGGTCTGGTTGTTCACTGCCAAAGTTCCAGCCAGAAACCATCAAGAGCACAGCAGAGGTGACAGGTTGGGCTCTAATGTGAAGTGAGCCACAGCCCCGAGTCAGTATGGCAGTCAGGGGCATCAGGTAACACACTCTGAGAGGACAGTCACTGTCCCCCACCCGAGGGTCTCTTCTTCCTGATTGCCCTTCTTCCACCCTATTGGTTTGTTTGGAAGTGGAAAACCATCTGTGAGGTCTCACAGAGTTGTTCTAAGGAAAGGAACAGCAGGTGGATACAGGGAGTGGAAAGGACTGACTTGGCCTGTGTGAGGAATGAGAGGAAAGTAGGACATCTTTAGCCAGAAGAATGGGCCAAGTGCATATTTATGGGTGTGCATGTGTGTGTGTGTGCACATGTGCCTGTGGCTGTGTGTACATCCATACTTATGTGTACTGTTCATGTGTGTGCATGTGAGGGCACACGTGTATTTCAGTGTGTGCATGTACTCATGGTTCTGTATACATGCACACATGTGCAACTGTTTGTATGTGCTGTGCGTGTATGTGCATGTGTGTACCTATGTGCCTGTAGGTGTGTGCACCTATGCCTGTCTGTACACATGTGTGTTCATGATGTGCATGTGTATGTGTGTTTTTCATGACAGGGAAACCAGCTGAGGTCAATTGTCAGGACTAGCAAGTGACCAGCCCCAGGGGTCGAGGTGACCACACAGAGCTCGTGTGAGGGCACATTGTGGCAGCTCTGCATGCTGAGAACAGGGTTTGGATGCTACTGGGGTGAAGGATGATGTGCACTCAGATTTTCCCTGGATAGTTTAGGTGCTTGGACAATAGTAATGGGAGGCTATGAGTGGGTCTGAGACTAGGCTCATTTAGGATAATCATTCTGATCTTCCATTCTGCTCCTGCCATTAGCATGAGGCTGGCAAGACTTTCCACTCTACCTCTGTCTAGTTTCTGATATTGGCATAAAATGCCTTTTGTGTCTCTTTCCCAGACCATCTGCCGAGGATCCACAGCCCTGAGTTTGCAGAAGTTTGAAAAATTTGTTTTTTAAAGTGATTAAACTGGTCATGGTAGCTTGTGTCTATAATTTCAGCAATTCAGCAAGGCAGGAGGATTGCAAGTTCAAAGCCAGCCTGGCTAACTTGGTGATGCCCCATCTCAAAATAAAATAAAATAAAAATGGCTAGGGATTAACTTCATGGTAGAGCACTTGTCTAGCATGTGGAAAGGCCTGGGTTTAATCCTCAGGATGATGAAAAACAAAAGTGAGATAGTGAATATGATAATTTGTTCAATTGTAGCAATCATCCCACAGTATGTATGTACATCAAAAAACTTAAAAAAATATTCTTAAAATAAAAGAAATAAAACTTTCCAGGGATGAATGTTTCTTATGACTTAATTATTCATTATCCTTCTTTGTGGCTCCCAAGAGCTTGGGCCTCTCCTGCCCTCAGCTGGCACCCAAGGTGACCTTCAAAGGGAGAGAAAGAGGACACACAGTGAGAGATCCAGGGAAGGCTTTGAGGTCAGCTCTCGGGACCCTGTACCCAGGGAGCTGAGGGAGCTTGCTGTTTTACATCCACTATGCAAATATCTCTTCTTGACCAGCTTCAAGGAAAGCTTTGAAAACATCAAAATGGAGTTCTGTCTGAAAAAGTACTTGCAACCCTGCCTCCAAAACATTGCTATTTAAGTCTTGAATATCTAAGCATCTTAATCAGAACAGTTTTCCTTCCTCTCTTCCCTGTTCTGCATAACAATGACTAAATGTGGGCTTCCAATTTCTTTTTCACATAGTGATGAATGATGCATGACCCCCACTACTTCTCCCATAAGCCTGGGGCAGTCTTCAGGTAGGTGTCTTAGATTGCTGTATTTTTGTCATTTAATGAGACCACTGTAATCATGAATGTATAATATTGCCAGGCTTTTGATCCAAGAACCTTAAAAAGGAATCTGTTATGGTTTAGATCTAGAATATCCCCCCAAGTCTCATGTGTGTGGAAGGTGCTGTACCACAGGGGGCATTCTACTCGTCAGTGGATACACTCACTGATGAGTTCAGTAGTTGACTGTGCTCTTAGAAGACAGGTCTGGGTGGAGGCGGTCACTGCAGTGTGACCTAATAGGGTAAGTTTTGTCCCCTGCTCTTCTTTCCTTTCTCTGCTCCATGGATTCTAAGGACTGAGAAGCTTTTCTCCTTCCACCATGTTGTTCCTGCCTTGGAGCCAGCTGACTTTGGACAGAACCCACTGAAACTGTGAAGCAAAATACACCTCTCTTCCTTTAAACTGCAGGTGTCAGCTATTGTGTCCCAGGGCAGAGAACGTGACTGAGACAACTTCCAAGAGACCCTTAAAAGCAATTCAAGTGAGGGAACCTGAGAGGCAGATCAATAGTGCAGTTATCTTGGGTTTTCCCCACACAATGTACTATCAGAAAACAGAACAAGAAAAAGAAAAAGAAAATATGACAGTGAGTCTTGATTCAAAATAGAAAATTAAAGCTGACACTTCAGGTCTGCCAAATTCTAACCACACATCTGCCAGACTTGCCCCATTTCCTTCTCTGCCAGTACTGCACTGTACCTGGACAGCCTCTGATCCCTGGGCTCTTAGTGTCTCTTGCATGCTCTTGTCCACACTGACAAGACAAGGCAGAAAGTCTCATCTGTAGCCTCTCCCTCACCCCCTTTTCCAGAAAGCCCTTGTGTCAGCTCCTGTCTGCAGTGATGGGTACATGACTGGGACCCAGTCTACATGCTTGGGGCTGCTTGCTCAGTGGTGGTCAGTGGCCTGAAGTCATGTGAAAGTACAACTGATGTCCTCTGTACAGATCTCCACTCAGTCACTGCATAGCCTTGAAGGAGAAATGTCATCTTTGAGGAGCAGGGCACTTGGTTTACCTTGAGCTCCATCGGCTGCCATTAGGTTTAGCCTGTGAGACACACAGTTCAGAGAAAGCACTTGGGATGGTGCATTCTTCCTGTCCTCTCCCCAAACCCATATTGCTAATGCTTCCTCAGATGAAGGTCATTTACATAATCTTTTATCAGAAGACTCTACTCCTCTGCTCATTAGAGATTCAGATGCCAGTTGTCCCCCCGTGTCTTGGTCTTACTCTTTCAGCTTCCAGGATGTTTTCCTGCAAAATCTTCTCATGAGTTTTGCAATGTTTTCCACCCATGGTTCTGAAAAATACAAAGCCAGAGAAAATCCTGTAACGTGAGTCCTTTGACTTCCTGGAAAATTTTCCCAGTCATTTCTGCTTTATGTTAGTGATCTCCTGCCTGTCACCCAGACATGGGCTGATATATAGATGAGGGATGGCTGCTGACTGTTGCACTGGTTTATTAGGAGAATTTGTAGTAGCACTGTGTCTTAGTTACTTTTCTCATTGCTGAGACAAAAATACCCAATGGCCAAAGTTAAAGGAAGGAAATTTTTATTTATGGTTTCAGTCCATAATCAGCTGGCTCCAAGGCAGGGTGGCACAAGACATAAGGGCAACTGTTTATGGCAGCAGAAGGCAGCAAAAGCAACAAGGGAGGAGAAAGTACAAACCTCTTCCTGTCCCTTCTAGTGTAAGCAGGCTACCTGCCTTAGAGTAGGCATAGCGATTACACCCTTAATCCCAGCATTGGACCACAAATCAATCACAAGCTCCAGATTCAACCACCTTCTGTGACCCATGACTACATGAGGTTTAGAGGGACATCTAGACACAAACCATAACATTTTGCCCCTGGGCCCCTGATGGAGACCACTATGAAGCAGCTCTGAGCAGGATTTAAAAGTAACTAATTGGCTTTCTATGTTTATCTGTGAGTTTGTCCTAGGCCCCTTGTCTGGAGATGGGATTCATAGTTAGTGAACCTCTATGAATCAGTGGTCCTGGCTGAGACATGTAGCAGCCTGTGATGCCAGAGACATCTCAAAGGGCAAGGTAAAGCCACAGCTGAGGACACATGGCTCCAACCCCAATTAAGTAGATAGAGACTGGAGATGCAGGCATCTCACTGCTGCTGTCTCATTCCCACCACAAATGTCTCATGGAGATAAGACAGTTCTCCTGAATTGACATAACAGACTACTTGGAGAAGTCTTTGAAGTGACTCCCAAAGTCTTGCTCAGTTCCTCTACTTTCCTCATGTCCCTTCTCTTTGTTTGAAAATTCCAAACAGAGTTTTCTCTGTTTGCCCAGAGCTGCCCAGAGAAGCTCTTTGTCTCAGGCCCCAGAGTCTTGAACTCTCCTACAGGGGTTTGATCCTACTGAAGCCCTAATATCATACTACTTGTCTCATTTATTTAAGCCTTTGCTGTATACTCACTGGGGAGCTTGGGGAGCTTGGAGACCTTGGTCAGGTCCCTGATAGACCCCCAAAGACTCATGTACATTCCTTTACAAAAAAGGCATTTAGTCCATCCCCAAGACTTGCTAAAATCCTTATCATTTCAAAAATTGCTGAAAAGTTCATCTTAAGTCTTTTCAAAAATTTAAGGCAAAGTGTTAGCTGTAAGCCCTTGTATGAATGAAAAGAAAGTTTAACATTTCCAGTGTTCAGTGGCACAAGGTAGACATTTCCATTCCAAAAGGAATAAAAAGAATGAGACCTGAGAAAGTACAAAATCCAGCAGGGCAAACATTAATTCCTATAGTTCCATGTGCAGCATCTGAGGCAATCTGTGGTAAGATGTGAACTCCAAAGGGTGGCTCTACCTCTATGGCACTTCTGATTGTTTTAGCTCTCATGGATTTTCTCTTGGTCTCACTTGGCTCCTTCCTTTCAGTTTTCCTTAGATGATCCACATTCCTGGCTTCTCCAAAATTCTAGACTCTCCACTGCACCTTTGGTTTCACACTCACAACTTCATGCACTGCCCATTCAGGGGCACACTGCCCTTTCAGGGGCACTGATTGGCCTCCCAGGCCTTCTGACATCTGGGTGGAAGCCTTCCTAACTCCACAACTCTTCTATCCTGCACACAACTAAAACCAGCACCACTTGGATGATGCCAAGATCTACTATTAACTGGAGCAGTAGCCAGGCTTCCCTCTCTCTTGGCTATAGGGTTAGTGTGCCAGGCTTGCTGAGCACTCTGAACTTAATATTGAGGAAAAAATTCTCTACACTGCTACCATTCTGGAATGTGGTGCTCTGGGGATGTTTTCTCAAAGCAAAGTCTTTGACTTTTGAAAATTTGAGGCTACAAATGGTGGAGTTCTGCTGCTTGTTGTGATATCCTCAGGTCATCTTTTCTATTCTCTTGTTCCTTCTCAGAAATCAAGATTCCCTCTGTTCTATCCTTGCAGTTCACAATACATTAATTAAAGGGAGGATATGTGTGTTATTAGCCACATTTTAAATCATTCTAGTGGGCTCTTTGTTATGGATTCTCAACATAGATCTGGCTAAAATCCCCCAACAATAGCCATGCCACCACTTCAACATTTGATTGTCTTGAAATTTCTTCTTTCAGATTAGTTAGTCCACCACCCTTAATCTCAGTCTCAGGCAAAGTCTCTGGACATGAGAAAAATGCAGAAAAAGATTCTGCTAAGTCATAAATTATATGGTCTGGCATCCAGCACCCCATACAGTCCTTTTTTCCACTCAAGCTTCTTGAGTCTGAACTTTACTGGCTTCTGGTTTTCTGAGTTCTGACCAGAATCCCCCATACTGAACAGCCTCAGGTTTCCAGCTCTACTGCTTCATTGGCATCTCTGAACTCTTCATAACTCTTTCCAGAAGGCATTCCCAAAAGCTCCTGAACCACACATAGTCAGGTATAGTCAGCAATGCCCCATGTCTCTGGTACCAAATTCTGTGTTAGTTTTCTTGTTGCTGAGACAAAATATCCAATGTCCAAAAATAAAGTGAGGAAAGGTTTATTTAGCTCACAGTTTGTAGAGGTTTCAGTCCATAAGTGGCTGGCTCCAAGACAGAGTGGCACATGACAGAGATGCAACTGTTCATGGCAGTAGAACACAGCAAAAACAACAAGAAAGGAGAAGGGACAAGCCTCTTTTGTCACTTACATTGTATACAGGGGACCTGCCCTAGGGTAGGTATAGCACTCACGTCCTTAATCCTATCATTGGACCATGAAGCAATCACAAACTCTAGATTTGACCTCCTCTTAAAAGCCTGCTCCCCATGACTGCATGAGGCTTTGGAGGGACATCTAGACACCAACCATAAAACATTGATTTTAAAGGGGTGATGCTGATTGTTGCTGGAGGAGGGACACCACACATCATAGCAGTGAGTTCTGTCATACAGTTATCTATGAAGAGCAGCTGTACTCTCTTGTACTTGAAATCTTGCTTTTCATGGGCCATTCTAGGAGGTTGAGGTAGGAATCCTCTAAATGAGCCCATATTTCATATTTCCTAGAGTCAGTATCAAGTAACTAAAAGCTGAATTGCAGACATCTTTTACTGTATAGATATTTAAACAATATTTTAAGGGTGATTTTATTTTTCAAATAAAATCAGGATCCTCCAGAATATTTCTGATGACCCAGTGGCTCAGTCTCACTGGCATTGTTTCCCTGTGAGTATGGATTCTCTTCCCTTTAGTCCTCCGAAGCTAAAATATACTTGGGCCCTGGTTCCTCCTGCACAATCCCAGGCATGTCAGTGAGGCCTGTGCTTTTACTCTCTTTAAAACATTTTAAGTGAGTTTTTGGGAGGATTATACCAATTCAAGAAACAGATCAAGACTCTCTACTCATTTTTAGATTGCTGGCTTCAAACTTGCTGATGAAAAGATGAAACAGCTCCTTGAAAGATTTCCCACTGGGAGAATTTGTTCAATTTACATCGCAATTCAGTGCAAGTGTTATAACCAAGCCTGGTGTACAACTGAAAATGATAAAAAAAATGCAAAATCATATCTCTATCATCTGAGACACCTGACCCCTTTGGGAAGCTCTGAATGTGTCCTTCCTGCTCTGCTCTATCCCTGGACCGCTTCAGGGGAGACCAAGCTTACCTTCAGTGCCTATTTGCAAGGGTGCTATGCTCTGTAAGGCATTCCCATACTATGTAGCCATGCTGAACAGTGCTCTAGTCCAATCAGTTTCTTGTTCTTTTCACAAAAACAAACAAAATATTAGCTTATTTCAAGGAGGAAAACTGAAAATAAGTCTAAGGCTTTTGTTTTAACCAGCATAAACTATATCATAGAAAATAGAATGACACTAAATCTTTTTTGCTATCCTCTTTCTGAAACTTTGGGATCTGCTCTTTCATTCCTATTTCTGCAATGTCCACACAGCACCAGTAAGTGAGTTCTGCACTCTTCACGGTAATCACTGTTGCTGTGCAGATACAATGCATTCCAAGTTGTTCTATGTAACAGTGGCAATCTGCTCAGGGCTTCCAAGGCTCCTTGTACCCATGCAGAAGAGAGATGCTACTGAAGCCTCTTGCTTCCATTCTAGGGGGTCATGTGGTACCTGCCAGGTCTGTTCCTGACTGCAGTGCATCACCGCATCTGCCTATGTATGGCTGCTTTTCATGTATTTTTCATCCAGTTCTGTTCAAAAGAAGGGTCCTACATTTCAGTGATGAACGAAGATTTTCTACTGGTTTCTCAAGTTCCTATCATCTTTCCTTTCTCAGGTTGTCATGACAGATGTTCACTTTCCACAACGGTATTGGAGTCTGTCGAAAACAGACTCTTCTGAAGGTTGTTACTCCGTGGGGCCTACATGACAGGCAGCTTTGTTGTTCCACGTTGCCACGGGTTTATCTCCAGGGGAATCACTCTGTGAAGGGTATGATACTCAAAAGAGGGTGGGAAAGAAAATGTTTAACAGACTTTTTCTATCAAGTTGCTGCATTTCTATGTTTTATGTTTTGTTATTGAAATCACATTCCAGCACACAATTAGTTTTTGATATCAAATCACAATGATGCTAAAAATAAGCTTTTTGCATAGCCACCACTCCCAGCCTACATTTGCATACTCTTTTTCGGGCCTTGAATTCTTGGAAATGCTGATATAGGTATTCAGGAAATACACAGTTTAAACTTTATTGTTAACAAATATTGTGTCCCCCACTTGTAGATACTCAGGATATCCCCAGGTAGACAGATACCCTCTCTAGAGCAAGGTCTGTCCTGGTAATGCTCATCAGCATATATTTTTACAAGTCAAGGTTATTGAAGTATATAGTGTATGCACAGTGAAATGCCTTTTTTGTGGTGTACAGTTCTAGAAATTCTAGCAAATATGTACAATTTGTAATTACCAACGCAATACAATTATAAAGTATTTTCATCATTCCCGAGAGTTTTCTGATGTCTCTTTGTAGTCAACATCCCTGCTTCTGTCCCTGATTTTGGTAAATATTAGTTGGATTTTGGCTCTTAGAACCTTCCTTTTTCAAAATGCAATAATGATTATGGATAGATTCCTGTGAGAGTATATATATATATATATATATATATATATATATTCATTTCTTTCATTGAATCCTTAATAATGGATTCATTGGAATGGCAGTAAATTTATGTTTAATGTAAATTTGAAATAACCAAAATGTGTTGGGTTCCATAATGATTCTTTGAAAAAATTTTTCACTGGTACATGTATGCAATACCTAACAATTATCTTTATCAAGGGAGTTGGTACATGTGCATAACACATTTTAATTCTCTTTCCCCTTCCTTCCCTTTCTTCTTGTTCCTTGTTTCCTGTCTCATTTGAATATTTTTCCCTTTTTTCCAAATATCTATCATCCATTTTGGTCCTTTTGTGCTTTGGGCTTCTCACACAAGGGAAACAATGTGACATTTAAGTATGTGTGTCAAAGTTATTTCACTTAAAAGTATGGTCTCAAGGTACATCCATTTACCTAAGAATGGTAGAAGTTTATCCTTCCTCATAAAGATTCTTAAATCTGTGATTTAATATATAAACTAATGAAAATTACTTTTCCAAAAAAATTTTTTTCACATTGAACTTTGGGCTTTGCACTGAGCTATACAGCTTTGCTGTTGCTGTTGTTATTCATCGTCATCATCATCATTCTTTTTTTCTTTTTGGTACCAAAGATCAAATTCATGACCTCATGCTTGCCAGGCAGGTGCTTGTGCCACTGAGCCAAATCCCCAGTCCCATCATTACTTTTGAGACAAAGCTTCACTAAGTCTGTAAGTTGACCACACTGGGTTTGAACTTGCCTCAGCCAGAGTGTTAGGGTTACAGGTGTGTGCACTACACCCAGATAGTTTCAGAAAATTCTTGACTGTTGTTTCTTCAACTATTTCTTCTGTCCCATTCTTTTCCTATCTTTTCATGGATCTCTGATTATGGTGAGGTTAGAGCATTTGATCACATGCCACACACATGAGCTTGGTGTTTCTGCAATTTCTTTTCACCCTCAGCTTCATTGAAATATAACTGACAAAAATTTTTGTATTGTTGGTATACAACATGATATATAATAAAGCAATTATCACAGTCAAACCAACTAACATACCCATCACATCACAAGTGTGTGTGTGTGTGTGTTGTGGAAACATTTAAAAGCTATTCTCTTGGCAGTAAATTGTAAGTATGTGATAGGTTGTTATTAACTGTAGTTCTTATGCCATAAATCCTGTCATTTTAATATATGTAAGAGCTGTGTGCATTTCTTTCAAGTTTAAAAACCTTTTTGAACCAGGATGGAAAGATATTTTCAAATATTAGAGGACAAATGCAATCAAGTTATAAAACTAACTGAGAATTCCAGACTTCTGTGGGTAGATAAAAGATCAGGCACCTGCTTTCTAGAAGTAATCAGTTTCTGAATATCATAGTTTCTGTGTAAAAATATCAAATAGTAAGAAATAAGTTACCAATCAATATACAAAAGCATAGCACAATTGCTGGTGAACTCCAGAGAATTTTCTAATCTCTAATTAAAACAGCATAAAATATATACAAGGAAGACATATCATATTAAGATGGAAAATATTGCTACAAGGTTATTAGTTAATGTAATTGTTTGCAATATTGCTGCTTGTTGTAATTTTTCATAGTGTTAGCAAAACTGGGAGCATATATCCCATTTCAAAGCGTCAGTATGTGACTCTGATCTTCTAACAATTGTATTTGGAATGAAATTTAAGTGTTTGCAAAAATCATCTGATAAAAATCCTGGATTGGGCTTCGATAAGTACTTATCAATCCTTATGTCTTAAGCCTTTGCATTAAAAGATACTGCTGAGCAGGTGGCACCTGTTCCCACCATTGTAGCAGGAATATTGTGTGAGGACAGCAGATGTTCCAGTACTGGCCACCAGGGGCAGCAGGCCCAGGGTGCCAACCTGTTGCATGATCTGTAGGTGTTGAGGTCACGAAGAGAGACATGGCTCACATAGGCACGGGGTGGAAGAGCATTTTACCACATAGAGCAGGATTAGAGCTATTGAGGGCCACCTTGATGACTCTCCTGAACAGGGAGAAATGATCTCCACCTTGGCTAAACCTGGCCCTGTCTCCAGGTACTGATATGTACAGAGCTGGATGGCCATTTCTTTTTTCCTTCAATTGGCTTTAAACAATGTAAATAGGCTGGCTGAGGTGCTGATGTGTAATCTTTTGGAGCTAGGTAACAGTCACTGTTTCCCTAGCTCATGACTCCCATCAAAACATGGTTGAGCTGGGCAGGATGAAGAAACACTGCTGTCAACTGGGATGAGTCTCAGGATAAGAGGCTATGACTTTCTGGGGTAGAAAAGTCTGCACATCAGAGTTGAAGCACCTTCCCCTTAAGCATTAAATGCTACATAAGTTATGTTTTGCAGATTAGTCTTTCTGCACATCCTTCTCTGTGTATTGCAGAAGTTCTTTCAGGTCTCTTACGTAACCCAGTCCATAGTGCTCACATGCCTCCCACCATTCTTACTGTCACACACACTCAAGCCACTCCCTTCTTCATGAATTAATAAAACCTGAGTTGGGCCCTGAGTTGAGGCCTTTGTTCTCTTGGACCTTCATCCTGGCTGGATTTAGGATCCCCTTGGCTTCCTGTAACTCTAAATATGTCTGAGGCTCTTTATTTTTGCCTTGGCTTGCATTGGAAGTGGCAGATTATAATTGACTCACTAGAATGCCAATAAATTTTCCATAAGATTACAAATATAAGCTTCCTGCATTGAGACAAAGTCCAGTAAGGGCTCTCTGTACAGAACCAGAGCAGCTTTGACAGTGAGTGTTCATTCCCAGGGCAATGAGGTGTGCAGACAACTGTGGATGACCTGTTCCTGCCCTGCTGGGAACAGCTCAGGCCAGGGTTGGGGTCATGGTTTATGCCAGTGGCCCCTAATCCTCATACAGTCATGTGTTTGTGATTGGTTCATTGTCTAGTGCTCGGATTGGTGGCATGAGTACTACATCTGCCTAGAGGTGGAGCCAGGATATGATGTAATGGCAGAAAGAAGGTATGTCTCTCTCTGTCTTGCTGGTTTCCACCTTGCTGTTTGCAGCAGCCATGAATGGCTGCTCTATCATGTCACACTGCCTTGGAGCCAATTGAGTATAGACTGAAACCTCCACAAACTGTAAGAAATATACCTTTCTTTCCTTAACTTTGAACATCAGGTATTTTGTGTCAGTGACAAGTAAAAAGTAACTAAGAATTTGGTACTGGGAATGGGGCTATTGCTGTGACTATACCTGACTATGTGGTTTGAGAGACTTTGGAAATGGATTGTGGGCAGAGTTTGGAAAGGTTCAGATATGTCATCTGCATACATAGAGCTGGAACAGCTTAGGCTGTTCTGTAGAGGAGATTCTGGTCAGAGCTCAGTAGGCAGATAAAAAGCCTTCCAGTAAAGACAAAGCTCAGGAGGTTTCTCCTGGGAATAAAGGACTGTGCTGATTGTTGGACTCCAGTTGATGTATGTTATGGCTTGGCAGAAAGTTTGTCTGCATTTTGCTCATGTGCAGAGACTGCCTGAAATTAAGGTTAAGGGCAGTGGACTGATTAATCTGGGAGAAGAAATTTCAAGGGATCTGAAAGTTGAGCCTGTGGCATGGCTATTGTTGGGGGCTTTTAACCAGATTTATGTTGCAAATCAAGGGTAAAGAGCCCAGCAAGATAATTTAAAATGCTGTGAGTTTGGCCAGAAGGAAAACTCCAGTAAAGCTTTGGAATGTAAAGATAGAGCTGAGACTTTGATTACTGAGAAGGAACAGAGAAATAAGAAAGATTGCCAGGGGGCATTCCAGGAAGCAGTGAGTCTCCATCCTTTGCAGCCTCAAAATGGCAAAAATGAAAGAATTTGCTCAGAAGAGAAAGCCCCAGCACCATGCTCCACAATGGTGATGGAGACTACATGAGCTTTCAAAATGGCGTCAACCATATGATCTTCCAAAATGGCAGCAGTCACATGAGGTTCCAAAATGGCAGCAGCCACACCAAGTTCCAGGATGGTGGTGACATAGAGAAGTTTTTCCTCACAGTCAAGTTCACAGAAACTAGCAATCCAGGCACTTGACCCCTACAGACAAGAGAGAGAAAAGCCTGGTTACTGCTCCAGCTAGCAGCAAACCTTGGTGGCATCCATGTGGCACTGGTTTTAGGTGCAAGGAAAATGCACAGATTCTGAGGGTAAGACAGCTTCCACCTCAACTGCAAAGGGCCTGGGAGGTCAAGCAGTGTGCCCCTGAGAGGGCAATATGTAAAGATGTAAGGGTGAAGACAAAGGTGCAGTGAAGACCCAGAAGTTTGGAAAAGCCAGGAATGTGGATCATCCAAGGAAAGCTGCAAAAACCGAGCAAAGGGGGCTTAAGAGAGAAGGTGTGGGAGCTGAAATCCCTGGAAATCCCATGGAGGTGGAATCACTTAAGTCTTTTGGAGCTTGCAACCAGATTGCTTCACATGCTGAACATGGAACTCTAGAACTTGATGTTCACCCTGCTGGATGTTGGACTTGCTTTGTTTCTGAAACACTGTTTTCCCATTTGTAACTTTTGGAATGGTAATGTTTATCTTATGCCTTTGCATTTTGGAAATGTTTAACCTTGTTTCATATTTACAGGGGATTATAGTTAAGAGTTTGCCATAGATCTTGGAGGAGACTTGGGACTTGCTGAAATTTAGGACACTTGGAGAGGGACTAAATGTCTTTTGTATAAATGATGTGCATGAGTCTTTGGGGGCTGCGGGTGGAATGTCATGGTTTCTGTCACTGGTCCCCAAGCCTCATGCAGATATGCATTTGTGATTGGTTCATTGTCTAGCACTTGGATTGGTGGTGTGGGTGCTACACCTGCCTGGAGGTGGAGCCAGGGTATGATGTAATGGCAGGAAGAAGGTGTGTCTCTCTTGCCAGTTTCTGCCTTGTTTGTAGCAGCCATGAGTGGTTGCCCTATCATGCTACCCTGCCTTGGAGCCAAATGAGTATGGACTGAAACCTCCATGAACTGTAAGAAATAAACTTTTCCTTCCTTAACTTTGAACATCAGGCATTTTGTCTCAGTGACAAGTAAAAAGTAACTAAGAGAGTTGGCTAACAAAGCACAGCAATGATATACACAGCAGCCCTGAAACAGGGACAGAGAATCTCCAGCAGAGCACTGTACCCTGAACTATGAGGTTGCTTCATTTCCATGCCAGGAAATGGTCACCTGTAGCACATTCTTAAGCACCCATGCAAATTATATTTTTTGTACAAGGCTTGGTTCTGCAAATACTGAGGAATGAAGGAGGAGGTTAGGAGAAGAAAAATTCTCTTTATTGGTTCCCTGATCTAGTGCTAATTATTGATAAACAGTGTAGGAATTGCTCCATTGTTTGCTGGTCCCCTATCATGGTGGCTCTGTGGATTTAAAATGACCAATTGGGACGCAGACTTTTCACTCAGTTCTTCAACATGTAGGGTTTATAGGAATTAGAAGAAACTGGTAGATTTGCATTATAATTTCCTCCAAATTCAGGAACTTAGTAAGGAGTGGCTGCACCTCCATTTTTTAGAGGACAGGTTGCATTCCATGCTGCCTGAGGAAGTTCATTTTTCTTTCAGAGTCCTACTTCACTATCTATTCTTAATTCTTGTCAACATGGTTGATCATCCCACTCTGTTTGAGGCTCTTCACCCAGCTAACTGCTTTACTCATAAGCTACCTAAACCATCTTCTCCACAGTTGGCTGTGCACAATGGTCTTTCTCAATGGGCTCTTGTTATTCCAGGATACTTGGGTCATAGGAGTTGACCCATAGGTCAACTACAGGGACCACATTAGCCAGGTGAAAGCTCTGCCACACAGGTCTATGTCAAGTCTATAATCTGAGTCTCACAGCCAAATTCACTCTCAGGCTAACAAGTCATTAACAGAACAACCTCAGAGAGGCAAGAAGGAAGCTGACCTTTGCTCACAGGGCAATGATCAGTCTTAATGGACCAACACTGTTCACATGTTGTTGATTTACAATTAGGTACAGTGGCATTTAAAATACTATGAGTCAATTATACTATTTCATATTTATTTCATCATGTTTGAAATTATGTGTTTATTTGCACTGTTTTAGAGTTTTTCTATAGAGTAGTGATCTAACTTATCCTACTAAGAATCTCACAAGAGCAGAGATGGCCTTAGAACAATAAGAGAGATATTATATGCATTGTGGTTTTAAGCTTATTTATTGAACCTATTAGAACTACTTAAGCACTAAGGAGGTTGTCAAACAACTGAGGTAATTAAAATTCATGTACACAATTTTAAACGTTTGAAGGTTTTTAATTAAAGTTTGTGAATAGTACTAAATGTTATGCAGAGGCCCTCTTGGGAGTAATTGTTAGTATTTCTAGACTCATAAGTAGAATGCTAAGAAATACAGTACACATTAACTTAGTGGCTAGAGGAAGAGTTAGAATTCTGAAATGATAACGTCTGTAACTTAGGTATTAAACTGATTAGTGAAAGTCAACCTGGGAATGAGTTTTAGGTGTGCAGAGGCCTGGAAATATCTGTGTACTGTGCCTTCCCACCCTAACTCTTTCCTTCTTCTGTACTGCATACCTATTACCTATATTTTTTAATTGTAAAAAGAATAAAACAAAACAAAGCAAACCAAAACAGAAAAAACAGATCAGAGTAAAAACAATGCAAATAACACAGGACTTCAAACCAAGACAACAGGAAATCAACAGTGGCTATCATAATGTCTCTTGTTTTCTTCGAAATAGTTGTCTATAATTTAGCACACAATAAGTTAATACAAAACAAAGTAATATAAAAGCAATCAAAACAGGATAATGACAGTCTTCCAGGTCTTCAAAACCAGACAATAGGAAATCGATAATGGCTACTATATTGTCTCTTCTTTTCAGCAAAGTAGCTGTCTATACCTTCACACATATTGAAATCAAATAATTGAAAACAGACTAAAACCAATCAAAGCCAAGAATAAAAGCATTATTAGACTTCAATAATAGGAAATCAGCAATGGCTACCATGATATCTCATTTTCTTCACTGTAGCTGTTCATACCATCACACATACTGAACTCTTTAGGTGAAGTTCTAGGCATATATAAACCTATACATGTACATCTATCCTTTCTATATTAGAGGGAAAAACAAAACAAAACACAAAAAAGTATAAGAAAAATAACCAAGAGTCAAATAAATAAGTATAACAAAAAGCCCAAAACAATAACAATGTAGGCTTTCAAACAAGGTGGAAGGGACATAACTAATTTTGTTGCTTGCATAGTTATCTTCAAAAGTCTTAAATTACCAGATATAGTCATGCAGTATCATCTAATCCTACAGATGTTAACTGTTTTTTTCCAAGAACTAATAGAATTAATAGTATAATCATCTTAATAATCATAAGTGTATATATACAAATTTATCTTTTTTTCTTCTCTCTTCCTTCTTTTCTCCTTTTCACTGTCTGAGTTACTTTTTTCTCTTTGAGCAATTTCTCACCCTTTCACAATATTCATTGAAGGTTTTGTATCTTATTTACTCTTTTAGCTTCTTACACTAAGGAGACAATATGGTATTTACACAATTGGAGTTTGATTTACTTCATTTACGAGTATGGTCTCAAGTCACATCCATTTTCCTGTAAAAGCCTCAGTGTGGTCCTTTTTATAGCTGAGTAGTACTCCATTGTATAAATATGCCACATCTTTTTTTAACCATTACTCAGTTGATGGGCATTTGGGTTGTTTCCAAAATTTGGCTATTACAAATTGTGCTGCTATAAATATGGGTGCACATATATCACTGTGATATGATGTTCTCAGTTCTTCTGGGATTATGCCCAGAAGTGAAATAGCTCGGTTAAATGGGGCCTCCAAACCCAATTTTTTGAGGAACCTCCACACTGATTTTCACAGTGGTTGCACCAGTTTGCACTCCTGCTAACAGTACAGAAGAGTTCTTTTTTCCCCACAGCCTCTTCAGTATTTGTTATTGGTGGTTTTCTTGATCCTAGCCATTCTTTCTGAAGTGAGATGAAACCTCAGTGTTTTAATTTGCAACAACTAATGACTAATGAAATGACTAATGAGGCTGAACATTGTTTCATGTATTAATTTGCTATTTATATTTCTTTATCTGAAGTGTGTGTTCATCTCAGATGCCTAATTTTGGATTGGGTCTTTGAATTTCAGGGGCCTGATTTTTTAAAATTCTTTATATGTTCTAGATAGAAGTCCTTTGTCTGAAGGACAGTTGTCTAAGATTTTTTTCCCCAATTATGGGTTTTCTTTTCACTTTGTTGGAGATTTCTTTTGACATGCAAAGCATTTTAATAAGATGAGATCCCAGTTGTTAATTCTGGGAAGTATTTTCTGTGCAGTTTGATTTTTGTTCATGAATTCTCTGGCGAATCCTGTTTCAAGATTTGTACCTACCTTGACTGCCAGCATATTAAGTGTTTCTGTTTTAATATTTAGATGTTTGATCCATTTTGACTTTAGTACATGGTGATAGGCATGGGTCTAGTTTTAGTTTTTGGCATTTGGAAAACCAGTTTTTCCAGCATCACTTGTTAACACAGTATCTTTCTTCTAGTGAAAATATTTATTTGGCCCCTCTGTCAAAGGTAAGGTGGCTAAGTGTGTTTGTATTTATGTTCATATCTTCTAATCTATTTCGTTCATCTTTTGATCTGTTTAAAATCAGCAGTACCATGTTGATTTTATCACAGTAGCTTTATAGTATAACTTCAAGTCAGGGATTGTGATACCTCCTGCTTTGCCTTTGCTGCCCATAATTGCCTTTGCTCTTCTAGGTCTCTTCTGGTTCCAGATGAATTTTAGGAGTGATTTCTCTAGATCTGTGAGGTATGTTAATGGTATTTTGATTGGAATTGCATTAAATCTGTATAACAATGTTGGGAGAATGGCCATTTTCACAATGTTTGTTCTTCCTATCCATGAACAAGAAATGTCTTCGCATTTTCTGAAATCTCCTTCAGGTTCTTGTTTCAGAGTATTATAATTGTCACTGAATAGATCTTTTACTTTCTTCTTTAGATGGATTCCTAGGTATTTCATTTTTTGGGATGCTATTGTGAAGAGTGTGGTTTCTCTTATTTTTTTTCTCAGTGAGTTTGTTGTTTGTGTGGAATGCTATTGACTTTTGAGTATTGACTGTGTATTAAGCTATATACTGAATTTGGTTATTACATCTAGAAGCCTTTTAATGGAGTTTTGGGGTTTTTTTAATTTAGAGTATCATGTCATCTGCAAATAATGATAGTTTAACCTCTTTGTTTCCTATCTTTATTTCTTTTATTTCTCTCTCTTGTTTAACTGCTCTGGCTAATATTTCCAGGACTGTATTGAATATAAGTGGTGATGGTGAACAGCCTTGTCTTGTTCCTGATTTTAGAGTGAAATCTTTCAGTTTTGACCATTTAATATGATGCTGGCTGTTGGTTTGTCATAGATGGCTTTATCAGATTGAGGTAGAGACCATCTATTCTGATTTTCCTTAGGATTCTTATCATGAGTGTGTGTTGGACTTTATCAAAAGCTTTTTCAGTGTCTATTGAAATGATCATGTGATTTTTTTAAAAATTTTATTTAAAGAGAAACAAAAGCATGTAAAGGGTAGAGGTGATACAGAATTCCAAAAAAAAAAAAAAAAGACAATAAGAAATCACTAGTTATAATTACATATTGTCCTCTTAGAAATAGTTGCTCAAGTTAAAAAATTAAAGCATACAAAGTCGATAGTCAAGCAGTGAGAATGTAGACAGCTACGCATGCATGAATATCTGCATGTATTTCTATACTTTCTGTATTAGAGGGAAAAACAAAACTTAGCAAGACAAAACAAAACAAATTTCTATAAAAACATGAAACCAAAAAGTTGTATAAAACCACAGTACAAGGTGATCTACAATGATTACTGTGTTGTTTCTTATTGTCTTCAATAGAATGTCTATATCATCAGGCATAATTGAATATAGCACTATGCTTGAGTATAGCAGTAAATAACAATATTAGTAAAGATAAAATATTGTAGACAGTATAAAACTTCAAAGGCAGGTAATAATCAAACCATAGTGGATATTCTAGTGGATCTTGTCATCTTAAGTGCAGTTGCCTATACTCTCAGACTTGATACTGTAAATCATAACAGCTTTGAATAAAATCTATCAATACAAAACAGCGATCCAACAAACCAGATTCAATTACGATCAGTCATGGTAAAACAGTGTAGGTTTTACAGAGCTTTAGATTAAATTAATAGGAAATTAAGGATGATTACTGTACTATATCCTGTTATTTTCAGGATTACTGCCTGTGCCCTCAAATCTAGTACAGGTAAAAATGACTGGAACAGAGTATAATACATCTAAGCAGAGTAGTGTGAGTAATGTGGGTTTTAAATCCTGGTGCACTACTTACAATATAGCGTATCAAGACCATCTATATTATAGTTTCTAGTTATCCTTCTCTGCCTCATTTCTGCTATGCTATTTTTCTGCCTTTGTTTGTATAGTTTTTTCCTTCATTCTACTGCCTGCCCCACTCATTGAGGCCTTTCTGCCACTGTTCCTAAAATCCTGGTATTTTTTTTTCTTTCTCTAGAATGTCCTTCAGTATTCTCAGTAGGGTTGGATTGGTGGTCACAAACTCCCCCAGTTCCTCTTTGTCATAGAACCATCTTATTTCTCCATCAACTTCTAGTGACAGTTTTGCAAGGTACATCAATCTGGGCTGGAGGTTATTTTCTTTCAGGGCTTGTAACACTTCGCTCCAAGCTCTTCTTGATCTGATGGTCTGTGCTGAGAAGCCAGCTGTGATTCTGATGGGCTTACTTTTATAGGTAATCTGTTTCTTTTCTCTAATGCCTTTTAATATTCTGTTTTTATATTGAATTTCTGGCATCTTGATTATTATATGTCTGGGTGTAGAACTGCTTTGGTTGTAGGTGGCTGGAGTTTTGTATGCCTCATACATCCGAATGTCATTTTCTTTTCCCATGCTTGGGAAGTTTTCCTTAATTATTTCCGTGAATAGCCTTTGTAATTCACCTGTATGTATTTCTGCTTCTTCATTCACATTTCTTATTCTTAAATTGTAGATTCTCTTGTCATCTTCTAGCCTTTGTATTGTTTCTGCCTGTTTCCTTGTTATTTTTAAGAGATATTTTCTTTCATGATCAAAACACTGCCAACTTGTCTTCAAGTTTTGATAGTTTATCCTTAGTTTCTTTTAAGGCATTTTGCCAGCTTTCAATGGAGTTTTTAATTTCCTGGTAGTCTCTTTGAATCTGCTTCATGTATTCTATATTTTCTTTATATTCTTTATCAAATGTTTCTCTCCTTTTTTTGTGTTCCTGCCTTCTTCCATCTGTATCATCCTGAGAAATGCTTCCTGAGAGCATTTCTTTTATTACTCTACTCATCTCCTGCTTTACCTGATTTAATATTGCAGTTTTGAGCTCATCTACAAGGTCCCAAAGATATCTCTTAATGTCCATTGAAGCCATGTTTGATGTTGTGTGTTTGCCGCCTTCAGTCTCCCTTGTTTTTCCTTCTCCTGGGTCAGGGCTCTCAGGGTTCTGGGCTGGGGGCCTCCTCCTGCCTCTCTCTCCTGTCATGGCCCTGGCTTCCTCCACACAGGTTACAGTGCAGGTCCCAGCCCCCTTCCCTATTGGCCACATTTCCTCCTAAGCACGCTGGCAAGGGACCTCCACCCTCTCCTGCCTGCTCTTGTCACTGAGGTGTAAGCAGGCTGTGTATGCCTGCCCCTCCCCACCAGGCCAACCAAACTTCAGTTGCCTTAACCAAGTTAGTACTTGCTAGGTGCAGGGAATTGATTTGGGATGGCTCATTGGGTCCCGGCAAAGGGCATGGCCCAGTCCAAGCAAATCCCATGAATCTGCTCTGGGGAGGGAGCAATCAACTGAAGTCATTGTTGCTCCCAGTTCAGGCTCCTCCTGCCCAATTCCAACATGTTGCCCGTTTGCTCCTGCCCTTCCTGTGGGGGGGAAGTCTCATTCCCAGCATTGACCGTGGAATAATGAAGGTCCCTTTGCTGGCTCTGCTCTCCATTGGGCTCACCAACCCTCGACTTCAGCACTGCTGCGCTTCCTGTGAGTGGTGGCAAGAACGAGTTTGGGCTGCTCTGTCAGCTGGCGTGGATTCAAGCTGGCACAGACTTGGCAAGTCACCGTGAAAACACTGTGTCCCTTAATTTTTATCTGTTTCAGTTGTAGTCCCAAAATATTTGACCAACTTTTTTATGCTTTAATTTCTTCCTGTGTCAAGAGGATCTGTCTCCCTCTGTCTTGGTCTCTCAAGGGTGTTTTATTCTGGCATATGAATTGTTTCTCCTGGGAGGCTTTGTATTTTGTTGCTCACTGATCAGCCATTTTATCTTCTCCAATCATGTGATTCTTATCTTTGGCTCTATTGATGTGATGTATTATGCATATTGATTTGTGTATGCTGAACCATCTCTGCATCCCTAGAATGAATTCTACCTGGTCATTATGTCTAATCTTCTTGATGACTTGCTGCATTCTGTTTGCTAATATTTTATTGAGAATTTTTGCATTGATATTCATTAGGGAGATTGGCCTGTAGTTCTCTTTTTTGGTTGGGACTTTCTCTGGTTTTGGTATTAGGGTGATTTTTTGCCTCCAGGAATAAGTTAGGGAAAATTGCTTCCCTTTCAATTTCATTAAAGTATTTGAAAAGTATTGCTATTAAATCTTCTTTAAATTTCTTGCAAATTCAGCCATGAATCAATCAGGACTTGGAATTTTCTTTGTTGGTAAGTTTTAAATTACATTTTCAATTTCAGTAATTGATATTGGATTATTCAAAATTTGTATATCTCTTTGATTCAACTTTGGTAATTCATAAATTTCTAGCAATCTGTTCATTTCTTCTGTGTTTTCCATCCTCTGCAAGTAAAGATTTTCAAAGTAGGTATTGATGACCTTCTGAATTTCTACAGGATCTGCAATGATTTCATCTGTTTCATTCCTTATTGCATGAACTTGATGTTTTTTTAAATCTCCTTTATAAAATAAGATTGGCTAGTGGCTTATCAATTTTATTGATTCTTTCTAAGAACCAACTCTTTGATTAGTTAAATCTTTGTATTGTTTTCTTAGTCTCTGTTGCATTGATTTCTACCCTGATCTTTATAATTTCTTCCATTCTTTTGTCTTTGTGCTTGACTTGCTTATCTTATTCTAAATGTTTGAGGTGTAGCATCAAGTTGTTTATTTGTGTTTGTTCTGTTTTCCTGATGTGGGAGTTCACTGCAGCAAATTTCCCTCTGAGGACTGGTTTCATTGCATCCCACAGGTTCCAGTAAGTTGTATTTGTATTTTTGTTTACTTGTAGATATTGTTTAATTTCTTTTGTGACTCATTGATTGTTCAGGAGTATATTATTTAATTTCCATGTGTTTGTGGAATTTTTGGAGATTCTTTTGTCATTAATTTCCAATTTTATAGCCCAATGATCAGATAACATGCATAGCATAATTTCAATTCTTTTGCATTTATTTAAGCATGTTATATGGGATGGTATATGGTCTATTTTAGAGAAAGTCCTGTGTGAAGCTGAGAAGAATGTATGTTCTGTTGTTTTTGGGTGGAACACTGTACATATCTATTAAGTCCATTTGTTCACAAGTTTGATTCAGTTCCTTTATTTCTTTGCTGGATTTCTGCCTTGTTGATCTGTCTCTTTGTGTCAATGGGGTGTTAAAGTTTCCTATTATATTTGTATTATTGCTTATTAGATTTTTCATTTCTATTAATATTTGTTTTATATAGCTGTGTGCTCCCATATTTGGTGCATATATATTTAAGATTGTTATCTCTTCCTCTTAATATTGTTATCTCTTCCATACTAACTGGTACATAGTGACCTTCTTTGTGTCTTTTGGTCATTCTTGGTTTGAAGTTCACACTGTCTGCAAACAGAATAGCTATGCCTGCTTTTTTGGAGGTTCTTGTTGCATGAAGTCTTGTTTTCCATTCTTTAACTTTCAGTCTATGTATTTCCTTTTGGATTAGATGGGTTTCTTGTATGCAGCATGTGGTTGAATGTTGTTTCTTGATCCATTCTGCTGGTTTGTTTCTTTTAATTGTTGAATTGGGACTACTTACATTAATGCTTATAAACGATGTATCTTGGTTTATTTTTGTCATGTTATTTTTCTGCTGTTGGTTCTTTACTTCTCCCCTTTGTTTAATTGTTTGTGCTGCTTGGTGGTTTCTTTCTGTTGGTGTTCTTGAAGTTTTAGTTATTTTTATGTGTATCTAAAATATCTTTCAGTATTCCTTGCAGTGTTGGTTTAGTGGTCATGAAGTTCTTCAGTTCTTTATATTGGAAGTATCTTATTTCTCTATTGATTTTGAAGGATAGTTTTGTAGGGTACATCAATCTACATTGGAAGTCATTTTCCTTAAGATTTGAAATACTTCACTCTATGCTCTTCTTGATTTCATTGTGTTGAGAAGTCTGCTGTGATTCTGATGGACTTTCCTTTGTAGGTGATTTGTTTCTTTTCTCTAATACTTTTAATATTCTGTTCTTATGCTGAATTTCTTGGATGTTGATTATTATATGTCTGGGTGTAGACTTATTTTGGTTATAGTTTATGGAGTTTAATATGCTTCACTTACCTGTATGTCAGTTTACTTTCCCATGTTTGGACAATTTTCACTTGTTACTTCTGTAAATAGTCTTTAGATATCATTTGTGTTGTCACCTTTTTCATTTATACCTATCAATCTTACATTGTTTTTCTTTGCATCATCTTGCAAATGTTGAATTATTATTTCCTGATTTCTTGTTATTTTTAAAAGATCTTTCCTTTCTTGTCCACTAGCTGCAATATTGTCTTGGAGGTCTGAAAGTGTATCTTCTCATTCACTGAGGTGATTTTGCCAGGTTTTGATGGACTTTTTGATTTCCTGAATATCTCTTTGAATCTGTTTCATGCATTCTAGTTCTTTCTTATATTGTTCACTCAAAGTTTCAATCATTTTGTCATATTACTCTATTTGTTAAAACTACGTGTTCTTTAGATGTGTTAAGCATTTCTTTCATTATATTTATCATTTCTTCTTTTACCTGAGAGATTATTTCTTATTTGAGTTTCTTTATAGCTTCATGGAGTTGTTTCTTTACTTCAATTGCTATCATTTCAGGAGTTTCAGGTGTATGGCTGACATTTTCTTCTATATCCATGTCTCCTATGCTTGTTTGGGATGGACTGGAGGTTTGTGATTGCATTCTGCTCTTTCATTTTGTCATTTTTCTGTATTACTCTGGGGCAGTTGAATGCAAATTCTCAGTTGTTTCTTGGACTGAAGATGGCTATCTGTGCTGCAGGGAGTTTC
Source organism: Hydrochoerus hydrochaeris (assembly GCA_004027455.1). Lineage (NCBI taxonomy): Eukaryota > Metazoa > Chordata > Mammalia > Rodentia > Hydrochaeridae > Hydrochoerus > Hydrochoerus hydrochaeris. The sequence goes on from PVLA01003445.1 coordinate 88,652, forward strand.
TCCACTTGAGTGGGGGATGTTAGGCAGTCCTTATCAGATCCCTAGTGGCACTCAAAGGCTCCCCAAATGGGAGTGGGTGCACTGGGTAAACCTTCAGCACACCCCACATGGCTCACCAAAGCTCTCTGGCTGCTTGAGGTCACTGGGCTAGGCGCTACCAGGTTCTGGGTGGTATGCTAAGACTAAATGGTATGTGGAGTACAGTGGGTGGGCATTTAGTTCACAACACGGGGTGCACCAAAGCTCCCTGGCTTCTTAGGGTCACTGGGTGGGGCCCAACAAGGACCCCAGTGATGACCCAAAGGTCTTGGACTGTTTGGGAATGCTGGGCAGGGCCTTACCAGGTTCTGAGCAAAGTCCTGCTGCTGCATAGTTAGGTAGGGATTGCTGTGGAGGCCTCCAGGTTGCACTGCTCCCCTGTTACCTATTTGTCTTGCTGTGATAGTTTAGTTTTTACACCAGTGAGCTAACACTCATAGTAGCCTAAAGATTAAGTTGCAGAATTAAGTTTAAAAATGTAAAGGAAAACACAAAGGCAAAAGGTAAAAGATTAGGATAAACACAGAGAGATACACAGACCTCTCTTCCCAGGAAGAAATATTCTTATAAATATGCTAAGTTCACTGATAGCTCCCCATTACCTCTTAACTGAACTTCAAGAAACATTAAAACAGGAAGATAACTGGTTTCTTTTAAATGCCTTTTCTTTGGAATTAGACTTTTCCTGCACTCTGCTTATTCATATAAGAGCAGGACAAAGAACACAATTTGAACATTGCTTTGGAGTCCCCTCCTAAAGAATCAAGCTCCAGTACCCATTCTTCATCTTATTATTTCCAATAAATACTTTCCTAGCCCCCCTCCCTTTTTGGTTCACAATTTCATTCTTTGATTTAGTGAGACTGTCAACTCTCTTTGTATAGAATTAAACTTAACAGTTTACCCCAAGTGTCACCTGGGAAGATGTCATTTCAATCAATTGATTCTTGAGAAAATTTGAAGAATTGTCATTTTTGTATTTCCTGTTATATTATCTCATAAAAATTAATACAATTAATAAAAGCCATGTAATTTTTGGTCATTCTGTATTTAAATAATTGGACTGTTAATGGGTTATCTGTTTTATTGCTTTGAGGACTGCCGAATGCCCTTGTGTTTTACAGTGCATGTACTCTGGGTCATAAATGTTCCAGTTCTCCACTCTCTGTTGCTTCAGGTGAGGGTTACCAGCCAAAAGCAAATGATGAAAACATTAAGGGTGAGGAGTTGTTTTCCTTATCTTATCTGTCTCTGGGAGCAAGACATTATTATTATTTAGGTTCCTCAGATTGTCTAGGTGCTCTGCCTCAGGACAGCCTGTATCCCTACTTATGGGTGTGGGAGTGTGAATCTCCTTTGGATGTTCCATGCTTGAATTTGGATTTTTCTGTGATAAATTAAGAAAAAGCTTGCCTTGGGCATCAGCATGGAGGACACCTGCAGATCACGGATCTGTTGTCACTGTAGATGTCTCCACTTTCAGATCCGAGCCTTGTGGCCTTAGAGAAGGGACCCTGTGCTCCCTGCCCTGACAGCGTTGGTGCAATCTGTCCCTGAGAGAATGCAAAGCAGCTTGCTTTTTAATTTCTGTCTGTTTTCAAAAACTCTTACACTGTCCCACCATCTAAGTGGACAGGTGACTGCTCAGCTATTGCTTATTTATTGTATAGGATTTTCATTCTCTTTGTATATTTATTAATACAGCAATAGAGATGGTGGCTAAGTTGGAGACTGCTAGTAGGGTCATTTAACAGAATATATTAAGTTGAGGTAAGATAGAAAAAAAGGCAAAAAAGTCAAATTGGAATTTTAAAATGGTATTTTTAAGAAAAACTTCAGAATACAAAAGTGATTCAAGGCTTTTATCTTCCAGGAAGCTGCAAAAAAAAAAAAAAAACTCCTAAGGATCTTAATACAGAAAGTGGGCTTATAAATCGGGCTCTGGGCTGTGTTTTCCCCCTGTAAATTGCCCGTCCTCAAACAGACTCCACCCCCTAGGAAGCAGCACAGTAGTGGCCAGTGGATTTCAGCTTCAAACACAGGGAGAGGTACACTTCCCACTTTTAGACAGAGCCCCCATGAGTGACCTGACAGGCATAAGGAACACACATCCTAGATCCTCTCCTGAAGACACCCCAAAGGTCTGTACTGCACTCAGCCCCAGATCACAGCATGCTTGTCTCTCTTGAGGGCCTGCACTCTGTGAGTGTATACTTTTAAATCTCTGCCTAATGGAATTCCTTTGTACCTCTTAGGGACACATCCTGAAAATTCATTTTCCATGATGGAAGTAAGCAAACCTGCAATTTAATTTTCACGGTGGGGTGGGTTTAGGTTCCTTATCTCAGTGTGAGCCTCTTGGGTGACAGTGTTTTATTCTAAGGCTAAAGAAACAGATATGGAACAAGGTGAGCAAATGGAAGTTCATTTTACCCCTAGCATTAAGGATAGTAAAGCTTATCCAATACCAGCTGTGGCTGCTAATTGGCTTCAGCTAGTGGAAAAATCAATTTTGCCTAAACTTTCTGACAACAGGTAATTTTGCCACTCTGAGTACTGACTCTTCCAGGGAGAGTGGGAGAGAGTGGCCCTTTCTTGTTTGATGGCTGCAATCTCCAAGGTATGGCCCTCAAGTCTGAGAAATTCAGCCCTGGGTTATAAAACTGGCAAGAGGCTTTTAAAAAATTTGCATCTCAAAGTAACACAGAGAAAAAAATTGGCAATTAGAAGGTTTCTGCAGTAGAAGCTCTCAGTAAGGAAAGTCAGAGGACAGGGACAGAAAATTTCTATCTGAAGCTAAATCCCGCTCAGAGACCTGGGAGAGTGGCCTAGGAAGTTGGTTTTGAGTTAGGATGGAAAAAATAGAGGGATAAAAAGGATGCAAGGGAAAATGTAATGTTTAAATTTTACTTTTTAAGAAAACTTGCAGCCACAGGACATGGAAGTTAGTCAGGCTTTTTCTTCGCTCTGCAGAAACGTTGCTGAAGGCCCTAATGGCGGTCAGCCCGGTGTGTTGTGCCTCCCTCCTGCACCTGGTGTTCCCTCCCACAACCCTTCCTCAGGAAGCCATTACCCCGAGGACAGCAGACTTTGGTTTCCAGCACGGGGAAATTGTTTGAATTTAACATGGCCCCCAAATGGGCAAAACCCTATCAACACTCGAATATACATCTTAGATAATCCGTTTTAGGAATACCCTCAAAGCCCCACAAATTACCCAGCTGGAGGCAAAAAGAAGCCATTATCAGTCACTTAGTTTATATGCTCAGGTTCCCTTGCTCACCACTGATCAAATTAAAGGAGGAAATTTATTTTGGTAGGGAGAAAAATGGATTTATTGAAAGGTAGCTCTGAGGAGATGGAGGGACCCATTTGTCTAAATCACAACTGTGGTTTGTACAGGTGGGCAAGGGTCTTTTACAGTAAGGAATAGAGGACAGGGGGCACAGAGGGACAGTGTAGAGCTCCATGCTTGCTTTATCACTTCTGGCCATCTTCAGCTCCTGGTTCCCTTACAGAAGAGAAACTGGGCTCCAACCGAGGTAGTAATATAGGGGAATGAAACTCCCAATCTACCAAACATCTGGAACGAGTTTGTGTTCTCTAAAATAGAAGAATGAATTTTAGGAACAGTGGAGGTTAAGAGCAGAAACAGTTATTGAGAGAAAGAAAGCTTCTGTCTGACAGAGAGAAACCAAAGGGGTTCTGAGTGAGTTGCCAAAGATTCTGTGTTTTCTGGGGATTTTTATAGATTAAAACCATGAGGTGAGGCGGATCTAAAGTTGGGGAAAACTGGGAACTTGCTATGTTTAGCCAATAAGATTAATAGCTCAGGTAAAACTGATTAAATTGGGAACAAATGGGGAGGTAAGTCATGTACAAAGTGGACATTATTAGAGAGCAGTGACTCCTCCCATAGGGGATATGGTGACTCCTGGCATCTCAAGGTGACCAGACTTAATCCCTACGGATTATACCTAAGGGTGTGGTTGCATTTGTTTTGCCTTCTGTCTTGAGATCTGGCCATAGCAAGAGGTGTGTGTCTCCTCCAAGGTCATCAGACATCTGGTCCTCCGTGCTGGCTTCTTTGAGGGCCTAGCCCTGTCTGACTGCCTATAATATTGCCAACTAGCTCAGCTGCCTGTAACAGTAGGATAGAAGAAATTGAAACTAGATAGAAAGGAGACAAAGACATTGAGATTTTTAAAATTAGATTTAACTTTCCCTAGCACAGCTTTTCCCCTGATCTTTGCCTCTGTCATCTCTTCATTTTCTCTCTGCCTGTGTTATGGTGGTAATTAAACCATCTCCTTTTAAGGAAGGAGATCAGGGCTGTGGCAAAGTGCACAAACAATTAGACAAAATGTGTCAAAGGTCATAAAAACCCAGAGGGCATGTGGAGAATCCAGGCCCCAAAATGACTCCATGTCTCTTGGGCACTGTACCCAGAACCAATCAGAGAGCAGTTTCTTCAATCTTTCTTTTGAATCTGGACCAATCAGAAATGTGCTGTTTTCAGTCCTTCATTTACATATGACAGGAAGTCAACTGAGTCTTTCCATAGGGAAGTTTAAATCGGGCACTAGCCCAAGTATGACTGTCCCATGAGAGGGGAAACCAACTTAAAACTCATACTTGTCCATGCTCACTGCCTTTTCTTTGTGTCTTATCCAGTTCTTTGTTTAGGACATCAAGGAACTGGGAGGAACCAGCCCTGAGTCCTTTCTTCTGTGCCCAGCTTGGTGCCTCTGGGTCTGGGATCAGAGCAGACTGAGGGGGCAGGTTGCTGGGAGGAGGGATGTCACTGGCTATCTTAGGTACTTACTTTAGTAGAAATGGAAATTAAAACTAAAGCAGAAATTTACTAAAAATATACTTTAATTGAAACGTCAGAGGCCTGAGAGGGCAGTCTCTGATGCAGGGGTTCAGGTTGCCCACCAACAAAGGTGAGAGGCGAGAGCTTGAGGGCCAGCTGGTGGCTGGGGTCCTGTTGATTTCAGTTCTGGCATCCCATCTCTGGTGGGTTCAGTCATGTGTATTGTGGCTTTGCCTTTCCTGGAATCCAGGTGACCAGGGTTTGAGACAATGGCTGGAGGCTTCTGGCTGTGGCTCAAAGTCCTGAGAATCCTCTCATCTTGGTGTCCTCATTCCTACAGGAGGATGAGGTTTGTAAATTCAGGGCTAATCAACCCTGTCTGAAGGCTCCTAGATGGCACTCCCTGAGTGACTGCACAGGTCCATGCAGAGCAAAAGAGGTTAGATTCAAAATTTACGGCAACAGAGGACACCCAATGAAGGTCAAGCTTTCATTTTTATTTTATTTTTTTACTTGTGTATGGGAAATCTGTAGGCCAAGTGGAGCCATTTTTATAGCAAAAATGGCTTATTTTTGCTGGTTGTCCCAGGAGTAAACATAAATAAGCTTTTAAGGAGCAACACGTAAGAGTCTCTGTATCACGACTGCATCGGTTCACAGCTTCCGAGTCTTTCTGGAGCTCTCCAGCCTGCCACCCTCAGGAACACTCAGCACCATCTCACCCTGGCAGTCTCAGGAACCAGCTCTCTCCTTGCCCATCTCAGGAAAAACAAGAAGTGAAACTGTTAGGACAGAGCCACCATTTCGAACACTGGATTTCATTGTTCCGTAAGTCAGCTCCAGATCTCAACATAGTGACTGGCATGGTTCCTCTGAGTTTCTGCTCAAGATTCTGCCTGTGTCACAGTTTGTGTGACCATATGGTCAGTGTGTCCACCAGAGGAAAGAGGACATTTACTTCTGGCACTGAGATGCCCTAGTGCTGCTCCTTAGTACTCACTGGTCAGAAATTCTGTGTCTGTTTTAATGCTTCTACCCACAGCCAAATATTTTGTTTGCTAAACTAAATTCATTCTATAAAATTATATACCAACAAGATTAGGTAGGCAAGTGTCAACAGCCTTTTCTACTTGGCCAGGTTCAACATGTGTGTGTATGTCACAGACTCACAGCTTGAAATGGAGCAAGCTTGCCTTCAGCAGATAAACCATTGAGTAGGATACACAGGACCTGAACTCACAAAACTGCACTAGTTTATACGCTGTTGGTGGTATGCTTTGACAGCTCTGTCTCTATGTGTATTTCTCTCTGGCCACCCCTGGAAATGTTGTTCTATTCTGATTAATTGGCGGACAACTTAACTCTTTTGCTTCTGGATTCTTGAAAAACTAAGTGTGAATTAAGATTGATTTAGGTAAGATTTAATCTTTCCTATCGTATCAAAATGCGTGTTCTCAGACATGTTTCTATGATTTCCTTTTGTTTCTTGTCTATCAAAGTGAAATGCTTGCTACTTCGTTGTAAATGTTTTGATCTTTTTAGCGACTGGTTCCACGCAACTCTCTAGAAGTTTTTTTTTTTTTTTAATGTGAGATTCAGTAATGGATTTCTGACATCTGAAAAGAGAGTTATGAGTCTGAGAAAGAAGAAAGTTGAAAATGAAAAATACTGCTTTGTAGTCCAACGACAGAAGAGTTATTGATGATTTTTTCCCTCGAGAAACATTTGGAAAACGGTACCAGCCAGCAGGTATGTATATCAACTTTCAGACTGAAATGGATGTTAAAAACTAATCAGTGGCTTTGCAAATGAGAAAGGCCATTTTTAGCTGGAATGAAAATCTTGTGAATGGGAGCCAGTTCCAAGGTGTGAATTAGAACTGTGGAGCGGTGAGCTGTATTTGGTGGCAGCACACACTGGTAGAAAGGGTGAGAAGGGCATGGTTCTCCCTGGACACAAGCCCTGGCTCCCCAGCAGAGGCTGTGGGAGCCCAGGAAGGTGGCTTAGCTTCAGGAGCCAGATGCTGCTATTACTTAAAGAGGGTAATGTTGTGAGGATGAGGGTCATTCACAAAAAGCACCTTGTTGGAAATCTGATGCATAGTAGCCTTCAGCAGTGGAGTTAGGTGGAATTACAATACCACTATCAAGACATAGCTGAGAGGATGCAAAATAAATGCTGGAAGTAATCTAAACTTTATACGAGAATCAATTAAGGAAGAAGCTTAAAGAATAATCACACCAAGAGTACTGAGTGTGTGTGTGTGTGTGTGAAATCACTGCTGTGGATTCTAAACACATGAATAACAAGTAGAAGCTACAAATTTCTTACTATTTAACAAAATGTATAGTATTAATTAAGGGAGTGAAAGAGCCTGTCTAATGTCAACATAGAAAAGAATTCGAGTCTTTATGGAAAGCATTAGAAAACCAAAATTAACCTTGGGTTTGATCCCCAGCACTGCATTAAAAAAGTAGTTATAAACCTCACAGTTTTGTCAGGCCTGGTGGCACATACCTGTAATCCAAACACTTAGGAGGTGGAGACAGGAGGAATGCTGTGAGTTCAAGGCCTGCCTGGACTACACAGTGAATTCAAGGCCAGCCTGAATGACATAGTAAGGACCTGTCAAACTATAAATAAATTTAAAAAGAGCAAAATTAAGAGCAATGAAAAAATGTATGTGAAAAATAAACAAATACTAAACTAGAATAGGTACCCATGGTAAGAATTTGGGTCTCAGCCTTGTGATAAAGTTAAAGGATAGGACTGAATAATGAAATTCCCCTCTGTGTATCTATTAGTCTCTATTTGCCTTCTTCCCCAAGTGTCATAGGACCTGAATGAGGGCAGTGATTTAATTAAGTCTCACAGTACACAGTGCTATTCTTCTCAAAGAATATGAACTATAATGCTGAATAATCAATGCATTTCAGCTCTTTGGTTGACCCAATTCTTTTAAACTTGCTTCTAAAACTCTTGGAAGGTCTGATTTTTTTTAAAGAGAAAAAAATTCAAAACAAGATAGGAGAGCAACAATGATTATTACACTGTGTATTGTTATCTTTAGTTACTCAGAATACAAGATACAGGCATTTAATTATACAAACAATATTAGCATGAACCTTTCTTTTCAATGAACTAAGAAAAATTAGTAGTATAACTATCTTAACTATAATATTAGTAATCTATCTATCTCTCTCTCTCTCTCTCTCTCTCTCTATTGTATGTCTATTTTTTCCTTTCCCTTGCTTCCTTTCTCCTTTCCCTCTTTCCTTTTGAACAGTTTCTTCCCATTTTCTATTATACATTTTGGATCTTATTTAATCTTGCAGCTTCTCACATTAGGAGGACAATATGATGTTTACACGTGTGAAACTGGTTTATTTCACTTATGAGTAAGGCCTTGAGTTGCATCCATTTACCTATAAAAGTCTCCAGTTTATGCTTATTTATGGCTGAGTAGTACTCCATTGTATAAAAATATCACATCTTTTTATCCATTTCTCTGTTGATAGGCATTTGGGTTGTTTCCAACATTTAACTATCACAAATTGTGCTGCTATAAACATGAATGCACATATATTACTGTGGTATGATGTTTTTAATTCTTCTGCAAATATAGATACCTAGGAGAAGAACTGGGTCAAATGGAACCTCCAATTCTAGTTCTATGAGAAATCTCCATTCTGATTTCCACAGTGGTTGCACCAGTCTACACTGCCATCAACAATGGAGAAGGGTTCCTTTCCCCACACAGCCCTGCCGACATCTTTATTGGTTGATTTCTTGGTAACAGCCATTCTTTCCAGGGTGAGATGGAATCTTAGTTTTGTTTTAATTTGAATTTCTCAATGATCATGATGTTGAACAATTTTTCATATATTTATTTGCTGTTTGTAATTCTTCATTTGAGAAGTGTGTATTCATCTCAGATGTCCATTTTTGGAATGGATCTTTAAATTTGGGAGGTCTGATGTTTTTGTGTTCTTTATATGTTCTTGATAGTAATCCTTGGCCTGAGGAACAGCTGGCAAACATTTTTTTCCACATCGTGGATTGTCTTTTCACTTTGTTGGTGGTTTCACTTCTGTGCAAAAGTATTTTAGTAAGATGAGATCCCAGTTGTTGATTCATTGTGATAGATAGTTCCTGTGTAGTTGGAGTTCTCTTAATGAAGTCTTTGTTACAACAATGTCTTCAAGAGTTTTACCTGTTCTATCTTCCAGAAGATTTAATGTTTCTGTTTTAATATTTAGAGCTTTGATCCATTTGAAATTTAGTTTAATGCATGATGAAAGATACAGGTTCAATTTTAATCTTCAGAATGTGAAAATCCAGTTTTTCCAGCATCATTTATTAAAGAGGTTTTCTTCCAGTGAATGTGCTTGACACTTTTGTCAAAGATAAGGTGGCTGAGTATGTATGGAGTTATTTCTGCATCTTTGAATCTGTTCTGTTGATCTTTGGGTCTGTTTTCTTGCCAGTACCATGCTCTTTTCATCACAGTAGCTTTATATTATAATTTCAAGTCCGGGATTGTAACGCCCCCTGCTTTGCCTTTGTTGCCCAGAATTGCCTTTTCTATTCTAGTCCTTTTGTGACTCTAAATGAATTTTAGGGTTGTTTTATCGAATTATGTGAGATATGATATTGAAATTCTGATTGGGATTGCATTCAGTCTGTATAGCAGTTTTAGCAGTATGGCCAATTTCACTTTATTGGTTCTTCCTATCCAAGAGCAGGGGATCTTTCCAATTTCTGATAGCTTCTTCAATCTCCTTTTTCAGACTATTGTAGTTTTCAGTGTAGTGGTCTTTTACATCCTTCATTAGATTGATTCCTAGGCATTTCAGTTTTTTTGGATGGTATTCTGAGAGGTGTTGATTACCAAATTTCTTTGTCAGTGAGTTTGTTATTAGTGTACAGGAATGCTGCTTTGATTTTTTAGTGTTGCCTTTGTATCCAGCTGTGCTACTGAATTTGATTACTAAATCTAGCAGTTTTTTAGTGCAGTTTTTGGGGTCTTCTATGTAGAGTATCATGTCATCTGCAAATAACAATAATTTAACTTCTTCCTTTCCTATTGTTATTCCTTGTATTTCTTTCTCTTGTCTAGTTGCTTTGGCTAAAGTTTCCAGGACTCTATTGTATAAGAATGGAGACCGTGGACATCTTTGTTTTTTTCCTGAGTTTAGAACAAAAACTTTCAGTTTTTGTTTGTTTAGTATGAGGATGTCTGTTGGTTTGTCATAGAAGGCTTTCATCAGATTGAGATAAAGACCATCTATTCCAATTTTCTGAAGGATTTTTAGATGAATTGGTGCTCCATTTTGTCAAAAGCTTTTTCTGCATCTAGTGAGATGGTCATATGGTTTTTGTCCTTGGCTCTGCTAATATGATGCATTACATTTATTGATTTATGTATGTTGAGCCATCCTTACATCTTTGGGATCAATCACTCTTGGTCTTGTTGCATAATATTCTTGATTTGCTGCATTCTGTTTGCCAGTATCTTATTGAGGGTTTTTGCATCTATGTTCATTAGGGAAATTGGCTTCTAGTTCTCTTTCTTAGTTGAGTCCTTCTCTGGTTTTGGTATTAGGGTGAAACTTGCTTCCAGAAATGAATTTGGAAGTATTGCTTCCCTTTCAATTTCATTGATGAGTTTGAGAATTAGTGATATTAGTTCTTCTTAAAATTTTTTGCAGAATTCACCAGTGAATCTGTCAGGGCTTTGGATTTTCTTTGCTGGTAGGTTTTTAATTACATCTTCAATTTCATTTATTGATATTGGTTTATTAGGGTTTTTATTCTTGATTCAGCTTTGGTAATTCATATGTACTTAGGGGTTTGTCAATTTCTTCTGCATTTTCTATCTTATTAGAACACAAGTTCTCAATGTAAGTATACATGTAGGTATAGATGATCAGGATTCTGCAGAGTCCATTGTGATTTCACCCTTTTCATTCCTAATTGTGTGGACTTCAGTCTTTTGTTTCCTTTTTTGATAAAGTTGGGTAGGGGTTTGTCATTTCATATAATATTTCAAAGAACCAAATCTTTGATTCTTTATAATGTTTTTTAAAGTCTCCAAGCATTAATTTTGCTCTGATTTTCATATTTCCTCCTTCATATGAGCTTTTAGCTTTTATTGCTCTTCTTTTCTAGAAGTTTGAGGCTCACAATTAAGTTGTTTATTTGTGCTTGCTATTTTCCTGATACTCGTATTCACTACTATGCATTTCCTTCTTAGGACCACTTCATTGTGTCCCATAAGCTGCAATATATTGTACTGTCATTGTGTTTTAATTGTAGAAACTGTCTAATTTCTTCTTTAATTTCATCTGTGACTCATTGGTTGTTCAGGAAGGTGCTATTTAATTTCCATGCATTTATTAAGTTCTTGTGGTTTCCTTTGCCATTGATTTCCAATTTCATTGCACTATGGTCTGATGGTATGCATGGAATAATTTCAATTTCTTCACATTTAGTTGAGCATGTTCTGTGAACTGGTATGTGGTCTGTTTTGGAGAGCATCACATGGGCAGCTGAGAAGAATGTGTGTCCTGATTTTGTGAGATGGAACACTGTAGACATCTACTGCGTTGATTTGTTCAACAGTTGGGTTCAGTTCCAGTATTTCATTGTTGGTTTTTTGTCTATTTGATCCTTCTTTTTGTGAAAGCGGAGTGTTCAGATCTTCCCATACAACTGTATTAGTGCTTATTTGATTTTTTCACATCGATTAATGTTTGTCTTATATAGTTGAGTGCACTGATATTTGTTGCATTTATATTTATGACTGTTATCTCTTCCTCTTGAATTGTTCCTTTTACAAGGATGTAGTGATCCTTTTTTGTCTCTCTTAATCAGTCTTGGCTTGAGGTTCACTTTGTAAATAGAAGAGCTACCCCTGCTTTTTTCTGGATCCCTGTTGCATGTAGTATTTTTGATCATGGATAACCAGAGTTCTATACACCTCACTTATCTGTGTGTCAAATTCTTTTTCCGTGCCATGGAAGTTTTCTACTATGACATGTATGAATAGTTTTTTTAAAGTATAATTTGTGTGATCTCTTGCTTTCTTAGTGACTCCAATCAATCTTAAATTATCCTTCCTTGCTTCATCTAGCAGCTTCTGGATTGATTCCTCATGGTCCCTTTCTATTGCATATCTGTTTCAGTCTATGGATTCCATTTCTTTTCTATGCTGAGCACTAATGGCTTCCATAATTTTCATAAGCTTCTCTATTTTTGTCTGTATCTGCTCTAGAGTCATTAAGCATGATTTTCATAGTAGACACCATTTTTGCAGATATCTGAGACATTATTTCTGATTTGATTTTTTCCAGAGCCTTATTCAATTGCTTTCTTTTGCCTCTTCAGAGAGCCCAGGTGGATAGATTTCAGATTGTTCTTCCTCCCTGCCTCCTGGATTTGCCTTTGGTGAAATGGATATATGGAATTACATTTTGTTAAAGTGTATTCTCATTTTCTTCTCTTTAAAAAAAGTTTAACTTCTTGGCTGATGCTTGTGAATTGACTTTTGTGGGTTGCTAATTGATAGTATTTAGAATACTTAGGAAATGACTACTTCTTTGAGGTATCTTCCAAGTGTAGCTGATTTTTGGGTTTTGAATATGTTGCACAATCCTACTTCTTCAGTTTGTTGTGGATGAGAAGTTTCTGCCCACTCGGCTCAAACCCTGGCTCTTTGGCAATGTGCTACAGTATTTTCTATGACTCTGAGTCAATCTCACTTCTGGAATACCAGGAAGAAAGCTGTTTAGAACAATCATATCACTTTTGGCTACAGTGATACCATCAGTGATAACTATAGAATCAAACACAGCCTAGAAAATGATAAATTGAGGTAACCATTAATTTGCCACCTTTAATCATATAAACTAGATTTGTGGTTATATAACAAAATCTAAAACAAATCATAAAATTGTATGCAATATGTAAATCCTTAATATGTTCATTTTACCCTCAGAATTAAAATTTAAAAGGGATTGGGGGAAAATAGAGAAGTGGAAGAAGAGGAAGAGATTAGAAGTAAGGCTGGAGGAGAAAGGGGGATCAGGCCAACTTTGGGAAACTGGTGCAGAAGACTGAAGGAATAGCCAGAAGGAAGAGATAAGAAGAAGAACAGAACAGAAAAGTAACCACAAAGAGGCTAGAAACCATGTTCTCATTCATATAAAAACAATATCAGACAACAAATGAGAAGAAAAAAAAAAAACAAAAACAAAACCACTACCATCACCACCAAAACAAGAGAGAGAAAGAGAGAGAGAGAGTCTACTTCCAGGTTTGTCTCTGCTCTCACTGGTAGACAGTGTGTGGAGACAAAGTCCAGATCTGTGTTGATGTATCCCGGGAAGCCGGCAGTAGCTTTTGGATGGGGGTAGTGGATAATCTCAGCAAGCCTGCACCTTCTGGCCAAGATCAGGCCCATTTGGTCTGCAACCAGCAGTACACCTTCCATGGGCCTGAGACAAGCTGGGAGCTGCTAGATGGAGCCAGCAGCAACTCTGAGTTCTGAGCTCAGCCAGTGCTTCTCCAGGATGGCTCCCAGCCAATCACTCTCTCCCACAGCATAACTGAGCCTTCAGTGCTCACTGCTAACTAGGGCAGCCCTTCATGTCCACTGCTCCCCTCTACTGTGGTGTGTCTCTATGGAGGTCTCCGGGGCTGCCAGCAGTCACTGTGAATCTGCAGGTTTGAACTGCTCCTCTTATGCAATGAGTCCCATCTCAGGGAGAAGGTTCCACTGGATACCTCCTTTTTCTGTGCTGAAGTTTCTCTCTTTGAGCTTCAATTTATACTTTAGACCCCTCCTGGGTCCAGGAGGCCCCTTCTCCCCTCTTGTCTTCCTCATGGTGCCATATTCCAGCATCTGGACGGTGGCTCTCTGAGAGGGTTTCTCTGCTGCTTCCCACTCCACCATCTCAGTGATCCTCTTACGTTTCATCTGAGGACCTCTGCGGTGATCCTTGTGGTGTCCCAAGGTGACAGACATGTTCGGGTGTCAGCAGAAGAGACAGACAGGCAAAGTGGGCACTGTGGAATATCTGTAGACAAAAAGTTATTGTTATCATTATTGCATTTGGCCTGCAACCCTCGGCTGCATCACTTTATTCTCACACCTGCCTGCTTTGAAGGTTAGGCTTTATAGGTGCGGAGCAGAGACCACAAAATGTTTTATGGTTGAGTTTCTGCTAGTCTGCTTCACACCAACCCATTGTCTGTTTTCCTGCAGTGGATCTCTGCTCGGGATCCTTTTTGCCCCCCTTCATTTTCCTTCTCTCAATACCCAATGCTAGAGGAGGCTGTGTCCTGAATCCCTACTATGTACTCAGACATAGACAAGGACACTAGGAGCTGAAGAAAGTGCTTCAAGTGATTGTAATTCTGACATATATTTGCATTTTTGGTCAGAAATTCTGAAGAAAAAGATATTCTGTAGCATTTCTCACTCAGTGTGGCCATCTAAATTCATCACTTTATTCCCCTTTCTCATGTAAACTACATTAAACTTACTATAAAGAAATATAGTGAAAATTTCTCAGGAGTGTTCCTGAGAAATAGATCAGAAATTTGGGAAAATTTCTGAAAGATAGGGTTTTCACCCGACCAGGTCGTGCAATGTTATCAAAGAGGTAGGGAGGAAACTAGCCCCACCCTACTCATGGGGTTAAGTTGCAGGTTCACTGACTCCTGTTGTGGAAAAAGAATTTTAAGAAGGCATCAGTAAGAGGCATAAATGGATTTGTTAGGCAGGACTCCTTTCCTTTCTACCTCCACCTCTTTCCTTTTTTTGAAGTTCTTAGATTTCTAGGATTCCAGAATAAGGTAATACAATACATTGGGAAAACAAGGAACAAAAAGAAGCATTTATAGCAGTGCCTTTTTCATTGTGTTGAATTGTATTTAGGACCAAGATGTCTCATGAAATATTGCTGAACATCTTTCCAGAGAGCAGTTGACACACCGGACTGCAGGAGAGTTGGTAGGTGACATCTGCTTGCCTGGCAGCAGTGACAGTTCCAGCTTTCTATCTAATCAAAGTAGTTCCTCTCTATGCTCAATCTAGTCAGAAGCAGTCATTTCCTAATCTGTTTTTGATAAGCAAAAGCAAATACTGTCAAGGTGTGATGCTAATAAAATAAGATGTGAAGGCTGCTAATATAATAGACATATCATTTGGATATAATAAGACATTTAGAAAAATTGTGGATATAGATTTTCTGTCTTATACCAACTTCATTTTATTTTCCACAAGGGAAAGACTAAGAAGCTGTTGGGAGGATCTGAGGACTCGCTTTATATATACCCTATCCTGCCACTGACTTTTTTCTCAGTGGAAATGGCGAGGTTATCTGGTGCTGGAGGCCCATGACTGACCTGTTAGTAGCTCTTGAGAGCCTGTTTAGCAATGTTCACCTGCATAGATGCTTGCTTTCCATCAGGTAAGCACTAAGAATCAGCAAAGATAAGTGGAGACTTTTGAGAAATTTCTTTTAATATTAAAATAGTACAAAGGTATTATGATTCTGAAAGCCAGAAGCATATCCAATTAGAAGGTATTTAATCCTCAAATGAATTCAGTTAGGTGGAATTAATACATTATTTATTAACACATTGCTTTCCCCCCAGGTAGTGTGACAAAAGTTAGATAGAAATTTGAAAATGTAGTTAGATAGAAGTTTGAAAGAAGGAAGCCAAATAATAAAAATAAGAAATGCTGGAGGAAATAAGACCACTGATGGTCTTATTAATAAATCCTTGTACTTATTCAACAAACATTTATTAAGATGGCTTTATTCCAAGAAAGATGTAAGCAAATAAATTAAAATTTTTTTTTATTTTGAATTAATTTTTATTTTGAAGATAGTAGAAATACAACAGAACAAGACAGAACAAAGCCAACTGAGACAGTGCAGTGAATTTGGTACAGAATTTCACAGCAGGTTACCGGGATAACAGTAATAGGTACCCTAGTATATCTCATTATATTCACAATAGTTGTTTTGTCAATTAGGTATAGAAAAACCAAACCAAAGACAGAATATCATAAAATCAATCAAAAGAAAATATTGAATAGAGTAAAGCAATTAATCATAATGAAACAAAACTGAAAACAACACTTGCTTTCAAAGAAAATAAAGAGGAGACTCTCCATATTTGCTATATTGCATACAGTCATCCTGCCAAGAGATGCTCAGACCTCTGTCCCCAGTTGCTAAAGTGTGAGTGTGTGTGTGTGTATTGGGATGTTTCATTCCAAGCCCGTGCACCAGTAGGCTCACAGGGGACACTTTACTGGGTCTGCTCCTGGCTCCCGCCAGAGGAAGGTGCTTACCAAGAGGGTGGGTGAATTGCTTCTTTGTGCAGCCTCCTGGGTTCCACCATGGCTGTGGCTGGATCTTGGGGGCTGCTCTCTGGTTCTCCTCTTGGCTCCCACCAGAGAAAGGCAGTAAGCAAATAAATTAATGACCAAATTAGTGAGCAGTGCTTTAGAAAAAGGAGTAATGAGGAGGATTTTTTCTGTTTTCACTGAAGAAGTAAACGCTAGTTGAATCTTGAGTGGTGGATTGTCTTGTTCTATTTCTTTACTTGTTTCTTCTGGCAAGGCACCTTTCTCTGTGTTAGAGGAGACAGAGTCTATTCTTTGCCCTGTAGTTTCAGGTTTGACTATGTCACTTTCATAACCAATAAAATTGCAGTGAACTTGATGTGAGTTGAGTGATACCACTTATCCTCTTGTGTTTCTGTGCTTCATCACTAAAGACACATGGTCTGCATAGCTGCTGGTGTAAAGACATGCAGACAACTGGGACAGAATAGGACTCAATAAATAGCTGGGAGCCATGCTCGGCCAACTCATAGCCTAACATAGCTGCTCTAGGTTACTGGTTGTCTTGTGAGCAAGAAAAAAAATAAAATATAAAGGCAAATTGTAATTACCTGATTTTTACCATGGTTTTTTACACAGTATTAGTGTGACAATAGCTAATGCAATCTTCAGAATTAAAGTTAATCATATGGTCAGTATGACAAAACATCACATTTTGAAACAAGCGTATTGGTGATATAATTTTGGCTTTTACTAAAAGGTAGTAATTTTAGTTTTTAAATCATTTGAAAGACTTTTCTAGCTGAAAATACAGAATCTACCAAAAAAATGTATACATGCCTCAGGAAAAGAAAAAAACCCATCTAAATATTTTAATACATACCAGATATTGACTCCCAATGAATTGATTGCTTTTTCCACATGCACTTTAGGATTTTTGTGATATCTCAATTAAATTAGGATTAAAATATTTATACAAGGTTTTCTTTAATGAAGTGTGTATACATTTTTTTTGGTAGATTCTGTATATAAGGACAAAAATGAAACTTCTCCAATGAGCCTGGTTTCACCTGGCTGGGTAATGTTTTGCAGACACCAGTAAACCCTCCTTGAGATTCTGTTTTACCAAGTGCAGTGGGTGCTCTGTATCTGTGCGCTCTGTGTTGGTAGATTCAATTAGTCATTGATCAAAAATATTCAGGAAAGAGTTGAGTCCTTACTGATCACATAAAGACTTTTCTTCTCATTGTTCCAAAAATGGTACAGAATAACAATAATTTCTTAGCATTTATGGTGTTTCAGGTGTTTTGAATAATCTAGAAGTGATGTAACCCATACAGGATGATCTGTATAGATAGATTCACATGCTATGCTGTTTTATGTAAGTGACTCGAGCATTTGCAGATTCATCTAACTGTAGGAGTCCTGAGGCCAATTCCCCGTGCTTATTCAGGGACCACTGCAGTTCCTTGGCCGTCACAAGTCATTAAGTTTCCTTTTCCTTCTGCACTTGCTATGCTAATATTTCTCATCCTTGTCAGGGCCAAATCAGCATCTTTGCCACAAACACTCCTCGGAAGTGCAGTTGTCAACATTCAAAGGATCCTGCCAATGTCAGATGCCCAGGGGCTCATGTCCTTATGGAGGACACTTTCTCTTGTCATTGCCAAAGCTGTGGGAACTAGTTGTGCAGATGTCCTTTGCGATAAGCCTTCCAAATCTCACTCAGATATTCATGGCTGCATCGCATCCTGAAATTTCTTGTGTCAATCACAGATGGGGCAAATCATCTAAGAGACAGACAATACATTGTCCATTGAGTTCTTACCCTATCTCTGGCAATTCCCACACTCCAGGGACTTGACTTAAGAAGTGTGACATTTTTCCTGAGATGAGTTCTTTGCTAGAAGTTTCTTAGCCCTTCTGTGCACTGCTTCTGGAAGGCTGCGTCACCAGCTTTTCACCAAGCCCAGGGCCCACAGGACACAGCCCAAAGTAGGATCCTGGCTCTTCTTTTAGGACTTCTTCACATTTTGCTTTTTTCCAGAATGGAGAATTAAATTAGGACATGGTCACAGGTAACCTGGGATAACCAGCATCAAAGCCATGAAGAAGAACTATGGAGAAGGCATGTGCTGGTTGGAATTCTTGGAGCCAGTTCCTTGGCAGGAACCCGTGTTTTGAATCTCAGGGACATATGGGCTCTTGTTTGGGTCTGTATGGAACTGAGAGTGAAGAAGGAGTCTGAGGCCAACACCAAATGGCCCAAGTTGTACAAAACTCTGACCCACTGGGGCACTGAAGGAAGGTGGGGGCCACAGATCACAGAGGGCAGTGATGTTTAGATCAGCAGTAGGAGATGAAGTCATCAAATGAATGAAAGAAGAATGACGTAGGCAGAGACTTTTAAGACTTTTATGTTTCTAATACATGATTTAATGAGGTGGTTTCTAAGGATGCTTGGAACTCTAACTTTCTATGACTATCTAGATATTTAGAGGGAACACTTGGCTTTTCTCCTAACACAGCTGCCACAAGCTTGCCTTTTTTTTTTTTTTGGCAGGCTTGCTTTAAATTCTGCATATCCAGAGGAGATGGAAATAAATCATGCCGAGTTTCTTTTCCTCCAGCAGCTAAGGAAGAATGAAAGTGACATAAAATTAGGAGACTGAGTTTGGAAAATTTTCTTACATTATAGGAAAGATGATTAATGGGGACTGTCTGTGTAGCTGTGATAACGCACCCTGGGAGGGGACAGAAGGTACTTGGCGATGCCTGGTTATTGACTTGGACCCTGGGGCTTTGCACATTTTGGCTATGTGAATAATCACTGTTGAATCTCCCTCATTTGGCAAAATTCCAACTTTTATTCCAATCTACAAATCTCATCCTTCCAGTTTTTCCCCTAAGGTAAAGCTGATAATAAAAACTTTATTCTTCACTCTTTGACTTAATTCCCTTTGTTAAAGATTACAATGAAGTATCATCACTTAGATTTGGGACTTTAAATCCCCTTTCTAAGCATGTACAGATGCCCATCCCTGAACTGTGTGTCCTGTGCCCATGGATTCAACTAACTGCCCATCAGAAATACTAAGAAAAATGGGTTCTGTACTGAAAATGTGTGAATCAATTTCTTGTCATCACTCTCTAATCAATATAGTATAATGATAATCTACATAGTAGGTATTGTATTAGATATGACAAATAATCTAGAGACAGCTTTAAGTATAGAGAGGACATGTGTAGGTTATATACAAACACATCCTCATTTTATGGAAGAGACTTGAACATTGTCAGGTTTGGCATCTTGGTACCTAGAATCAATCCTAGTGGATACTTAGGGATAACTGTGATTTTCTTCTTCTACCCTTCATTTGTGACCTGCTGTTAAGAGCTGTAGTTTTTTCTTGTTGTCTCTTAAGAAGGGGGATTATAAAACCTAGTTAATACCTAATGAAGACCACAAATGGAATGCCAGTCTGCCAAATAAAGGAAATTAAATGGTGCATATT
The DNA here is from genome assembly GCA_004027455.1 of Hydrochoerus hydrochaeris. NCBI lineage: Eukaryota > Metazoa > Chordata > Mammalia > Rodentia > Hydrochaeridae > Hydrochoerus > Hydrochoerus hydrochaeris. Next base: position 108,387 of record PVLA01003445.1, read on the forward strand.
AAATCCCTTAAGCACACAGAACAATGTCCACACATTATAAACCCAAACTCTCAGGTCTTCCGAAAAGCAGGTATCAAAACCTCTCAGTCAAGTGCTGGGTCAGCTTACTCTATATGCTAAAAAGTAGTAGAACATCTGTTAAAGAAGCATAATTTACCAGCTCTAATAAAATCACTTTTATTTATGTGTGAGTGCTCATGCATTCTGACGTTCCTAATTTGATTAGGAAAAATAATGATTTTATTTTTCACTTAGAATGGAACTTACTCTTTATGCCTTAGCCAATGAGCCAATATTTGTTGGGATGCAATTATACCTAAAATACAAAGAGGTAGACTAAGGTTTATTCATAAAGTTAAAATATGTTTGGAGAAACCAGACTTCTTGTATGTATCAAAATAGCACTATTGGTCTCAGTACAAAGAAAATATGCCCTTGTTTTTCCTCCATTCCTAGATGGGTCAAGGTTTAAAACAATTCATTTTCTCCAATGATAAGAAAATTCAAATTATACTCCAGTTGCCTTCCTCCAGCCTGTCCAGTGAAAATCTGAAGCACGAATGACTCACAGGGACCGCCTCTCCTGACTCCTGCCCAGGGCTCTGCCCATCTGGCTGTCTCTGAGGAGCTTCTTCCATAGACCCTGGAAGCTTCTGCCTAGCTGCACCCCAGCCGTCCCCTCTGGCCTTGGACCTGTACCAATCCACTTGCTACACTTCTCTGTTTTTACCTCCCGTGGTTCTTGCTGTCTTCTCTTCAGGCAAAGAATAAGATCCTGGGGAGAATGTGGCCCTTGGCTCTGGCACCTTTCAAACTGCTTATCCCTTTGCAAATAAACTCCTAAATTCAGCGTTTTGTTTTGATGGGGACCTTGGTGAGTACGAGGATCATTGGTAAACTCTTTGCCCTAATGAAGCAACATAGTGATCAAATTTTTGGCACTATGGGAGTCTTGGTGGTGTGAAATCTCCTGTTTCATCCTTAGCAATCATCTGACTCATTCGCTCCTTATTGTAAACTTTGAACTGTGGAAACCCAATGCATTTCATACATAAAAAATAATTTGTTTCCAGCAAATGGAACAGATTTTAAAAGGATTGCTCATGGTGATTTAGTGAATTGTCAGATTTCTATTTCATAAATAACAAAATAGAAATTAGAGACATGTCAGAACGCATGAGACTCACACATAAATAAAAGTGATTTTATTAGAGCTGGTAAATTATGCTTCCTTAGTCCACACTGTCCTGTGTGGCACTCTGCTATATATCCTGTGGGTTTTCCACTTCCTACTTGTGTTACAATTCAGCAAGACAAACACATGGGGTAAGGAATATAATGAGAATGCAATTATGAGTGAATAAATCTGTTTTTTGTTCATGTCACTATGAAACAGTGATGTTTGGCTCTCTTTCTCTTGACATATCAGACAGAACTTGGCTGAAAATGGGATATTAATACCTCCCCACTCTGAGGCAAATATAGAGAATAAACAAAAGATGGAGCATCTGTCAGTCTACTCTGCAGGCCAGGATATAGGGCACTTGTACTTTAGCTGGCTTTGGCCCCTCTGAGCATTATATCCGGGCAGAAGAGGTCTCTGACCTGGCTTTCTATGTCACAGTGAGGACCATGAACATCTGTTTGGCCATCACACAGACCAAATCTCACGACAGCTGAATTCCCAGGCTCCTGACCAACCCCTTCTTCTGGGTCTCATTCTTTCCTCCTCATGGATGATGATTTTCAGCCCCAGCTACTGTGCCAAGTCTCAGAACTCTTTCTCCTTCCTTCCTTCCTTCCTTCCTTCCTTCCTTCCTTCCTTCCTTCCTTCCTTCCTTTTCTTCCTTCCCTTGTTTCCTCTTTCTTTCTATTCCTTTTTCCTTCTTTTCTTCCACACACTCTCCCTTCCTTCCTTCTTTCCTTCCTCTTTCCCTCCCTCCCTTCCTCCCTTTTTTTGTTCCTTTCTTCCTTCACGTGCTGGTAATTGAATCCAGGGCCTCATGCTTTCTAGGCAAGTGCTTTACCACTAAGTCACACCCCCATCTGTTTCATTCTGATTCTTTTATGCACCTGTCTACCAGGCAATCATGCAATGAAAACAGCACACATAGAATACTGTGCAAGGAATAAGCCAGTTCTTCTCTAGAATGTGGTATCATCTTACTATGACTATCCATAAGCACAGTGCTCAGGAGAGCCCAGGAAACTCCCAGATGCCACTGTGTGTGGGGTGCTCCTGGATTAGGATTGCTCCCTGTGGAAAAATCTCCCAGATCACACCCTGGAAGCTCTTCTGGCCCCATGTTCCTTCTTCACCTCCACACCTGCTGAGCCCAGGACTGTACTCTTTCTTTTTGATCATGTATTGAAAGCACATTCCAATGGGGTATTTTGACCCCCAAATAGCAAAGCATGGAAAGGGATCTTTATCATTGACAGCTGGGAGAAATGGAGCCACAAAGAAGTGTGATTGCTCAAGATAAGTGGTAACAGAGACTAATTTGGAACTCAGGTGTCCTGACACTCGGCTCAAGTCTTTCTTCCCACCCTGCTGCTGGTGGGAGATGGGACCCACTGAGCTGGACTTGCAGATTTTCTCAGGCATCTGGACATCAAGTTCTCAGCTCCAGAAGAGAGGGCGTCTAGTCAAGTGAATGGATAAATTATTATCAAACTGCAGCTTTGCTCATTGAAATGTAACAGTGGCTTTGGGGAGGGAGTAATCAGTGAAAGCCAATTTTCAGTGCTTAATTAAAATGTAGTGAAACCTTTCCCCATATTTGTTTAATTATTTTCATTTTGCACATGAAGAAGTTGAGGTTTAAAGGCACCCAGTGATTCCAGGTTTTTCTGACCCAACTTTGTATTTCTGCCTCCATTTGGTATCTTACTTGGCTGATGAAGGGAAAATTGAATCCAAATATAACTCTGAGCCCATGTATGTGATATGTAATCACTATATCTTTTAGAAATTCAAAATCTTTTCTAGCAAAAGATTATCTCAACACATCTTGGGGTTTTTGTATCACAATTCATTTCCATATTTAAGCACAGCTGGTTATTTAGAAAATGTAGCAGATAAGCTTAGGATTATTTTCTGGGCAGTAATAAGGAATCTCTGTACCTGGGAAGGATGGATGTGGGTACTGGGAGCTACTGGATAAGGAAACACAGCAAGATATCCACAATATCTTGTCTTTACACACATATTTAGGAATTTCAAGGAATGTTCTTGTTTCTCCTCACACTCTCACCAACTTGATTCAGCAAACTTGATTGATCCTTTTATTAGGCAGCCTTGGAGATGAAGGCATAAGAAGTCATCAGGGAATGTCATAGAGGCCTCTGGCTACTCTGTAGAGGCATAGGGTGCTTAGGAGCCCTGTGGAAAAAGGGACAGATCACAAATCCAAATATCCTCAAACCATCTTTACTTTAATAACTTGTCAAAGATATCTTGGGTACTTGTAGGTTTATGTTTGCTTCTAAATCTTTTGTTAGAAGAGATAAAATTTGGTGTGGGAATGCCTGAACATTTTCAAGACAATGAGCATTTGTTAGTGACATGCTACCACCCTGACACTCTTGTTCAGGACACTTGGCTTGGGGACAGGGCCATGGGGCTGGAAGGAGCCCAGACTATGGAAATAGAGCATATAGCATGAAACCTTGATTAGCCTCACCATGTTTAATCAACTTGTGCCTCAGTTTCCCAATCTTTACATACTAATGTTGGCATAGGGTTACTGTGAGGCTCAAAGCAATTGGAGACCCAACAGGAAGCCCGTGCCTGAATTTGAGCATGCTAGGTACAACTTGAATGCTTTACCTGTAGGATAGACATGAAAAACCAAACCAAATGAAACAAAACACAACAACGAGATAATCATCATTTAAAGACTAGTATGCTTTAAAGACGATAAAGACATGTTTGCTGTGATAAGTATGATCAGTGTCATAGTACTCTCTCATTCCTCTGATTCATGGCATTTGTGAGGCACAGAGACTGGGAGGGAGGTGTACTGGGCTGGCATCCTCTACTTATTCTTTTCTAGTGCCGTTCACCACCGCCACCCTTGATCTCTGCTAATAATCTCCCTCAGCGAGCCTTGATTGTTAAGCGCATTCAGTCAGAAAAAAACAAAAGGTTGAGAGGCACTGGTGTAAATAGAAAAGCAAAGATTAGCCAATTAAAATGGAAGAATTTCTGTTTAAATTTCATTCATGTGCTGAAAATTAGTAATGACATTTGTCTCCCATTAACATGCTGAGCATTATCTGTCCATAATAACTAGGAAAGTGCAGACTCCACTGGTGTGAAATGAGCTCCTGGCCATGGTGTGGCAGCTGATTGTTGGTGAATTCTATGTGGTGTCCACTGATGGTCGGGACAAAGCAGAACAAATAAGTCTATTAATATGCAGCCAAATACCAATAAACTCCTTGTTCAATGTGATTTATTTATCATATTGATCTACCTTTGCTAAGCCAAGAGCAAATTAAATGAACATTGGCTTGTATTGCCTGGAAAATGCAATCCAGATAAAAATCAAATTGTTATCTTCTGTGTACTTGGAAGATTAATTGGAAATTCCATTCTTCTGGTGTTCAGTATGATGTGCTAAACTGCTGTTTGGGGGGGTGGGAATCATGACCTTTGGCTAGCAGAGCAGCATTTATCAGAAAGCATCTCAGTATTCATGAAATAGCTAATTAACAATTCTGTTTGTGTCTTTTTCTTTCTCTGAAAATAATGTCAACAAATTGACACTGTACCCCAATACCTACTTGTGGCCTGTTTTACCATCCAATCCATGTACAACTGGGATTTTATGATAGACATGTCTCAGAATGAAAATGTTTCTGCGGCCTGTAAGAATCGATCTGGGAGCAGCAGAAATTAGAGGATCCAGCGGTGCAAAACTCTCCAGACACACCCTCATAGACTTGGGTTGAAAAACTTCTATAGTTTTCTGAAATTCTCAGTACTCCATATATTCTTTGAAGGGTTTTTAATATTTCTGTCTTACTGCTTAAGGACCCTATGGCCACAGGAAGTCAGAGCAGGAGACAGCTTTAGAACTTCTTGTTGGCCATAGGGTTAGGGTTAGGGTCACCACTTCCCAAACCCCCAGAAAGCTAAGAGGCCATGAAGTAGGCATATGACTTGCTTTCCACCTTCACATGGGGAATGATGGGCTGGAGGCTGAGTGTCAGGGACAGGATCCTTGAAGCATTGTGACACATGTACAGAATGACTGTTTTTCCCAGGTGTTGGCAGCAGTTGATGCCAGAGACAGCAAAGTAACCTACCTGCCTCACCCACAGCTTCTCAGGGCTCCAGTGATTAATCAGAGCACAGCCCCAGAACTGAGGGAAACACCTCCATTCTTCTCATCTTTGTTTTCCAGGAAAAGTGTAAAGCACCTGAGGTTAGGACCTGGGCTCTGCTCCTTGCCCTTTGTTTCTTTCACATCTGCTGGAAACATTTTCTCCCACCTCCAGGACCATGGTTCCCCTGGCACTCTTTGGTCATGTGGGTTTCCAATTAAGCAGCCTCCCACCATCATGCTCACACACAACCACACACACACACTGTGTGATTTGGATGTTAAATGTCTTTCACCTTGTTCCCTGGACTGGTGTTAATAGGAGTTGTTCCTTGGAGTGGTACTTTAGCAGATGGGACCCTGTGAGGTCATTGGGGGGTGCCCTTCTCAGGACTGTGGGGATCCTGGCCCCACCTCTCTTTGCTTCCTGGATCATGATGTAAGTGGTCTGCTCTTCCCAAACTCAGGACTTACTTGATAATTATTTTCTCTTTCAAAATGACAACTTGGAGATGAGGGAAATTTCCCATCACTTAAGGGTATTCCTGTATTTTAGAAGGCTACATGTTACCTTTAGTGACTTTATAAGTCCAGTATTGAGAGGACTCTAGGTGGAGCCCTGAGGTGCAAGAAGTCACTGAGGCTCTGGAGTGCTCAGAGGGCCTTGGGGACAACAGTGCTTCTGGCATCTCATTTTCAAGACTTTTGCCTGATTCGGGATAATCAGGCACTGACTTCACTATAGGGCATAGCATGGTAGGAAAAAGCAGGGTGATTTAGGGAGCTGTGTGTCATCCACCCCTCAGACAAGGAAAATGATTTTACTTCAGGAAGACACATTGGTATGATTTACTTAACAGCAAAATGGTTCTTCTCCATGAATTTTAAGGTTCCTATTCTGCCTGGATTAGAGGAAAGGACAGTATACAACTGGATTAAAAACTAATGGTCTGTATGATATTGATTCTTTGGTATTTACAGAAATTTGTTTTTTTGCATCTCAGTATGTGATCAATTTTAAAAACGATTCTCTTCATGGTTGGAAAGAATTTTATGTACAGCATTCTATCTATGTCCTTTTCAACAAGCTTGGGATTTCATTGTTCTGTGTCCTTAATAATTCAAATTGATTAGTTACTGAAATAGGCATAAAATCACTTTCAGTTTATATTTATCATGTTTTTCATATTATTCTTTCAATTTTAATTTGGTCCGGTTGAAAGTATATTAGGTTACTGTGAAGTCTAAATTGCAATTGCTTTCTAGTGATTTTTTTCTTTTACAATTCATTTGTGTGTGTGTGTGTGAATGTGTGTATGTGTGTGTGAATGTGTATGTGTGAATGTGTGTGTGTCACATCTAGAATACTTTTTTACCTATTTTCATTTTAATTTTATTCAAAGAGAAAAAAACAAAACAGAAAAAGGTAGAAACAGTGCAGAATTTCAAAAAACAATAAACAGTAAGAAATCACTAGTTGATAAATTGCATATTGTTTTCTTAGATTTAATTGTTCAAGTTACAAAATTGAAGCCTAAAAAGTGGACATTCAGACAGTGAGGCCTGCAACAGTTCTGTTCAATGATCCAACAAAAACCCAGCAACATGGTCATCAATCCTACACACTTAAACATACATGTAGTTATATCCTTTAGAGCACTTTCTTTTCCTCTTTTTGCTTTTTAAGTTCATTATCTGTTTAGTTATAACATGTTTCAGCTTGCTCAGTACCTTACTGACCCATCTTCTTGTTATTTCCTTTTTAATCAACTTATATAATTCTGTTGCTTTGTTTTTGAGTTTCTCCTCATCCATGCCCCATGGATCTGCTTTGGGGGAGTCAGGATTTTTTGGAGGTATTTTGTTTCTCTCTCTCTCTTCTCTAAAAATTATTATTATAATTATTATTTTTATTTTGAAGGTAGTAAAATACAGCAGAACAAGACAGAACAAAGTCACTTGAGACAGTGTAGTGAAATTGGTACAGATCCATACAGTAAGTTACCAGGATAACAGTAATACATACAATAGTATATTTCATTTTCTTCATGATAGTTGTTCTTTCAATCAGGTACAGCAAAACAGAAGGAAATACCGAACTTATAAAAACAGAATATTGAATAGAGCAATACCATTAATCAGAACAGAGCAAAACAGTGATAAAGATATTTGCCTTCAAAGAGATGGTAGAAGGAAATCCCCCTTATTTGCTACATTGCATATGTTGATCTTCCCAAGAGATACTCAGATCTCTGGTTCCTATTTGTTAACGGAGTGGGGGGGGGATGGATGTTTGATTCTTAGCCCGTGCGCCGGAAGGCTCACAGCCACTTACCAGAGCTGTGAGCTGGCTGCTTGTTTTCCCAGCATCCCAAGTTCCAACATGGCCACATCTAACATACTTTGCCTGATACAACAATATGGCATTACCTTTCTATTTCTTAGAGTTTGCCTGTTAAATCTTTTCCTCTTCCATTATTATCAACTTCAAATTTAGGAAATTTCTGTGAAGTTTCATTTAGCTAAATGTTATTAGCCACATACCAAATGAAAAAATATTTTCTGTAATCTGGAAGGTGTAACTCAATTATGCTTCTTTTGTATAGTTATTTATACAGGATTGAATTCACAACTTATTTTGTGCCTGATGTTTACTATCTTTTGTCTGTTGGTTTTGCTCTCTTCCTTTCCTTTACTATCTTTTTTTTTTGTATTTTGAAGAGAATAAAACCAAGTGAAATAAAACAGAATAGAGTCAATCAAAACAAAATAATGAATTTGCCTCAGAACTTCAAAACAAGATAAATGGAAACCAATAATGGCTACCATAATACCTCTTGTTATCTCCAAAATAACTGCCCATGTAATCAGACATAATAAAATCAAACAGAATAGAACAGAATAAAACCAATCAAAACAAAACAATGAAAACAATACAGGCTTCGAAACAAGATAATAGGAAAATAACAGTGGCTACCATAATGCCTTTTGTTATCTTCAAAGTAGCTGCCTATACCATCAGACATAATAAAATCAAACAAAACAAAATAGAATAAAATCAATTGAAACAAAATGATAAAAGCCAATACAGGGCTTCAAAACAAGATAATAGGAAATCAATAATGGCTATCATATATATTTTGTTGTCTTTGAAATAGCTACTCATACCATCAAATATAATAAAATCAAACAGAATAAAACACAGTAAAACCAAACTAAACAGAACAATGAGAACAACATGGATTTCAAATCACAATAATAGACTAACAATGGCCACTGCCTTCCCTTTTTAGACATTTCCTTGCCTTTCACTTTCACATTATCTATTGTGCCTTTTGGATCACTAACTCCTTTAGTTTTTAATATTAGGGAGACAACACGATGTTCACCCATGTGACTCTGAACCATTTCACCCATGAGCATGATCTCAAGTTGTATTCATTTACCTACAAGAGCCTTGAGGTTATCTTTCTTTATAGCTGAGTAGCTTTCCACTGTATAAAAACGCCATATCTTTCCTATCCATTCTGAAGTTGATGGGCGAGCTACCCCTATTTTTTTCTGATTTCTTATCACATAAAGCATTGTTTCCTCTCCTTTGATTTTCAGTCTTCTCCTTTGATTTTCAGTCTATGAATTTGCTTTCGCATTAAATGTGCTTTTTGCATAAAGCATATTGATGAATCTTGTCTCTTGATCCACTCTGCCTGTATTTCTTTTCAATGGTGAACTGAGGCATCTACATTAATGGTTATGGCCAACATGCACTGGCTTGTCTCTGCCATGCTATTTTCCTGCTGTTGGCTGCCTACTTCCCCCCCCCCCATTCAATTGTCTTCCCTGCTCAGTGATACCTCTCTGCTGCTGTTCCTAGAACTGTGGTCATTTTTATTTCTCTCTAGAATGTCCCTCAGTACTCTTTGTAGAGTTGGTTTGGTGGTGATGAATTCCTTCAATTGTTCTTTTCATGGAAATATCTTGTTTCTCCATTAATTTTGAAATATAGTCTTACAGGGTGCATCAGTCTGGGTTGGAAGATGCTCTCTTTCAGGACTTGAAATACTTTATTCCAAACTCTTCTTGACTTGATGGTTTGTGTTGAGAAGTCTGTCATGATTATTATGGGTTTTCCTTTATAGATCATCTGTTTCTTTTCTCTAACACTTTTCTTGTGCTGAATTTCTGGCATCTTGATTATTATATGTCTGGGTATAGGTTTATTTTGGTTATGGCTATCTGGAGTTCAATATGCCTCACTCATCTATATGTCACATCCTTTTCCCATGTTTGGGAAGTTTTCTGCTATTAATTCTGTAAATAGACTTTTTATGTCATTTTTGTTGACTCTGCTTTTGCTGACATCTATAATTCTTAAATTATTTTTCTTTACATCATCTTGCAAGTATTGAATTGTTATTTCCTGGTTTCTTGTTATTTAAGAGATTGTTCCTTTTATGATTGTTAGCTGCAAACCTGTCTTCAAAGTCTGAAAGTCTACCTTCAGCTTCTTTCAAGCAGTTTTGCCAGCTTTCAATGGAGTTTTTAATTTCCTGGGTATCTTTTTGAATCTGTTTCATGCATCCTAAATCATTTATTTATTTATTTATGGTACCAGGGATCGAACTCGCAACCTTGTGCTTGCCAGGCAGTTGCTTATACCACTGAGCTAAATCCCTGGCCCATTTTTTATTGTTGATTCAAGGTTTTCCTCATTTCTCTATGCTCCTCTATTTTTATCTATGTCTTCTTTAGAGATGCTTGACAATTTTTTATTATGTTTCTCATTACTTCTTTTACCTGAGATCGTATGTCTGTTCTTATTTCTTTTTTGCTTCATGAAGTTGTTTCTTTACTTCAGTTGTCATCACTTCAGAAACTTCAGGTGAGCAACTCCCACTGTCTTCTGTGTTTACATCTTCTGGACTTTCTCTGCATGGGTTGGAGGCCAGAGACTGGCTTTTGCTTCCTAATCTTGACATCTTCCTGGATTCATCTGGGGTCCAGACACTTGCCACATTGGCTACAGTTTCTCTGTTTGATTCTCCTGGCCAGTGCTGACTATGGGTGTCCAATGGTGGCAAATGGGTGTGCTGGTGCAGGGCTGGCTGTTGCTCTTCCCAGCCTGTGCTGGCTACTGGTAGTGGGAAACATCCCAGATGGTGGTTGGTGTGTGTGTGGGGGCAGGGCTGGCCTCTGCCCCCCAGACCTGAGCTGGTTATGGCAGGACGCATCCTCAATGGCACCAGCTCCTTTGCTGTCTTCTTAAACACAGAATGTCTTCATAGTTCTTATTTCTCTTGACAAGTTTGGAAATTTTAGATTTTATTTCCATTCTTTTTGAGACTAAGCTGAAATTTTCAATTAATCTATAAAAAAGCCATTTCAAACTTGCAGAAAAGTTGTACTTGGAATACTTGATTTAACACCATTACCACCTTCCATTGCAAAGGATGTAAGTCAGAGTCATGTAGTCATGTATGATGTGAGTTGTTTTATTTCATTAATCTTCTTAGACTTAGAATATTTCCATATCCAACTTTTCCCTGAGGGGCACCAACTCTGGCTCGTTGGTCCCTGCACTTTGTACCCCCAGCAGGCCAAGTCTCTCCATCATCTGTGTGTGACATAGGGAGGAGCCCCATGTCTCCTGATCTTTTGGACATTTTGGAACAATACACATGTAGCCAAGAGCCATTTTCTTCCCCTCTCTGCATCTCCTCCTGAAAGTATTGGTGCAAACTGAGAAGGAAATTCATCTTTCAAGTCTACAAAAAAGATCAGCTACTGTGGGAAAGGAGGAGAGCTAGGATGCAGACCAGACATCCCTACCATAGAGAGATCTAAGGGAAAAAACAAGACCAAGCCATAAAGTGTTTATGGTGTCCTTGGAATAATTGAATATTTCCTAGTTTGTTGTGCTGAGATTTTATGAACCAAAACAGAGGACCTTTAAAGCTGTTTTTGTTTTGCTCTTCAATAGGTTTAATTAAGGTTGGACTTGAGATTTAAGGTTAGAAAACTTGAGATTTAAAATGAAACAACCCAAGAAACCTACATAACCACCCATGCAGATGTCTGTGTGATGGCTGGATGGCTCTGTGAGTCCCAAATGGGCCCATCATTTCACACCCTGCTACAGCAAAATCTCTAATGTTCTCACTTAGCGAGTACTCGGAGTGTGCCAAAAGAACCGTTCTGTTAATACAACTGACATGCGTCTTTCTTTACTTGCATGGCCCCAAGGGCTGCTTGATCCTCCTCCCTGGCAGTAAGGCTTACTTGGGGTTCTTCTTCTTTCATCTTTCCCCTTTTCCTTCCTCTGGCTATTGCTTCTTTTCTCATGAAAGAATTTATTTTCTTTTCTCGTTGCTCTCTGCTCTCAGTTCTTGCTGAACCATTAGCTATGGAAGTGATTTATAGCTAGATGTCCTGCAAAATTCTCATGGGCTCATCAGCAAGAGTTTTGAAAGGAGACTGAATTACGGGGTGATAGAGCTGATTTGGTGTTAGAAGGTCAGGTCTGGTCAGCAGAGGTGCGTGATCTTGTGTGTCTCTCCTTCCTGGATTCTGGACTTTTCTCTCTGCCTCCTGGCTGCCATGATATCAGCAGCCTTTCCTCCTCCCTGTTCTACCGTCAAATCTTCCTTCATTGGAGCCAGCCATCTATGCTTTAAAACGTGAACCAAAATAACCTCTTCTCCTTTGAGTTGTGAATACGAGTAACAAGAAAGTAACTAAGAGATTTGTCTATCACTTAACACATTCTTCAGCCAGTATCAACTCTGAGCCATTACGTTAAGGAAAATATGTTAGCAGTAAAATAGTGACTTTCTTAGATGCTAATATACTTAAGGGTTAAAATCAAATACAAAATAAGGAATTTACCATGTGTTCTGATTAAGGCTACAACCAATCTGTGTTTCCCTGATCAGTGTTTAATATGTTTTATAAAAGCTGGAGTTAACTGGAATACCATTAACTTAATAATGTTTGATAGGTTTTATGTTTTATAAAAGTTTTAGATTCACAGTAAAATTTTGCAGAAAGACAGAGCATTCCAATTATCTTTTGCCATCATATATCCAAAAGTCCCCGCCAGCTCACCCCATCAGAGTGGTGCACTGTGTTAGAAGTGAGGAACCTGCAGTGACACACCATGACCATGTAAAGTCCATGGTTTTACATTAAGATTCACTCTTAGACTTGCACATTCAGTATGTTTGGACAAGTGTGTAAAGACCTGTGCATGCTGACTAGTTTAACTCTGCTGTTCTGATTAGTTTTATTATTTGACAGAATAGTTTTACTGCACTAGAAATCCCGTTCTCCTGCTATTCATCCCCCTTTCTTCTTGACCCTGCCAATCTTTTGCTGTCTCCACAGTTTTTTTTTTCCAAATTGTATGCTTGGAATCACAGATGAGGCATTCTTTTTCAATTTTTTACCGTAGTTCTATGCATTAAAATATCCTCAGTGTCTTTTTTGAGCAGCAAATATTTACTTGACATTTTTTTTCCTCAAAGCTTTTACTTTCATAAATGATGAAAAAGTCATAGAAGTACAAGTGGAAAAGAGACATGATCCAGAAGACCACAGGCATGAGTAAGTGAAGATGTTCTAACCAGAAAGCTTAGTGTTATGCTCCAGCTGATGTGCTGGGAGTATAGCATCCTGCCAGGGCTGAAAGGGATGGGTAACTAGTATTCCCCTCCTGTGGACCTTCTCCTCCCAAGGAATCCATGCCAACATCCTTATAACACTTCTCTAGGGCCACCATGTCCTTTCTGTCCTCAGAAAACTCTCCTTCCTCACTCCCCTTACCCATGTATATAGAGATGGGAGATTAGGACATCGCAAAGCTAGCTGGGGAAGTAGCCATGACTTGTTAATTACAAAATCCCAGGACACGTGCGCAGAATGGTTTGTAAAGCCCTGCAAATGGACCTCTTGTGAGACCTCAAGCAGACTTTTGAATGGGTAGCCTAGACCTGATGTCATCTTGAGGCACGAGTGATGCCAAAAGGACAAACCTCACTGAGTTTTTGCCACTGTGTTCTCTGTTGCATGTGTCCCACCCTTACACTGTAGGGTGCACATCTTTTCCTACTTTTTCTTGGCTCACACTTGCCCTTACCTGTTTTTTTTCCTAACTCTAATAAAACTGTGATTGTTTGCACTTGTCTTGGCCAATTCTTTGCTCAGGACAGGAAAAGCCTAGAAAAGCACCTCCTAAAGGAGACTCCCACAACCCAAAATGTGCTAGTGGCACCAGTGAACAAAGGAACTCTTGGTGTACAGCAGAGATCAAACCTGTGGTCCAAGTGAGCCTGGGCCTCAGTTAAAGGTTGTGGAGGTTCCCAGCATATGCACACAACCTGCTGTATCTTGGCCAGGTTTCCATCAAGCACCATAGTGGGAGGCCTGGTAATTAATGCCAACCTTGAAGCCACTGGGGCACAAATCCACATACTGGGTGTTGAACTTGGTCTTGATGGTGGCAATGTAGCACTGACATCTTTGGGGACCACGTCATGGTAGGACAGGTAGCAAGCCATGTAATTAGCTTACATTAGAAGGTCATGTTCGCCATCTGGTTGACTGGCTCAAAGAAAGCATTGATGATCTCTGATGCAAAAACTTCTTCATGGTAGAAGTTCTCTACAGAGATAATAGGGGCACATGTGCCTGGAGGGAAGTGGATGTGGTGACAGGGTACCAAGTTGGTCTGGAAATTTGTTAGGTCAATGTTCAGGGCTCCACTGAATGTGAGGGAAGTAGCGATGGAAGACTGCTGATTATGCAGGTAAGGTTAGTAGGTTGGATGCTCAATCTCAAGGATTCTATAACAGAAGTCATAGATGGTCTTTTTGTTTACCATGACATCACAATTAGAGCACTCCAGGGTGGTAGGTTGTCTTGGCTACTTTTACTTTTCTCTTATGGCTGGGACAAAAAAGCTGACACTCAAAATAAAGGAAGGAGAGGTTTATTTGGCTTACATTTTCTGGAGGTTTAAGTCCATAATCAGCTGGCTCCAAAGCAGGGTGGCATGGCACAGGGGCAATATTTCAAGGCAGCAGCTAGAGCAAAAAGAAGAAACAAACCTCTTCTCCTGGCTAATATAGTACACAGGCCATGCCCCTCTCCAGGGTGGGTGTAGTGCTGACAAAATCCCCCTGCACTCCAGGGCACAGGATGAGGATAGTTACAAAGTAAGAACCCCAGCTCCCTGATGAGTCTCTCAGTTAAACTTCTAAACTACTCATGTTGACAAAATGTATCAAACATAACATATGTGTAGTGAAGATAGAGTTGCAGGGCTTGCTGACAGCTGTGAACACCCTGGGTCTGGGTAAATGGAGAACTCTAGCTTGGAGAGCTATGAAGAACTCTGCCATATTCAAAGAGAGACATTACATTAGCAGGATGGAGAATCCAGAGCCTGTTATCCCACCAAAGCTGTGGAAAACTAAAATGCCCTCTAGACCTGGCACTTCCCATCCAGTTTATGAATTCAGTCCAAGATGAAGTCCATGGTTTCCATGCCAATGGTGTGGTGTTAGTGGGCATATTTTTTGACAGCCTCTTTCTTGCCTGTTGCTCAGAATGGAAGAGCTGGTGATAGGTACTACTGAAAACTTCATCAGTGACTTTGGGTTCGAGGTCTGTAAAAACTTCCCTGGGCACATGCTGCTAGCAACAGTCTCCCTGAAGGTGTTGAAAGAGTCGCCTCTTCTTGTAAGAATCTTGGTGCTTGGCATCTGGCCATCAGGTTGGTTGTCCTATTCCAGGCAGTGTAATTTCCAGAAGGCATCGCCAATCTGGACATCAGACTGGCCAAAAAGGATGGAGATGTGCTCATGCATGGTATCTACAGGTTACAGGGTGAAGGCACAGGAGTAGACACCAGGTCCCAGGTACTGCCACTGACAAGCTAAAAGTGAGGTAAGTAATGCACACCATTTGATATTTTAATGATGACTTAGGGTGACTTCTAAAAGGATAAATAACCCAATCTACCCCCAGATTGTATATAGTCTATTCCTTTAAGAACACATAAAAATGATCTCATGTTGCCCAAAAGCAGAGATGATAGAGTCTCAGTTTCTAAGTCATGGAAACCGAGTTATGTGTTCATACCATCTGACCATAGAAGAGATACCCAGCCCATGCAAAAGTCTTGCTGGAGCAGAGAAATTGGGAAACAATGGTGCCTTAAAAACAATACAGGGAACACCATTCTCTGAAAGCATGACCTTCACTTTCATCTTGAAGGACTTTCAATATGCCTTGAAGAAAAAGTCAGTGCATCCTAGCTTTTAAGTAACAGAACTTTTCAGGGAAAAAGAAGTCATGACATACAATGTCTCTCCAAATTTCAGTGTGACCTGGAATCCAATGACTGTCTTCCCTCTGGTTCCAACATACAGCATTGGCCAGTAGTTCACATGGGCTGTAAGCACATGAGGGGCCGAGGACAGGATGTCCCAGAAGCCTACTGTCTTCCTTAACTCAGTGCCAATCCAAGGGCACTGGGAATGCACCTCCCATCCTCTCTCTTTCCTTGAGTTGGGATTTATGGACAGCCTTTTTGGACCAGGTTAGTCTTTCTCTTCCCCTAATTCTTGCCTCACTAGAAGCACAGGCTTTGTATATTTGAGTGAGCTATGGGCTTGTTATAGAACACAGTGATAAAAGCAGACACAGGACAGTCCCCTTCACACACAGAAATTACTACCAGGAAGACTTCATCCGTCAGACTCCAGAGAAGCCTGTCCCACCTCTGATTGATGACAAGGACATTTGGTCCCCAGTAAGGTACCTGGTGCTGCTTCTGCTCCAGTCTTTCCTTTGTTAATTCACACGATTTCTTCAGTAGCCACAAGAAAAAGAAGTAACTACATCACAATGTAATGTCTTTTCTATGTTCATCTGCATTTTATTAGTCGTTGAATCACAGTTCAAATTTTATCTTGTTGGAAGGCGTGTGGTCTGATTAATCTCCTGAAATCCTTCAGACATGCCATTTAAAGGTGCTCGTGATAGTGTCTATTAGATTCATTGACCTCGCTGCTTTTGATGAATAACGAGAAATTATCAAGCTATTCTGGGGTAAGCGAGTGTCTCATTTGGCACCTGAGAGAAGTGAGGTACTTTAAAGGGTCTGGTGACTTACTTAGAGTACTCAATTTCCTACCAACAACTGACAGCAGAAATCAATGTTACTTAATCTCACTGCCACTTGCTCCCACATTACTTATGTTTCTAGTGCTTTACTGAGGTATAAATGATGTACAAAAATTCTCACATGTTTTATGTAGACATTTTGATGATTGTGAACATATGCAGATACCCGTGCTATCATCACTACCATCAAGGTAGTAAACACACTGATCCACTCCAAAAATTTCCTTGTGTTCTTTGGCTGTGCATGTGTGTGTGTGTGTGTGTGTGTGTGCATGTGTACGCAGAACACAACATGAGTTCTGTTCTTTTCTTTTTTTAAAAATTTTATTTAAAAAGCAAAAAAAGAAAAAGGGTAGAAATAATACAGAATTTAAAAAAAAAATCAGTAAGAAATCACTAGTTGATAAATTACATATAGTCCCCTTATAAATAGTTGTTCAGGTTACAAAATTAAAGCATACAAAGTGGACATTCAAACAGTGAGGCTGCAAACAGATCTGTTCAACGATCCAACAAAAACTTAATAATATGGTTATCAATCCTACACACTTAGAGTTCTGTTCTTTTCAAGTATATGGCAGCATGTTCTTAGGTATGGGTGCTGTGTTCTGCGGCACATCACCAGTATTTATCTGTCCAGCATCACCAAAACCTTATTTACTTTAAACAACAACTTTTCAGCTCCCCTCCCACATTTTTTGGAGACCACCATGCCACTTTCTGCTTTTATGGGTTTAACTCTGTTTGATACCTTTCAAAATGAACTATCTACAGACAATGGGGTCCTCTTTAGTTTGAAAAATGAAAGATGTTCTACCTCAACATGGATAAACTTAGAGGACTCGTGCTGAGTGAGATGACCCAGGGGAGGGGACAATTGCTGTGTGATTCTACTTATAGGAAGGGCCTAAAATAGCCAAACACGGAAAAGCTGTGTATGTGTATTTATTTCATTGAACAAACACAAATGGCACTAACATTTGAGCCAAGTACCATTAGAACAATTATTAGCACTGAAGAAGTCTGTACTATTTTTATTCCTCGTCTGCGCAGGAGAAACTAAGAGAGGTTTTAATAATTCTCCCAAGGCCACAGAGTTTGAGTGTGTCTGGTGAGAACTTGGGCAGATTGGCCTCTGCAGCCCACACTCACGCCTGCCCTCTCTGTTTGCTACAGGCAGGCTCATCGTTGTTGGTCCTTATCATAAATTCACAATGACAGTACTGTCCCCATATGGGAAAACAGGTATTAACTTTGTCTGCTCAGTCTTCAACATCCAATCAAAGTTTAACTGTGGTTCAGCTCTTAAGTTACTTCTTAGGAATAATTTTGTTTCAAATTTAAGATCCTTTGAGAATCTTGCAAAAATAATGATTTCTTTGTACTTATTGTTGCCTGATGGCTTGAGGAAGTGTTAATGTTATTTATCTTGCATATCTTAATTATTCAAAGCAGTATGGAAAAAGAATCAGGCTGCTTTCCCATCCAAATCTCAGCCTGGAGAGTTTTTTCCCCTTTGATATAAAAAATGATGCCCAGAAACATAATCATTTTCAAGGATGACTTTTATCTCATCACACCTGCTAAGGCTCCCAGGTGCAGGACAAGTCTTGAAAGCAGCCAGATGCTTTGGCTGCTTTTAGCTTTCTCAGCTATTTTGTGATCTAAAAGAGGGACACAATGTGAGAAGCAATGTTGTACACTGGTCCCTTGACTTGGGAACTCAACTTGTTCATGAGGGCTGACTTTAACTCAAGTTGGTTGTAAGTCAAGACTATATTTCTTGTAAGAAATAATGGAAATACCTATAATATATTCTGATTCTTCCAAAGCACCTGTTACCTTTCATAATATAAAAGGGTTGCATGATATGTGTAATTTACCAGAAACACCAATAAATTTTCTAGTATATTCACCAAAAAGTTATAAAATGTGCCTGATTGACCAGAAACAATTTCACATTGTGCTCACCCCATGTTGGTACCTTTGGCTTGCAGAAAGTAAGGATGAGAGGGAGGTGGTTACCGTTTTGAAGGACAGTCCTTGTTCTTAAGACCATCAGGAATCCAGCTTTCTGGTGCCCTCGCTCTTCTTGGGAGAGTCTGTAGCCCATTAGGACCTGCTTCTGGCTCACTAGATCCCAACCTTTCAGAACTGAAAATTGGTCTAAAGCTGTTTGTTTCTGTCTTTTCTTTGGCACTGTTCTGTAGTATGACATTGTCATAAAGAAACTGAATGCAACAATTGACTTTTTCTCTGTCTAGGTGGAAACTTTCTACAGATAATTGTAGCTCTGTCCATTTTTTCAGGGTTTCTTTTATTTCAGAGAACTTTGTTGTATTGATTATTATTTTCCCTGCTCTCCAGAAGTCTCCTGAGCTGCCATTCTCTGCTGCTCAGTCAAAAGTTGGTTAAGTTCCTCTGTAGACAATTCCTCAGCATCACCACTATCTGCAAACCTATGAACCCTGCTATAGTGACAATGTCATCGACCAATTGAAGGGTCATTTGAAGCCTCAGGCACCTCTATGAAGCTTTCAAAATCTCTCCTGTGTAATTTTAGACCACACTTTCTTCCAGGCAGATCTCAGTATCCTTAGAGAGACATTGGACCAGGATTTCTCAAATAACCCTTTAAGGAAACGATCTTGTAATGTTCTTTCCAGAACTCTTTAAGGGTTAACTTGGTACCTGAGACCATCTAGAAGGACTCAGGAACAGTTCTTGGTGCATAGCTTCTTAAAGTTAGCTATAACCTGCTGGCCCATAGGCTGTAGTAGAGGAATTGTATTATGTGGGAGGAACTCGACTGAGAGCCATGGGAATTCTTCAGCCAATTCTTCCAAATCTTGTGGGCCAGCAGGAGCTTCAGGCATGATGAAGAGAGCCTTGGGTGATAAGCCTTTATCCTCTAAATATTTCTCAAAAGTAGGATAGAAAGTTTCCCAGATGCACTCAGGAAAAAATACTCTTGTTACCCAGGATTTTGTGTTAGATCGCCACATAGCTCCTAGCCTATTCTTCATGACTTTATGCTTTCTGAACACTGTAGGGGTCTCAGAGTGACAAGCCAAACAGGATTTGTCTTGTGGCCACCATTCACATTGGCACACAACAGTAAGTTTAACCTTCATAGGCCTGTGGCCTGGCATGTCCTTCTCTTCCTGGGTAATTTATGGTCGCCTGGACATTTTCTTTCAGAAAAGACCAGTTTCATCACAGTTGAAAACTTGATGAGAGCAAAAGCCCTTTCTCTGTGTCATCATTTTGAAGTGGGGTGTGTAATTTTCAGCAGCCTTTTTATGGGCACTGACTGCTTTACCATACCTAGTTATGATATGAATCCCAGTTCTCACTTTAAAATTGTGAAACCACCCCTTACTGGCATAATATGTTTCACCATTATCACTTGTGGGTGGATTATCCTTTCTAAGATCTGATTTTATAACCCTAACTTTTTCACAAATTCTAGATCAGATAGACCATAACCTGCCATCTGCCTTTCATTTATCCACATTAATAATGGCCTTTTGGCCTTGCTAGCTCATCTAACCCTGTCGATTGTGACTAATTTGAGTACCACCTATGGCCACGCTCACTCCTAATACAAGTCTTTTCTCTTTAAGGTTGTTGAAATGGTGGATTTTCACATACTGTGCATATTACTGAGATCAGTCACATAAACACCACTCTCCACGATTTTGTTCTTCTCCACGATTTTGTTCTTCTTTTCAACTGTGATTGCTTTCTTTACCCTCCCTTTCTTCTTCATATTTTTTCCTTTTGAGGGCCATTTTGGTAGCAGTAAATGTAGTCATTATATAAAGCACTGACCAAAATTGTGTCCACAAACACACACGCTGGGCTCAGACTGATGCTTATGTACGCTGGCTTATGCTTTTCTGGCATCTTGAGTCTTTGTTTACAGCTGCACAAGCAGCCGGCATTCGGTTTGTAGCCCAAGACTTTGGTTGTAAGTTAAACCTACAATTATGGTCATAACCCAAATTGTTCATTCATGAGGCTGGTTGTCCCACCGCATTGGACTTTAGAGGGGAGGCTGAGTGTTCCTTTAACATAGTAGGAAACGCCTTTGGTTCTTCCACTATTGATGAGAAGGCAAGAAGAGGCACAGTGACAGCACAGTGCTCTTTCCAAAGTTTAATCTGGGACCTTCAGGTTCTTCACACAGGCTGTGTGAATCTGGGTGGCTGCAGCATCGCTAGGGTTTGTTCTGGCTGAATGTGCCATGCGGTAGATGCCTGAGTGAGTCCTGAGTGTGGGGTGCAGAACAGCAGAGGGCCGTGGGGGAGGGGGCTGGTGGGGCTCCTATGGGTGGCTCAGGGTCTGGGTGATGTCAGGGTTTGGCCTGGAGGGGCTTTTCTTAGCTGGAGAAGAAAAGGGCATCATTTTAACATAGCATTCAGCATTACCTCTAGAAATTTGGAAAACATTAACCTCTAGGAGCTGATTTTTTGCTCCCTCAGTTCCTAGTAGTCATTAAGATATTTATGTTTGTAAGTTTGGGGATGTGACCTGAAAACCATGAACAAAACCAGCTAACAAATTTCAGAAGTGAGTGAGGAAACTCCTTTATGGAAGCTGAAAGGTGCACAACATATAAAAATTCTCAAAATACTTTAGACAAATTTAGCGGACTTTAAAATATCCCAGCATGGGCTGGGGATTTAGTTCAGTGGCATAAGCACCTGCCTTGCAAGTGCACAGTCATGAGTTCGATCCCCGGTACAAAAAAAAAAAAATTCCCAGCATAACTGAAGTAAGAAACTTAATGACAAATAAGAATGAGTGATACAGTAGAAAGACAGCAGGAGAAGAAGAAGAAGAAGGAGGAGAAGAAAAAGAAGATACAGATAGAGAGATGATAGACAGAGACTGATTAATTGAAACCTGAGTACTGAAGTGCTTGAGGTGAGCTTTTTGGGCAACTATGAGCTAGAATCTAGTCTTTTGATGGTTTTAGGAGAAAAACCTTAGGCTTGCTGAGTGAATTTCAGTTGGGTTAATGGGCAGGGGAAGGTAGATCCCCAGTACATGAGTCTTCTGGTGTTGCTGCAACAAATACCATCGTGCAGATAACTTCAACAACAGAAAACTGTTTTCTTATGAGTCTGGAGCCTGGAAGGCCAAGATGGAGTGTGGACAGGGTTGGTTTCTTCTGAGGCATGTCTCTCTGGCTTGTAGATGGTATCCTCTCACTGTTCTCTTGTGGCCTTCCCTTTGTACCCTCTCCTGGTATCTCCCTGTTTCACATTTCCTCTTCTTAAAAGAACCTTTTAAACAGTACATTTAAAAAAAAACTAATCAGTACATTTTTAAAAAAACTTTGTCAGCTCTCAAAGACCCTGTCTCCAAGTATAGCTCATTCTAAGGATCTTGGGTTTAGAGCATCAACATTTAAACTGGAGAGAAGTTCAGAATTAATTTAGGAATGAGCATAGGCCCTTTAAAAGGCATCAGTATGGAGATTCCTCGAAAAACTGAAACTGTAAATTCCACTGGGCCCAGCTATTACTTTTGTAGGTATTTCCCCAAACAGTTAGACACATCATGTTACGGAGATCCATGCACACCCATGTTTAGAGCAACACAATTCATAATAACTAAATCTTCAAAGTGACTTATATGTCCATCAGTGGATGAATGGATAAAGAAAATGTGATTTTTATACACTGTGGAGTACTACTTTTCCATAAAGGGTAAGCCTGAGTCACTTTTAAGAAAAAAAATGCATCTTAAGACCATAATGTTAAGTGAAATAAATCAGACACATGAGTTTAAATATCCCCTGGGTAATCTTTATCTTACATGAGAAACGCAAATTTAAATAAAGAGAAGAATAAAAGACAGATAATAGAACATAGGGAGACAGATCTTTCTGCAATAGGAAGGAGATGAGACGGAGGGAGGTGTGAGGGAGGGAAGAGAAGGGATGAAGAAAAGGTGCATGTCTATGCACCCATTTCTCACAAGTAATGTGAACATTATGTACTATACACATTTGCCAATAAAAAGTATTTAAAAATTTTAAAAAAGAGGGCGTCATAGTGTACTTACGCTGCTCGTAAGGGAGAGAGTCTTGTTATTCACACTGCAGGAACACAAATTTGAAGTGTCTATGGATTATGGTTTCATTCTAGAAAGTCCCAAAGACTCGTGTGTCCAGAAGTCAAACTTTTGGAAGGTGACTGGATTTGGGGTTTAGAGGAGAAAGCTCTTTGAGGAGGCGGGGCCTCATCACCAGAGGCAGGTCATGAGTGTTGAGATCCAGAAGGGTCCATCTTCCCAGCTGCTCCTCCATTTTTTCTCTGCTTTCTTGTGCCTGTGATGTGAGAAGCAGCTTTCCGTCATCAGACCCTCTTACTATACCCTTCCTGCCTTGGAGCCAGCCGACTGTGGGCTCAATCCTCTAAAAATCATGATCCCAAATAAATTTATCCTCCTTGAAGTTGTGGGTACCAGGTATTTTGTCCCAGCAATGAGCAAAGTGGCTTAGGACACTATGAATTGCGAGATGTGAAGGACAGAATTAGTTGTCACAATACAGTTCTTTTATAGTGTTGCTTGTGCTACTCTGTGCACTACACACTGCAGAAGAAGATCCTAGTTATGAAAACTCAGGGCGGGCTCCAAACATTAACTTCTGTAGGTGCTGCTTTCTTTTTTTTTGCTTCTTTAGTTCCAAAAGAGAAGGCTCCCCTATTCTACATGGCTGTAACCATCTTATCGGTACAACGATCTACACTGTGGCATACAAAGGGATATTTTAGGATTTATGTTGCCCAGCCCACAATTATTGCCTCTTTTGTTAAATTTTAAAATGAAGAAAAAACAAAATGATGATACAGAATTTCAAAACAACAAAATAGGAGATTAACCATGGTTGATATATTGTGTAGTTTTATCCTCAAAGTAGTTGCTCAGATTGTAAGATATAGGCATGAGAAAATGATCAAACGAGGAAATATAATTACACTACTACTCTGTGCTAGTTCAGCAGAAAGAGTGGCTTGTGCTTTCATAGAAAGCCTCCTGACTTTGTGCTCTGGGGTCACCTCATGAGGTTGAGGAAGAAATTAAGGTCCACATGTCATTCAGGGAATATATGTGTAGTGGCCATCAGATGTGAAGCTTCTCTGTCAGGGACTGGATATTCCCACTGTAAATGTGAGGATCCTCCTTGCTATAGTCTAGTTCTGAATAGGTGGATTGTTTTGTAAGTCTTGCAAACAGGCTCATATGGGGACATTCATTTGCTTATCTTGCAAGTCTTCAGCCCTGTTGGGGCACATGGTGTGCCTTCACCTTGTCCTTTCAGATGAACTGAGCTGTTTGGTTATAGGTACTGGCCCAGGCTAATTTACACTCACCATCTAGCTCGATGCCCTGGGGAATCCTCAGCTTTATTCCGTCTTCATGAAATCATTTGCTGCAGGAAGTGTAGCAGAGAGGTGACAGTTCACAAAGGTTTCTGTGTGTGCATTCCTGTCACTTGGCGAAGGCGGATAGGTCCATGGTCAGAAACAAGAGCTTCTGGAGAGATGCATCTTGCAAATAATTGGAGCATGACAGCTCCCGCCTGGAGAGACGGCAGATGCAAGTGAAACCATTCAGTCCATTACTAGGACAAGCTTCTCTGTAATGAAAATCTTTCTCTGGGAAATCAGAGCTTTTTTGTCCATGTTCCAGTCTGACCAGACACTAATGATTCTATCTTGCTAATTTTTTTCTGTTTTTTTTTATTTTTAAAACTAACTGTACACTTTTAGTGTCTATTTTGCAGCTCTGTTTTGCCAGTACCTTGGGGAGTTTTAGCAAGAAGAGAGAACAGAAAGCCTAAGTTAAAGGCTAGGGTAGAAAGGTTAATGCTGTTTTATAAACTATAGCATTTGCCAAGCTCTGCAACTCAACAGGGCACATGCAGGTTCCTATATACACACTATAGTTCAATTAAAAAGTGAGAAAATTTATAATTAGCTCAATTTTCTTTGCTTCACATTCTCTAAAAATGAAAGGAAACATTGTGAATGAATATATTTTAAAAATAAAGCCACTGTACCTTCAAATTCCTTATCTACGTTATTGGAAAACCCTTGGACCCCCGTTCTTTTGGAGTTCAGATATTTGTACAAAAGCCCATGTGTCTAGTCTTCTTTGCCTCTCTGCAAATCTCGGATGAGTGTTGTGGAAATATCTCGGATATGTGTCCTTTCATCTCTTCTAAAGTTCACATCTCAATATTTAGTGTCCCGGAGTCTGATCATTCCTTTTGTCTATAGTTCTCCATCCAGCAAGAAAAATGTTTCTGGTCAGCAGCCCATAGCTGTTTTGTTTTTGGCTTACTGTCTTCAGAGACACACTGAAGAAAAAAAAATCTATGATCCCTAGCTCGTTCTACATTCTCTAATGTGGGACACTTCCTAAATGCTGCATTTGGCAAGACCCGTCAGGACTATGCTCAGAAGAGGAAGAAGCCGGGACTTCTTAGAAGTGCACTTTTATATAGAAGAGAGAAAAACCACATAGGATCAGCTTTTGCCACATTTTAAGGCAGAGATTTATTTTTTTAAGAGCAACCATGGAGCTGTTGGAATGATTAGTTGCCAGAAACCTCAATGATACAGATGCAAATCTCTCAGATTCTTTAAAATAATTGGGCATTTATGTTACACGAGATTGAACACTGCAGGAATGGTTGCAACTATGGATACAATCAGGACTCAGAGCTGTCCTGTAGAATTGCCATGTCTGGGAAACATGGATTGAGCCACAGTCCCAAAACAGAACCTATGGTTCAAGGAGCCCCAGAACCTCAGTTCTTTCAATGCAAGGCCCTTATTTTTTATTTTATATTTTAAAATTAGTATATATTTGCGATGCATGAATTTTACAATCATCTTGGAGGGTGTGTACATGTACCTAATGCAGCTTGTTTCTCTTTATTTTTTGACTTCTTTTAAAATTAACTTTCTTCCTCTCTCCTCCTCTAGTTTCCTTTGCCCTCCTTTCCATTCTTGATATTATTAATCTTTTAAAAATTTTATTTTAAAGAGAATAAAACAGAATAAGACCAATCAAAACAAACTAGTGTAAGTGATACAGGACTTCAAAACATTACAAAATCAACCATAGTTACCATAATGCCTTTGTGATATTATTAATCTTAGTTCATGTTTATCTCCATATTCATTGAGATTATTAGGTCCTTGTATGTGGCATATCTGCAGCTTTAACTACAACCTCGTCTCTTTGCTCTCACCACTCACCCTTTGTCTTTTGGACCCTTCCTTGTGCTGCAGTGGGAAAAAAATGGAGGGGAGGGGAAAACAGATGGTAAAGGAGAGAGAATAAGAAGGCTTTAAAATAACAAAGAGAATCTCCCAAAGTACCCCAGAAAACAAAGCTGAAACAAATCAAACATACAAGCTTGAATACCATAAGGCATTCATGTAAGGCAAAGTACAAACTAAGAGAAAAGTAAAGAATGAAGGAGACAAGGTGATGGATCTCTTGCAGATGGGAGAAGGTCCAGGGAACTGAGGGTGATTACAGTTATTTCCCCTCAGAATAGTCTCCTTTGCTTCAAATACACTAATTTCATTATTCTTGTCACTTTCTGAAGCACTTCTAAAAGTCCTCTTTTATGAGCATAAATGCAATATGTCTTATACTGTAATGAACATTTTAATTTAAGTATTCACTATGTTTTGATAACATTTTCCATTGTTTAATTTGCACTATGTTTTGATAACATCTTCCATTGTTTAATTTGTGTGGAGATTTGTAGCTATGTTTCTGTTACTGAGTTTTAGTTTAATCCCATTTTGGCCTGAGAAAATACTTCATAGGAGTTCTATTCATTTAAGTTTGTTAAGATGTGCTTGATGATACAGAATTTGTAGTGAATATCTCCCATGAGCATGAGAAAAATGTGTAATCAATTGTTAGTAGATGGCAAGTTCCTTGAATGTCAACTAGATTTGCTTGGTTGATAGTGCTACTCAGGACATCTGTACCTTTGTTGACTTTTTCTATGTGCTTGACCTATGAACTACTGGCAGAGGTTGTTGAAGCCTCCTACTGTATTAATGGGTTTGTCTCTTTCTTTCTGAAGTCCTACCAGTTTTTCTGAGTCATGTACTGATGCCATGTTGTTAGGTGCATGCATATGAAGGATTGTTATGTCATCATGGAGAATTAATCTCTTTATCACTCAGTAGAGCCTATTTGATCATCCCCTTTGTTGTGAAATCTGCATTGCATGGAGGTCCTATAGCTACCCTACTTTTCTTTTATTAGTGTTAACATGGTACATATTCTTCTATACTTTTACTTTTAGCCTGAGTTGTATTTGGAATGAATTTCTTGTAAGAAACATTAAGTTGGTTGTTTTTTGAATCCACTGTGACAGTCTATTAATTAGCATATTTAGACCATTTAAGTGATTGATATAACTGGATCAATATCTACTGTATTTTTAACCTTATAGAAAGTTATTTGTTGAATATATTCCACAAACAGAGTAAGATTTACTTGGTTCAAGGGGAAGCTGTACTTTAGGTGTTACACATAGAATAAAGTAAGCAATATGAGCCGTATGACTTGATAAGATACAAGCCATCACATGAAATTAAGCTAGGGACTAACATAATGCTTAAAATGCTATTTAAAAATAAAAAATAATTTCATATTGTGTTTTTCATATGCTGATCATTCTTTTTTCATGTGGGAGTGACCACAATGTTAACTCTTCCTAACACCAAAACCAGGGAAGTTACTGTATTTATTGTGTTATTCTGCTTTTGTTCGCATGAATTGTCTTTCCTCCTATAGTGTGAGATCCTGAATGTTGGAATCAAATAATTCCAACAACTTGGGAGGTAGAGGCAGGAGGATTGCAAGTTCTGAGGTAACCTAGGCAACTTAGTGAGCCCTTGTCTCAAAATAAAACTTTAGAGAAGGGATAGAGATATAGTTTAGTGGTGGAACACTTGTCTAGAATGCACAGGAAGCCCTGGGTTCAGTCACTGCAAAAGAGGAAGAAAGGAATGATGAAAGGAAGGAAGGGAGGGAGGGAGAGAGTGAGGAAAGAGAAAGAGAGAGAGAGAAAGAGAGAGAGAGAAAAGGAATGAAAAAGAAAACAAAGACAGAGGCACTTGGGAAGGCCATGTTGGAAGAATGGATGCTCTAAGGTCTTGGTCTCTGCCTGAGGGTTTATGTGTGAACACTCAGCAGCGAATAAGAGTGAGCTCATGTGAGTCAGTTCAAGCTCCGGGTTAAAGAAACAGCTGCTAAGCAAGAGAAACTTGATGTGTGACAATGGCTTGAAAGTTAATGACCCAACCAAGCCCTTCCACTAGGCAATAATGAAGAGGTTTTCTAGAGCTGTGCCTTTAGTAAAACCACTCAGATATGTTTGGAGCTTTCATAGTCCCAGTATGCTAGTCACAGGGGCTCAGATCACATTGTTCCATGAGCCAAGCAATGGTAGATCAAGATAGGTTGGTTTCCTCATCTGTAATGTGATATATAATAGAGACTCCTCTGTAATGCCCCTCTCCTGTGCTGCCCTGACTTTGAAACCATCTGACTACAGCCTGAAATCTCTACAAACTCTGATCTCCCTCCTTTAACTTGTGGGTGTCAGAAACTTTGTTTCAGCAATAAGAAGAGTAACTAAGACCAAGAGGAAACCCTGAGTGTGCATATGGGTTCATTTTTCCATTCCTGGTAGTCACCACTTCTGGTTCCTTCCATCCTCCAAGTTTCAGTTTGTATATCCCATGGTACCTTTGATGAGGGAGGTTCTCTAATCAGGTTCTCTTACCTCAAAATCTGGACCATGTTCTGGTTGGAGAACCATGTATCTTGGCTGGTACAGAGGACAATGGCATCTGGGGTGAGTGCAGAGATTTTCCCTTCCTGAGTTCTTTCCCCCAAAATTTTGTGCATCTTCTCTCACATGGAAAGAATAGCTGCCATCAAGAAAACAACTGATAACAAATGTTGGCGAGGCTGCAGGGCAAAAGGAACACTGCTCCACTGTTGGTGGAAGTGCAGACTGGTGCAGCCACTGTGGAAACCAGTATGGAGATTTCTGAGAAGACTTGGATTGGAAGTTCTATTCAATCCAGCTATTCGCCTCCTGGGTATTTCCCCAGAAAACCTGAAAAGGTCATATCACAGTGATATATGTGCACCCACGTTCATAGCAGCACAGTTTGTAATAGCTAAGTCTTAGAAACAACCAAAGTGCCCATCAACTGCAGAATGGATGAAAAAGATGTGGTATTTTTATACAGTGGAATATTACTCAGCTATAAAATAGTATGATCTTGAGGCCTTCATAGGTAAATGGAGACAACTTGAGACTATCCTCATTAGTGAAATAAATAAGAATCATATTTCTAAATATCACATTGTGTCCCTAGTGTAAAAAGTAATAAGAAATGTAGGATTAATAAAACCCAAAATGTGTAATTGCTATTGTAAAAAAGAGAGGAAAAGAAAGTGCTCTAAAGGATATAACTGCATGTATGTTTAGGTGTGTAGCATTGATAACCATATTACTGAGTTTTTGTTGGATCATTGAGCAGAACTGTTTGCAGTCTCATTGTTTGAATGTCCACTTTGTATGCTTTAATTTTGTAACTTGAAAAACTATTTCTCAGAGGATAATATCAACTAAAAAAAGTAATAAGAAATGTAGGATCAATAAAACCCAAAATGTGTAATTTCTATTGTAAAAAAGAGAGGAAATGAAAGTGCTCTAAAGGATATAACTGCATGTATGTTTAAGTGTGTAGGATTGATAACCATATTACTAAGTTTTTGTTGGATCACTGAGCAGAACTGCTTGCAGTCTCATTGTTTGAATGTCCACTTTTTGTGCTTTAATTCTGTAACTTGAACAACTATTTCTAAGATTACAGTATGTAATTTGCCAAGTAGTGATTTCTTAGTGTTTATTTTATTTTATTTCATTTTTTTGTGGAATTTTGTATTATTGCTTCCTTTTTTCTGTTTTTTTACCTTTAAATAAAAAAAAATGTAAAAAAACTTGCAGATCTTTAAAGACACATAAAGATAATGAGAACGTATGGAGATGGCATAGGAAAAGAAAACAGATATCCTGCCTGCAGTGGCTATGTGTCCGGGTTGGAATCAGGCTGAACCTACCTGGTTGTTTTTGGATCTATATCTTACATTAGTTTAAAAAGTTAAAATAGAAAACATGGTGTTCTCACTCATTTAAGACAATAAATGTCCTTAAGACCTATACAAAAAAATAAGCATAGAATGGTTTCTGGGTCATGGTGCCATAGAGAAAACAGTAGTCACAGAAGAAGATTGCACCAAGATTGGTCAGTGGTGGCCACATGAGGTGGTGGAGACACTAACCGTAAGTGCAACTTGCATGGGATAGAGAACAAGTGAAATACAGAAAAGTGGGATGCTATATAAGAAGTGGAGACATCCTCATTGGGGTGCTGCTTCAAGTGCAGCTCCCACCAACAGTGGAGCAGTGTTCCTTTTTCCCCAAAGCCTCGCCAACATTTGTTATCAGTAGTTTTCTTGATGGTAGATATTCTTTTTTTGTCTGATTTCTCTGGCTAGTGTTTCCAGAACTATATTGAAAAGGAGTGGTGATGGTGGACATCCTTGTCTTGTTCCTGATTTTAAAGTGAAAGCTTTCAGTTTTTGTCCATTTAGTATAATGTTGGCTGTTGGTTTGTCATAGATGGCCTTTATAAGGTTGAGATAGACACCATGTATTCCAAGTTTCTGAAGGGTTTTTATCATGAACATGTGTTGGACTTTATCATAAGCTTTTTCTGCGTCTATTGAGATGACTATGTGGTTTTTGTTTTTGGCTCTGTTTATGTGGTGTATTACATTTATTGATTTGCATATGTTAAATCATCCCTGCATTCCTGGAATAAATCCCACTTGGTCATGATGTATAATCTTCTTGATGATTTTCTGCATTCTATTTGCCAGTATTTTATTGAGAATCTTTGCATCAGTGTTTATTAGTGAAATTGGCCTATAGTTCTTTTTGGTTGGGTCTTTTTCTGGTTTTGGTATGAGAGTGATACTTACCTCCAGGAATGATTTAGGGAGGATTGCTTCCTTTTCAAATTCATTGAAGCATTTAAGGAGCATTGGCATCAAACCTTTTCATGTAGAATTCAGCCATGAATCTATCAGGACCTGGGCTTTTCTTTGTTGGTGAGTTTTTAATTATGTTTTCAATTTCAATAGCTGATATTGGGTTATTCAAAATTGCTATATCTTTTTGGTTGAGCTTTGGTAGTTCATATGTTTCTAGAAATCTGCCCATTTCCTCTGTTTTCCACTCTATGTGAGTAGAGATTTTCAAAGTAGGTATTCATGATCTTTTGAATTTCCATAGGATCTGTAGTAATTTCCCCCTTTTCAGTCCTTTTTGCATGAATTTGTGTATTTTCTTTTTCTTTATGAGGTTAGCTAGAGGTCTGTCAATTTTGTTTATTCTCTCAAAAAACCAGCTTTTTGATTCATTAATTCTTTGTATTTTTTTTTTTAGTTTCAATTGCATTGATTTCTGCTCTAATCTTTACAATTTCCCCTCTTCTATGAGCTTTGGGTTTAACTTGCTCTTCTTTTTCTAGAAGCTTGAGATGAAGCATTAGGTTGTTTATTTGTGCTTGTTCTGTTTTCTTGATATGACTATTTATTGCTATATATTTCCCTCTTAGGATTGCTTTCCTTGCATCCCACAGGTTACAGTATGTTGTTTATACATTTTCATTGAATTATAGGTATTGCTTTATTTCTTCTTTAATTTCCTCTGTAGCCCACTGGTTGTTCAAAAGGTTGTTATTTAATTTCCATGTATTTATGCAGGTTTTGTAGTTTTTTTGCCATTCATTTCCAATTTCAGTGCACTATGGTCAGATAGTGTGAATGAGATAATTTCAATACCTTTGTAGTTACTTAAGAATGTTTTGTGGGATAATACAAGGTCTATTTTGGAGAATGTCCCATGCGCAGTTAAGAAGAATGTATATTCTGCTGTGGTTGGGTGGAACACTCTTTAAATATCTACTAAGTCCAATTGCTTGCAGATATGATTCAGTTCTATTATTTCTTTGCTGAATTTTTGTCTAGTTGATCTATCTCTTTGTAACAATGGGGTGTTAAGGTCCCCTGTTATAATTATGTTATTGTGTATTTAGTTTTTCATGTCCATTAGTACCTTTCTTATATAGTTGGGTGCTCCTGTATTTGGTGCATATATATTTATAATTATTAGTTCTTCCTCTTGAATTTTTCCACTAACAATTATGTAGTGAACTTCTTTACTTCTTTTAATCATTTTAGGTTTGAAGTTCACATTGTCTGCAAATAGAATAGCTACCCCTGCTTTTTTCTGGGTTCCTGTTGCATGGGATATTGTTTTCCATCCTTTGACTTTTAATCTATGAGTTTCCTTTTAGGTCAGATGTGTTTCTTATATTCAGCATATTGTGGGATCATATTTCTTAATCCATTCTGTCAGCCTATTTCTTTTGATAGGTGAATTGAGTCCATTTACATTTATGGATATTGCTGATATGTACTGGCTCGATTTTGCCATGCAATGTTCCAGTTGTTTGCTTTCTGCTTTCCCCCCTTGTTTAATTGCTTGTCCTACCTGGTGGTTTCTTTCTGTTGTTGTTCTGGGGGTGTGGTCCTTTTTATCTCTATCTAGTATGTCTTTCAATACTCTTTCTAGGGTTGGCTTAGTGGATGTGAATTTCTTCAGTTGTTCTTTGTCATAGAAGTATCTTGTTTCTCCATTAAATTTGAATGAAAGTTTTGCTGGGTACATCAGTCTGGGTTGAAAGTTGTTTTCTTTCAGGGCTTGAAATACCTCACTCCAGATTCATCTTGACTTGAGGGTTTGTCCTGAAAAGTCTGCTGCGATTCTAATGGGCTTTCCTTGATAGGTGAGTTGTGTGCTTTTCTCTAATGGCTTTTAGTATTCTGTTTTTATGCTGTATGTCTGAGACCTTGATTATTATATGTCTGGGTGTAGATTTATGTTGGTTGTGACTGTTTGACATTCTATATGCCTCACTTAGCTGCATATCAGCTTTTTTCCCCATGTTTGGGAATTTTTCTTCTATTACTTCTGTGAATATTTTGGCTATGTCATTTGCATTGACTCCTGCCTCTTCACTGATCCCTATTAACCTTATATTTTTTTGTCTTGGCATCATCTTGAAGCTGTTGGATTGTAAGTTCATGCTGCTTTGTTATTTTTAAAAGTTCTATCCTTTCATGATCACTAATTGCGATCCTGTCCTTGAGTTCCGAAATCCTATCCTCAGCTTCATTTAAACAGTTTTGCACACTTTGAATAGAATTTTTTGTTTCTTGGATGTCTCTTTGAGTTTGTTTCATGAATTCTGCATGTTTTCTATATTGTTCATTCAAGGTTACAATCAGTTTCCCATGCTCCATACTTTTTTTTTTTTTTTATCTATTTCTTCTTTAGCTGTGCTCAGCAACTCCTTTACTAAGGTTGTTATTTCTATCTTTACATGAGAGAGTTCTTCTAATTTGATTTCCTCTATAGCCTCATAGAGCTGTTTTTTTATTTCACTCACTGTCTTTTCAGAGGTTTCTGGTGTGTTACTTTTGAAGTCTTCTATTTCAATGTCTCGTATACTTGCCCCTGGTGGGCTAGATATATGAGACTGCATCTTGCTTTTTCCTTTTGCCATTTTCCCCTTTTGAATTAATATTTGGTCCTTCAATCCCACTAGTATCAACTGTTGGTAGTATATATCTTGGGGTCCTAAAGTAAGGTTGATATTTGTCCAATTGCTGGGCCCCACAATGAAGAGGTGGGCCAGTCACCTGACTTCCCACTGCCGGGCTTGTTGGGTGAGTTCTAAATTCTTCCTGGGCTGTCAAGTCTAGTAATATTGATGTAGGTCAACTTTTAGTTCCTGCTATTACTATATCTTCAGGTTATTCCAAGTCACCAAATCTCTCTGTCTATAGTATTTGTGTTGGCTGAGCCCTATTGTGTGCTTGTATACCTTATAAGTCCTTTTGATTTTCTTCAAGTTGGGGGGGTCCTTATTGGTACACTCCTCACTCTGTCTGATATTTTCTGTGTGTAGAAGGGGTCACCCTCACTCTTGTCAGACTCACTAAGGTCTTACAGTTAGTTGGAGGGAGCTTTACTACTGGCCCTATTTACCCACTATACACTTCTATTTTAGGTGCATGTTCACCACACTGATTGGAGCCTGCCAAGATCTTCCATTTGGGTGAGGCAGTCACTGATTCTCCTCTCAAGATAGCACGGTTAGTCTGCTGCAGTCCAAGGTTCTCGAAGAAAGGGTGGGAGCTCTGGCTGGAGTTCCCTGGTCCTGAAAGGTTGTCTGTGGAGAAGGTGGGGCCTCAGGGGAGGTCAGAGTCTAGGCCATCCCAGGCACCTCTGGCTGGAGTTCCCGCTGCTGTGAGGTGGTCTCAATCTGCAAATTCTTGAAGCAAGTTTCAAGCATAGAGTTTGCTTTTGCTTATCAGGTTAGCACTGCAGCATCCTGATCGTCTTATTCTGACCATCAGTGAGTTTCAATCTCCCCCTCAGAACCCTTTTGGAAAATCTGAGAGCCACAGCAGCAATGAGCACAGGAGGATGGAGGATAGTGAGTGTTTGCTGAAACATAGACAACTCAGTCCTGGTCGTGACTGTTTCTCTATACCATTGCATGATGTCCAATATTCAGCTAAGCATCAGTGAATGTGACAGGTTTTTCTTACCATTCTGAATGATTTAAGTAAATCTGTATTACCTCCATGATGCTGGCCTCTATGCTGGTTACGGTGCACAGATGGAAACTCATAGAAGCACCATTTGTAGGAGGAGCAGTTGGGTCATCCAGTAGTGTTGAAGCAGCCCAGGAGAACAACTGGGCCCAGTTGACCTAAAGTCCCTTATGAGGGCAAGAGAAGGGCAAGAGAGGGACACTGCAGCCACCAGTCTGAGAATGGAGTCTTTTCCATTTTTAGCTGTAGATTACCAAAGAGACTTTGGGTAGATGTTAAAGTGGTCTCTTGTGTCCATGATCCCATGTATCATACAAAGAGGTCTTAGGAGAATGTAAGTAATTCAGCTCTAAAACACACACACACACACACACACACACACACACACACGCACACACACACACACACACTTTTATTTGGGATGTAATTATAAATTAAAAGCCAAAGCATAGTGTAGAAGTCTCTCTCCTTTTATTCTGGGTGATTATATTTTTTTAAATTTTGTCACACTTTTTCCCCCTGATACATTTTGTGTGCACCCAGGTGTCAAAACAAAATTTTAATTCATTTTGCTTGAACTTTTTTCCTTTTAATCCTCATTTTCTCTTACTTATTTTTCTCTCTTTTTTCCTAAATAGTGGATTAAGAAAGGAAAAAATTGAGCAAAATGACAACTTGTGGTCAGCAGTTTTCTTTAAATTATGTTTGTTGAAGTCTAACCTTTTATTTTTTTAAAAATTTATTTAAAGAGAGGGGAAAAAGCAAAACAGAAAAAAAAGGGTAGAAACAATACAGAATTAAAAAAAACAGTAAGAAATCACTAGTTGATACATTATATATTGTCGTCTTGGATATAGTTGTTCAAGTTACAAAATTAAAGCATACAAAATGGACATTCAAACTGTGAGGCTACAAACAGTTCTATTCACTTATCCAACAAAAACTTAGCCACATGGTTATCAATCTTACACACTTAAATATACATGCAGTTATATACCTTAGAGCCCTTTGTTTTCCTCATTTTGCATTTTAAGTCAATTATCTGTTTAGTTGTATCATGTTTCAGGTTACTTAATACTTTATTGATCTATTTTATTGTTGTCATTTACATTTTAAAAATTTTTTATTTATTATTTTTTATTTTATTTTTTTGCTTTTTAAAAATTTTTTTATTTTAAAGAGAATAAAACAAAAGAGGACAGATCTAAGCAGATCAGAACAGAACAATGTAAGAAACACAGCACTTCACAAGACAACTGGATATTAACAGTAACTATCATAATGTCTCTTTCTTTGAAACAGATGAGCTTAGCTTTACACACAATAATGTCAGACATAACAAAATAGAATAAAACCACTCAAGAGAATGGAAATATTCCAAGACATTCTGAACCAAATAAATAAAGATGAACAATGGCTGCTATATTATCTCATTTTCCATAAAAATTTTGTTTATACTACCATACATATTAAAATCCAGTAAGACACAAGGTGATAGAACCAATGGTAATAGAAAAATAAGAGCATGGTAGGACTTCAGAGCAAGATGATATTAAATCAACGATGGCTGCCATATTGTCTTGCCTTCAAAGTAACTATTTACATGATCACATATATTAAGATCAAACAAAACAATAAAACCATTCCAACCAATGAATGAAAACATAAGACTTCAAAGCAGTATAATGGTGAACCATGATTATCATAAAATGTTCTATATTCTTACCATTTCTTACACTAGGGAGACTATATGGTATTTAAACATGTGAGTTTGATTTATTTCACTTATGAGTATAGATTCAAGTTGAATCCATTTATTTATAAATATCTGAATGTGATCATTTTTTATAGCAGAGTAGTACTGCATTGTATAAAAGTACCACAATTTTTTTTATCCATTCCTCGGTTGATGGGCACTTAGGTTGTTTCCAAGATCTGGCTATTACAAATTGTGCTGCTATAAACATGTGTATGCATATATCATTATGGTAAGATGTTTTCAGATCTTTTGGGAATATGCCTAATATCTGGGTCAAATGGGACCTCCAACACCAGCTTTTGGAGGAATCTCCAGATTGACCTCCACAGTGGTTGCACCAATGGGGCAGAAGAGTTCCTTTTTCCCCACAGCCTCTCCAGCATTTGTTGTTGGTAGTTTTGTTCATCCTGGCCATTCTTTCTGGAGTGAGATGGTATCTCAGTGTGGTTTTAATTTGCATTTCTCTAATGACCAATGCTGATGAACATTTTTTCATGTATTTATTTGCCATTCGTATTTCTTCATCTGAGAACTGTGTATTCATCTCAGATGCCCATTTTTGGATTGGGTCTTTGAATTTTGGGGGTCTGATCTTTTTCAATTCTTTATAAGTTCTAGACAGAAATCCTTTGTCTGAGGGACAATTCACTAAGATTTTTTCCCAGTTTGTGGGTTTTCTTTTCACCCCACTGGAGATTTCTTTGGACATGCAGAAACTCTTTAATAAGGCGTGATCTCAGTTATTGATTCTGGGGAGTATTTCCCATGTAGTTTGGTTCTTGTTCATGAATTCTCTACCTACCCCTATGTCTTCAAGATTTTTACCTACTTTGTCTTGAAACAGATTTAGTGTTTCTGTTTTAATATTTAGATCTTTGATCCATTTGGATTTTAATTTAGTACATGGTTATAGGCATGGGTCTAATTTTTAGTTTTCAGCATATGGATAGCCAATTTTTCCAGCACCATTTATTAAAGAGACTGTTGTTCTCCCAGTGAACATGTTTGGCCCCTTTATCAAAGATAAGGTGGTTGAGTGTGTTCATAGTTGTATCTTCTAGTCTATTCCATTGATCTTCAGGTCTGTTTTTATTCCAATACCATGTTGATTTTATTACAGTAGCTTTGTAATATAACTTCAAGTCAGGGATTGTAATGCCTCCTGCCTTGACTTTGCTGCTTAGAATTGTCTTTGCTATTCTAGGTCTCTTCTGGTTCCAGATGAATTTTAGGAGTGATTTCTCTAGATCTATGAGGTGTGGTAGTGGTATTTTCATTGGGATTGCATTGAATGTGTATAACAATTTTGGGAGAATGGCCATTTCCACAATATTTTTTCTTCCTATCCATGAACAAGGGATGTCTTTCCATTTTCTGAGGTCCTCTTTGATTTCTTTTTCAGGGTATTATAATTTTCACTGTACAACTCTTTTACATCTTTCGTTAGATTAATTCCTAAGTATTTCATTTTTTTGGATGTTAGTGTGAAGGGCGTGGCTTCTCTTATTTCTCTCTCGGTGATTTTGTTGTTAGTGTATAAGAATGCTATTGATTTTTGAGTATTGACTTTGTATCCAGCTACATTGCTGAATTTATTTATTATACCTAGGAGTCTTTCAATGAAGGATTGGGTGTCTTCTATGTAGAGTATCATGTCATTTTAAAATAATGATAATTTAACTTCCTCTTTTCCTATCTTTACTCCTTTTATTTCTCTCTCTT
Source organism: Hydrochoerus hydrochaeris (assembly GCA_004027455.1). Classification (NCBI taxonomy): domain Eukaryota; kingdom Metazoa; phylum Chordata; class Mammalia; order Rodentia; family Hydrochaeridae; genus Hydrochoerus; species Hydrochoerus hydrochaeris. The sequence continues at coordinate 146,220 of PVLA01003445.1, forward strand.
GTCTAATTCCTCTGGCTAGTATTTCCAGTACTATATTGAATAGGAGTGGTGATAAGGGACATCCTTGTCTTGTGCCTGATTTCAAGGTAAAGGCTTTCCATTTTTGGTCACTGCCTGTTGGTTTGTCGTAGATGGCCTTTATCATATTGAGGTAAAGACCATCTATTCCAATTCTCTGTAAGGTTCCTATCATGAATGTGTGTTGGATCTTATCAAAAGATTTTTCTGCATCTATAGAAATTATCATGTGATTCTTGCTTTTGGCTCTATTGATATGGTGGATTACATTTATTGATTTATGTATGTTGAACCATCTCTGCATGCCTTGGATGAACCCCACTTAGTCATAGTGTATAATCTTATTGATGATTTGCTGCATCCTGTTTGCCAATATTTTAGTGAGAAATTTTGCACCTATGTTCATTAGGGAGATTAGCCTGTAGTTCTCTTTTTTAGTTGGGTCTTTCTCAGGTTTTGGTACTAGAGTGATATTTGCTTCCAGGAATGACTTAGGGAGAATTGCTTCCCTTTCAATTTCATTGAAGAGTTTGAGGAGTGTTGGTCTTTAAGTGTTCTTTGTATTTCTTTTAGAATTCCACAGTGAATCTCTCTGGGCCTGAGCTCTTCTTTGTTGGTAGGGACTTGATTACATTTTCAATTTCATTAATAGAAATTGGGTTATTCAGCAGTTTTACATCTTCTTGATCCAGTGGTTCATATGTTTCTAGGCATCTGTCCATTTCTTTTGTGTTATCGAACCTATGAGAGTAGAGGTTTTCAAAATAGTTGTTGACGAGCTTCTGTATTTCCACAGGGTCGGTAGTGATTTCTTCTTTTTCATTCTGTATTGCATGAATTTGACTCTTTTCTTTCCTTTTTAAAATTAGGTTGGCTAGGGGCTTGTTGATTTTATTTATTCTTTCAAAGAACCAACTGTTTGATTCATTCATTCTTTGAATTACTTTCTTAGTCTCTATTGCATTAGTTTCTGCTCTGATCTTTATAATTTCCTCCCTTCTGTTGGCTTTGGGCTTGCCTTGCTCTTCTTTTTCTAGATGTTTGAGGTGTAATATCAGGTTGCTTATTTGTGTTCATTCTGTTTTTTTAATGTGGGAACTCAGTGCAATAAATTTTCTTCTGAGGACCGCTTTCATTGCATCCCACAGGTTCCAGTAAGTTGTATTATTTAATTTCCATGTGTTTTGGGGGTTTTTTCAGTTACTTTTATCATTAATTTCCAGTTTAATAGCACTATGATCCAATAACATGCATGGGATAATTTCAATTCTTTTGCATTTACTTAAATATGTTCTGTGGGTTAGTATATGGTCTATTTTAGAGAATGTCCCATGTACTGCTGAGAAGAATGTATATTCTGATGTCATTGGATAAAACACTCTGTACACGTCTATCAAATCCATTTGTTCACAGGTGTGATTCAGTTCTGTTATTTCTTTGCTAATTTTCTGTCTAGTTGTTCTGTCCCTTGTTTCAATGGCGTGTTAAGGTCTCCTGTTATAATTGTGTTATTGCCTATTTGATTTTTCATGTCTGTTAATACTTGCTTTGTGTAGTTGGATGCTCTGGAATTTGGTGCATATATATTTAAGGTTGTTATCTCTTCCTCTTGCATTTTTCCCCTAACTAGTATGTAGTGACCTTCTTTATCTCTTTGGACCATTCTTGGTTTGAAGTTCATGTGGTCTGCAAACAGAATAGCTACCCTTGCTTTTTTTTTTTTTGAGTTCCTGTTGCATGGAGTATTGTTTTTCATCCTTTGATTTTCAGTCTATGAGGTTCCTCTTGGGTTAGATGGGTTTTTTGTGAACAGAATATGGTTGGATGTTGTTTCTTGATCCATTCTGCCAGCCTGTTTCTTTTAATTGGTGAATTGAGGCCATTTACATTAATGGTTATAACTGTCATATATTGGTTTATTGTTGACATGTTATCTTTCTGGTGTTGTATCTTAACTTTCCACTCTGTTTAATTGTCTGTCTTGCTTAGTGGTTTTTTCCTATGTGTATCTAGAATATCTTTCAGTATTCTTTGTAGGTTTGGTTTGGTGATCATGAAGTTCTTCAGCTGTTCTTTGTCACAGAAATATCTTATTTCTCCATCCATTTTGAAGGACAGTTTTGCAGGGTACATCAGTCTGGGTTGGAAGTTGTTTTCTTTAAGGATCTGAAAAACTTCACTCCATGTTCTTCTTGACTTCATTGTTTGTGTTGAGAAGTCTGCTGTGATTCTGATAGGTTTTCCTTTATAGGTGACCTGTCTTTTCTCTTGAACAGCTTTTAGTATTCTGTTCTTATGTTGGATTTCTGGGATGGTGATTATTATATGTCTGGGTGTAGTTTTATTTTGGTTATGGCTATTTGGAGTTCTATATGCTTCAGTAATCTATATGTCAGTTTCCATACTCATGTTTGGGAAGTTTTCAGCTATTACTTCTGTAAATAGCCTCTTGATATCATTTGTGTTTTCCCCTTCTTTTTCTTTTATCCCTACTAATCTTATATTGTTTTTCTTTGCATCATGTGGCAGCTATTGAATTGTTATTTACTGATTTCTTGTTATTGTTAGAAGATCTTTCCTTTCCTGTTCACTAGCTGCAGTCTTATCTTGGAGGTCTGAGATTCCATCTTCACTTTCATTGAGGTGGTTTTTGCAACTTTCAATGGAATTTTTGATTTCCTGTATATCTCTTTGAATCTGCTTAATGCATTCTGTTTGTCTCTTAAACTGTTCATTCAGGGATTCTATCATTTTGTTTTGTTCCTCTAATTTTTTAGCTGTGTCTTCATTGGATGCATTCAGTATTTCTTTCACTACTTTTATCATTTCTTCTTTTACCTGGGAGAGTATTCCTGATTTGAGTTCCCTCATAGCTTCCTGTACTTGCTTCTTTATTTCCATTGATATCACTTCATGCATTTCAGGTGTATGTGTAGTATTTTCTTCTATGTACATGCCTCCTAGGTTTTCTTGGGATGGGCTAGAGGTTTGAGATAGCATTTTGGTCTTTTGTTTTGTCATTTTCCTATATTTCTGTGTTTCCAGCAATTTTCCAAAGCTTTAACTGGATGTGTTCGAAATCACCTCCTGAGCCCTCTGCTGCTGGGACTCACTTGGCTTTGGCTCCCCTTATGTGGTGTGCCTGGCTCCCCTGGTTGAATGAAGGTCACTGGGCATGGTCCACTCAAGCCCTTGGAACCTCTGGAGCTTTGTCCAGTGTCCTATGGGCTGGGCTGACACCCACCCACTAGGATCAATGTTCCCAAGTATTTCCCAGACCTGCTCTGGTGAGCTGCAACTCACCTTGCAGTAGCAGTGCTGGCCTGGTTCCCCTTTATGTGGACCTGGCTCTGCTGGTTGAATGAAGGTCGCTGGGCACTGTCCACTCAAGCCTGTGGAACCTCTGGAGCCTAGTCCAGTGACCTAACAGGGCTGGGCAGGCACCAGCCACCAGGATTGATAGTCCCAAACTTTTCCGGGCCTGCCCTGGTGAACTGCAACTCACCTCTGGGCACGGCGCCTGCTTGGCTCCAAAGTCCAATCTTTTCATATCCTGTTTTATGCAGTTCTTTGCACTCATTTTCAATCTTGAAATCCTTCTCATTTTTTCTTTTAAAAAATGAAGAGCTAATTTCTTGCTTTTAAAAATTAATAGCAACTAATTGGAATTGCAATAAAGACAAAATGGAGAGTTATTATAAATTTCTAACATGGAAAATGTATGGGGGAAAAAACAAGAGTGTATTTTTCATGCCACTTTTATAAGGCAGTCTCATGGTATGGGGTTCATTTATGGCCAGAAAAGTGTGAAAAGGGAATATATTGTCTAAGGAATCAGGCAGCCAGATTTAAAATAAAGTTAATCCATAATAAACACTGAAGAAATCATAAATGACCTTTGATGATATTGTAGGCTGTTGTGGAATTACACTGGATTTCATATCAGGGGATGTGACCTCTCATTGACATCTAACAGCATTGTATGTTTTGGGAAAGTTACCTCATTCTTTGTAATTTTTGTGAAGTGGGTTAACAGCTATGATTCTAGTCTCTCATAGGGACTGAAGGGGAGATCCCAATGGGTGATTAAAATTTGGTGAATGTTTCAATTATTGTTTTGATTGGATTTATTCTGTTCTGTTTGTTTGATTTTATTTTATCTTAGGGTATGGACAGGTATTTTGAAGATATGTTGAGGCATTATGGTAGCCACTGTTAATTTCCTGTTATCTTTTTTTGAAGCCTTGTACACTCATTGTTTTGTTCTGATTGGCTTTATTCTGTTTCATTTTGTTTGGTTTTATTCTCTTAAAAATAAAATTAAAAACAAAGAAACAGTGCATAAAAGACATATTTACAAGATTGATGGAATCTGTTTGAAGTATTTGAGGGAGCGATGGCAGTGTGCCTCTTACTTTAAAAAAATTTTAAGTATTCACTGTAGTTTTCAATCAACCCTCCTTGACCAAAAGTTTACAGCAATTTGTGTCAAACAAAAACTTTATAGTGTGTTCTCATTCACCTTATTCACTAGATTTGGCACAGTATGATGTTTGGTTCTTTCCCAAAGTCAAAATGATCATGGAAGTTAAACATTTGAGTCAATTCAGAACATGGAGACAGCTATTACAGCACAATGACACATACTCATGAAAGAAGACTTCCACAGCTGCTTACGAAAGAAGGAAGAATTGTGGTATAAGAATGTCTGAAGTGAGGGAAATATTTTGTGGAGCATTAGTAGTAATGTTTTTTTTTTTTTTTACTATAATAGTTTTCATATATTTACACAGATGTTTTTAACAGGCTTTGCATGTTGTTATGGTTTGTGTCTGGATGCCCCCCCAAAACCTCATGAAATCATGGAGGCAGGCTTATAGAATCTGTGATTCATGATCCAATGCTGGAATTTTGGGTGTGAGTGCTATATCCAATCTACAGTGGGTAGTCTACATACAATATAAGGGACAGAAAGAGTCTTCTTTCTACTCTTCCCTTTTGCTCTTGATGCTTTTGCTGTTTTCTACCACCATGAACTGTAACCCTGTGCCATGATCCACTCTGCCTTGGACCCAGCAGAATATGGATTGAAACCTCCACAGACTGTAAGCTAAAGAAATCTTTCCTTCCTTAATTTTGGTGTTGGGTATTTTGTCTCAGCAATGAGAGAAAAGTAACCAAGATACATATATGTAGAAGTACATGCAAGCACTTTTATACTTGCATGGAATGAAAGTGGGCATTTCATTCCATGGAATGAAAGAGAGGCAATTAGTAGTAATGTTTTTTTTTTTTTTTACTATGGTTCCAAATGAGATTCAATCCCTGCCCAGTTTTTAGGGTCAGAGACACAGACTCTGCCTCCCTCTGTGGCCTTAGTAAGTGACTAAGGGGTATGCAAGATGGAAGATGTTTTTCTTGATAGTTTGGGTAAATGAAATCTTTTCACTAAAAACTACCACTTTTAGGGACTAAACCTTGTCTTGTAAGATGGAATTCCTACTTATCCTTTGGTATTTTCTATTTTTCTTAATTACTTTGTATTAATTTTAAAATTTAAAAATTTTGAGCCATCAGATCTTGCAGATTTTCTTTTTTACATATATCTTTAATATTTGTTTCAAGTACAGCTAAGGTCATATCATTGGGAATACAACTTGTGTAAGATATTTATAGGCTTGGTAAGTATGTTATCAAATGTATAGGAATCCCTCTTTCCATGAAAGTTTTGCTTTCCATGGTTTCAGTTATTCATGTTGTATTGTGGTCAATTATAGAAAAAAATTTCTTTTTTTAATTGCATGCTATTGGTTGTGTGATGAAATCTTATGCCATTCCATTTGTCCCACTTGGGATGTGAGTTTTCTCTTTGCCCAGAGGATCCACATTATATACACTATCACCCACTGAGAAACTACCTTAGTTTTTAGATCAACTGTTGTGGCATCATAGTGCTTGGGTTCAACTTAACCTCATTTTACTTAATAATGGCCTTAAAAAAAAGAGTAGAGATTCTGGCAATTTGGATATATGAAAGAGAAGCTATGGAGAGTCTCTATTAAGGGGAAAGTTGAAAATTATGGAGTTTGTAAGGAAAGGAAAGCATTGTAGGCTGAGGTTGTTGAGATCTACAGTGAGAATAAAACATAACTAGTGTAGGGTTGACACTGTCTGCGGTTTCAGTGACCCACTGGGCATTTGTGAATGAATCCCTGTGGGTAAAGGGGGCCACTGTACATAAAATATGCATGCCTCTAAGCCAAACGTTCTATTCTCTTATAGCTGTCGAGATTAAATTGGGTCCCACGTGGTTATCTATGGGATTGCAGGTCCATAAGAATTTCTCTGGGGGATATATTTACCTCTTTGGTGAGGAATAGAAAATGTTTTGAAATCCTCTTTGGATTCATAGAGAAGATTCTAAAAGGACAGAAAAAGACACCTGGATGCTGAGATTTATGGCAGGCTTCTTTGGGGTCTGAGTGAGGCTTGTGCCTCTTCCACCCATGTGGTCCCTGTCTTCATCCACACCTTGATGTCTCTATGGGGCATCCGTTTGGCAGTGGCACAGTGAAGCCTTTGGTGTTTAAATGCCCAAGTTCTAGTCATAATTACTCTACTTGGCAGATGTGTCCTAGCTTCTCTGGCTTCTGTTTATTTACCTGTAGAAGGTCATAATCATAGAACCCACCTGATGAATTACTGCAAAGATAAGTGATAGCAAAAAGCACAGAGCTCACTGCCTGGTCCACATTATGAGTTCAATAATATTAAAGACTGCTGGGCACCTGCCATTGTTATGAGTTTTATTTCATGATCATTGCTCTTGTGTTTTCTGTGTTTCTTAGTTATTTGAACAGGCAAGAATATTTGCCTGTTCTTATATCTTAGTTATTTGAACAGGCTTTAAAAATTTTGGCAGGTGAGTGACCCATGGTACCATATTTTAGGGTCAGTGTATAACAGAGACACAGTAGATTCTTGGTGGCCACCATGAGCTCAGGAACCCACTTCATGGTACTGTTGCTGTAATGCATGCCCTGGCTCCCACGGCTGCGTCCTAGAGGTGCACAGTCCCGGTCCTGGTGTCTCTGTTCAGATGAAGGATGGGAATGAGCTTCTCAGCTCTCCTTTTATTGAAGTTACTTCTCATTCTCCATTTCCTCACTAGTGATTTCCATCAGTAATGCACTTTTGAGGAGCAGCATCACATAAGTACATTTTATCCTGAAATGAGATTCTAGGAAGATGAGAAAGCTGAAAGCTCACATGTAACCATTGGGTCAAGGGTGCAAGACTGGCTCAGTGCAATTCAGAAAGGCATAGTATGCATGGGAACCTTGTGCAGGTTTAAGGTCCACAATCCAATTTCCACTCACCTGCTTTTGCTGAGTTCAAATCAGAGCCAATTTCCCTTACCTTTCCCCAGTGTCATGATTTCCAGTCTTCTCATCACCCTGGCTTTCTAATTAGTCTTTCCTCCAGGTGTGCTCTGAGCAGATAGAGTGCGTGACCTCCTGCATTATTTGGGAATGATGTCTCCATGATTGAGTGTAAGACTGCATTACCAGGTAACTCCCGGTGCTGCATGCTGAGCTTACTGCCAAAAAGTTGGAGGTTTTAGTTGACTCTCTTGTCAGCTATACTTCCTCTATCACACCCTACCATTGATTATTTTTAAATTTGATGCAGACCTTTCAGTTAACAAGGAAAATACCTTTTGGCCTGTAAAATTTTTTCTGTTGCAGACTCCACTCACTTGTAGCAGCATCTACCTTTCAGTCACTCACATACTCTGAACTAGAAATCTCATTCAGCCTTTGTGTGGCATCTCAAAAATTTATCATCTAGATACATTGTCCATGCTGCTGAATTACAATGCTTTTCTTTCTCTCTTTTTTCCTATTATCTGCCATATATATCTCTCTGTATATCTATGTATATGTACCTATCTCTCTATCTAGACAGTACAATTGTCATGTTTTGTATGTTCTTTGGCCTGTTAGGCTGGCTTTCAAATGTGTATGGATGACAACTTTATAAGGACTTATAAACAAAAAAATCTGATATTGGAAAATAAAAGGGGTGGGGGAGGGAGAAAAAGAATTGAAATATGTTATGCACATGTACCAATTCCCTGCAGCAAATGTATTCATTATGTACTGCAAGTGTGTGATAGTAAAAGTCAAAAAATTGGGGAAAAAGATGTATCATTTGCTAGTACAATGAAGAGAAAAGAAATACTGATAAACTTTCCTGTAACCATCCCTTGGAAACTCAGAGTTTTGTGAAAAGTGAGGCATACTTCACTTTGTAGAATTCACTTACGGATAAAGTAGAACAACTTACCTTGACATTTCTTGAAATAGCAAGTTGCAACATTCACAAGTGGACTGATTTAAGAACACTAAATCTGCACACAACTTTCACAAACATTTTCCTTTAGTGAAATGAGAACGTCACACTCATGGGCTCTTAACAGCTTAGGGCCATTTCACTGCAGGACATTCCCAGGTCCTCTGCATGCCTTGCAGGGGCTGCAGGAGGTGGCAGAGGTCACTCGGCCTTCAGCCCTGGCTTCTTGTCGCATCTTTCAAGTCTCTCAGGTGGCTCTGGCCACATTTAACCTGTTTCTTCCAGGCATTGTGTTTATTTCCTTTGCATTTGTAGTTCTCTATCTGAATTGCTTTTACCCCAATCTTTTATTAGCAACACCTTATTGTTCGGAGGTAGCATCGCGTGCTGGGCCCTGAGTCAGGCCCCCTCTGGGCCTTGTTTAATGCTGCCTCCCCATCTACCTAGACCCTGGATCATTTAATCCCTCTTCCAAGCCATAGCCTTGTCTTGTTTTCCACATAAAACTTATCATTAATGCAGCACTTTCTTGTTATGCCCAGGTGATATCTACTGATTCCTGCTTCCCTGGTATAAAAACATTAATTACTCTCAAAGGTATTCATATATAAATACTAAATTACAGTTATCATATTTATCTCTTCCAAAAGTGATCACACTTAATGGTTTTTTAATATTCCTCCTTTGTATATCTTCATTAGAATATAAAAAAACTACAGAACAAGGATTTTAGACAGGTATTTAGTTAGGTTCTAGGAAGTGAATAATAGTGAATAAAAAATTTTAAATGAACTCCGATTCTTATATTGCACCATACAAAACAATTAATTCAAGATGAATTATAGACCGGAGCACAACAGATAGAACCTTAAATTTGTAGGTAGAACAAATTGGAAAAGATATTTATTGTTGTAGAATAGGGAAAATTTTTATACACAAGGTACAAAAAGCACAAAGTATAGAGGAAAACAACAGATTGGTCTTTATCAATTTCTCTTCATTAAACAGATCAATAAAATGAATAGTCATGTCACAAGCTAAGAGAAAATATTCACAAAGCATGTGTCTGAAAAAAAGAATTGTACTCAGAGCATATGAATAGTCCTGCAATTACAAAAGTCAATGATAAAATAAAGAATTGGCAAAAATTTGAACATTTATCAGAGAAAAGGATGAGCATCCAATATACAATTTAGATAAATTAGAGCAATCAATCATCTCATCAGTGGCTGAAATAAAAATATCTTAACAACAACAAAAGTTGGCCTCCTTGTACAAAATGGTGTAACCACTTTGGTAAGGGATTTTCCAGTTTGTTATAAGCATACCTCTAGCCCATGATTGAGGAATTTTATAGTTAGGGTTCTACTCTAAAGAAGTGAAAACATATGTTCACCAAAAACCTTGACGGTAATTGTAACATTTCCCTTGAGGGAATGAATGAAAACATTGTAGTAGGCCATGAGCAGGCTGTGGCTGGCGGGGGAACTGCCAGACCTAAGCCTTTCCCCTGGAGTCAGTGCTGTTTGTGGACTGTGGGAGAAGAGAACAAGGATTCACCAACAAGCAAACCCTCCCTGCAAACCGGTGCCATGCACAGGTCGCTGCTGCCCAGGGGACAGGCAGACACCAGCCCTTTTCAGTGTGCAGGCTGGCAAACAAGAAGAGCCCCTTCTCCCCATTAGCAACAGTTGATCCAGAGAAACACAGAGTGCGATGATAGCTGTTGAGGTGAAATGTATTTTGGTGCTTGTGGTAGTTTAGTGTTTCACTGACCTTGCAGGACAGGACCACCCAAGCACCTGTTTAGAGGATGGCGGTGTGCAGTGTGGCATCTATGGGGGATCCCCTTCTGAAGGTGGTGGCCACTGTTGATTCCCTATTATGTTGTTTTGAAGTCCTGTCTCATTTTCATTATTTTGTTGATTTAGGTTTTATTCTGTTTTGTTTTATTTGATTTTGTTACATCCAATGGCATGAGCAGCTTTTTCAAAGATAGCGAGATATATTATGGTAACCATTTGGATTTACTTTTGGCTTGTTTTGAAGTCCTTTATTGCATCCATTGTTTTGTTTTTATTGGTTCTATTCTGTTCTGTTTGATTTATACTATGTCTGAAGGTATCTACAGCTATTTTGAAGACAACAAAAGGCATTATGGTAACTACTATTGATTTTGTATTGTGTTGAAGTCCTGTATCACTCATACTTGTTTGTTCTGATTGGTTTTATTGTTTTATTTTTCTTGGTTTTATCCTATTTAAAATAAAATAAAATAAAAACACTGTAATATATCCATGCAATGAAATAGTCTGCAGAAGTAGAACAAATTGTTTACATGGTGCAACCATAGAGAAGAATCTTAAGATTATTGAGTTTGGGATGACAGTCACATAAAGTTTATTATAAGATTACATTTATATGAATTTTATAGAGGGGTAAAAATCAATGTGATATTAACAGAGTCAAGTTATCATAAGAGGATCTTTTGTGCACCAAGGTAAATGTTATGTTTTAATTTTACTCTTTTAAAGCTTTTTATTGGTACCTGTTTGTGATATATAATGATTACATTCATTTTAGGGAACTATACCTGATGGTTACATAGATGTACACGATTATCAGTGAATGATAAAGCTGTATGCCATTTACTATATAAAATTGTTACTCAATAAAAATGAAGAAATTATGAATATGTAATTTTCTTTTTTAAAAAAATTTTTCTATTTAAAGAGAAAAAACATGTAAAGGGTAGAGATAATACAGAATTTCAAAAAAAAGATAAACAGTAAGAAATCACTAGTTGATAAATTACATATTTCTCTTAGAAATAGTTGTTCAAGTTACAAAATTAAAACATACAAATTACATATTCAAACAGTGATACTGTAAAAAGCTATGCATGCATGAGTCTGTACATGTATTTCTATCCTTTCTGTATTAGAGGGAAAAACAACACCTAGCAAGACAAAACAAAACAAATTCCTATATAAACATGAAACCAAAAAGTCATATAAAACCACAGTACAAAGTGATCTACAATGATAACTGTGTTGTTTCTTATTATCTTCGATAGAATTATCTATATCATCAGGCATAAATGAATATAGCAGTATAATTGAATGTAGCAGCACATAACAATATTAGTAAAAATCAAACATTGTAGACAGTATAAAACTTCAAAGGCAGGTAATAATCAAACCAGAGTGGATATTCTAGTGAATCTTGTCATCTTAAGTGCAGTTGCCTATACTCTCAGACTTGATACTATCAATTATAACAGTGTTGAATAAAATCTATCAATACAAAACAGTGATCCAACAAACCAGATTTGATTACAATCAGTCATGGTAAAGCAGTGTAGGTTTTACAGAGCTTTAGATTAAGTTAATAGGAAATTAAGGATGATTACCACACTATATCCTGTTATTTTCAGGATAGTTGTCTGTGCCCTCAAATCTAGTACAGGTAGAATGACTGGAACAGAATATAAAACATCTAAGCAGAGTGGTATGAGTAATGTGGGTTTTAAATCCTGGAACACTATTAACAATATAGTGTATCAAGGCCATCTATGTTAGAGATTATAGCCATCCTTCTCTGCCTCATTTCTGCTATTTTCCTGCCTTTGTTTACTTTTTTCCTTCATTCTACTGCCTGTTCTGCTCATTGAAGCCTCTCTGCCACTGTTCCTAAAATCCTGTTTTTTTTTTTCTCTCTCAAATGTCCTTCAGTATTTTCTGTAGGGTTGGACTGGTGGTCATAAATTCCTCCAGTTCCTCTTTGTCATGGAAACATCTTGTTTCTCCATTAATTTCTAGTGACAGTTTTGCAGGGTACATCAATTGGGCTGGAATACTTTCAGGGCTTGGAATACTTTGCTCCAAGCTCTTCTTGATCTTATGGTCTGTGTCGAGAAGTCTGTCATGATTTTGATGGGTTTAGCTTTATAGGTAATCTGTTTCTTTTCTCTGACAGCTTTTAATATTCTGTTTTTATATTGAATTTCTGGTATCTTGGTTATTATACGTCTAGGTGTAGCTTTGTTTTGGTTGTAGGTGGCTGGAGTTCTGTAAGCCTCACATAACCAAATGTCATTTTCTTTTCCCATGCCTGGGAAGTTTTTCTTAATTATTTCTGTGAATAGCCTTTGTAATTCACCTGTTTGTATTCCTGCTTCTTCATTCACATTTCTTATTCTTAAATTATAGATTCTCTTGTTGTCTTCTAGCCTTGGTATTGTTGCTGCCTGTTTCCTTGTTATTTTTAAGATATCTTTCCTTTCATGATCACACATTGCAAACTTGTCTTCAAGTTTTGATAGTCTATCCTTAGTTTCTTTTAAGGAGTATTGCCAGATTTTAATGGAGTTTTTAATTTCCTGGTAATCTCTTTGAATCTGCTTCATGTATTCTATTTTTTCTTTATATTTTTATCAAATGTTTCTTCCCTTTTTTTGTGTTCCTCCCTTCTTCTGTCTATGTTTTCCTGAGAGATGCTTAGCATTTCTTTTATTACTCTTCTCATATCTTGCTTTACCTGATTGAATATTTCAGTTTTGAGCTCATCTACAAGGTCCTGAAGATATCTCTTAATGTCTATTGAAGCCATGTCTGATGTTGCATGTTTGCTGCCCTGAGTCCCCCTTGTTTTTCCCTCTCCTGGATCTGTGCTCTCAGGGTTCTGGGCTGGGGACCTCTTCTTGCCTCTCTCTCCTGTCATGGTCCTGGTCTCCTCCACACAGGTGTACAGTGGATGTCCCAGCCCCCTTCCCTGTCAGCCACAGTTCCTCCGAAGCATGCTGGTGAGGGACCTCCTCCCTCTCCTGCCTGCTCTTGTCACTAAGGTGTAAGCAGGGGCTGTGCATGCCAGTCCCTCCCCACTGGGCCAGCCAAACTTCAGGGGCCTTCACCAGGTTAGTGAATGCTAGGCAAAGGGAATCAATTTGGGATGGCTCATTGGGTCCTGGCCAGGGGCATGACCCAGTCCAAGCAAATCCCGTGAATCTACTCTGGGGAGGGAGCAACCAACTGAGGTCACTGTTGCTCCCAGTTCAGGCTCCTCCTGCCTGATTCCAACATGTTGCCCATTTGGTCACGCCCTTCCTGTGGGGGGGTCTTATTCCCAGCACTGACTGTGGATTAATGATGGTCTCTTTGCTGGCTATGCTCTCCATTGGGCTAACCAACCCCCAATTTCAGTGCTGCTGTGGCTCCTGTGAGTGGTGGCGAGAATGATTTTGGGCAGCTCTGCTGGCCAGCATGAAAACATGAATTCAGGCCAGTGCAAACTTGGTGGGTCGCAGTGAAAACACCTTGTCTGGTAATTTTAGCTGTTCCAATTGTAGCCCCAAGACTGGATGTTTGATGAGCTTTTTTACATTTTAATTTCTTCCTGTGTCAAGAGGATCCATCTCCCTCTGTCTGGATCTCTCCAGGATGTTTTATTCTGGCATATGAGTTGTTTCTCCCAAGAGGCTTCATATTTTGTTGCTCACTGATTGGCCATTTTTAGCTCCTCCTCAAAAATGTAATTTTCAAATCAATATGTGTAGAGTCTTCTAAGCACATCACTTAATCACCTATTTATAGTGCTGTGTTAAGCACTTTCACTTCAGTTCTTTAACTCTCACAACAAGTATATTACATTTGTGGTGTATTCCTAAACAGAGGACATCAATGGCTTACATATGTGGAGCAAAGTCAGGCCTGAGACCCACTTGTCACCTCTTCATGCTATGCTTTCTCAGGAAGCCACCACTGGGCTGCTATTACACTTTTCCTTATCTCAATAAACTCCTCTTTGGGAAACGTTTGCTTCTATAGCTCCAAAATACCTATTTCATTCTGAACCTTCACAGTTCAAAATTGGAATAACAGCCTTGAATACATGATTATAATTTTTATTGTAATTTTTGCATTTAAAATTCTGACCTAGCTTAGATTCACTCATGTATCTGAGTTAAGATATGTTGTTTGTCTTCACCAAAGGGTGTGTGGACGCTATCATAGCTGCATCCTACTGCCACCGCAGTGTCTGGGACAGATGCCTCAATATGCTCCCATTGCATTGTAAGTTTCCACCACCATAACACCTCTGCTCCATACTTTACTTTTCTGTTTATGCATCTGTGTCTCCTTCACCTCAGAACTTTTCTGCCTGTGGTAAGAGAAGATATTTTTGATTCCTCCTGCAGCCCAGTGCTTTCTGTCTCTGGAATTCAAGAGTCAGTCAGTGAATATTGGGTAACATATCCAGCAGACAGGGCAAATGCTTTAGGCAAACATGTCTTCTTACCACAAATACACTGATGTGCTGCTTAATAATTGTCAGGAAATAAAGACTCTTTAAGCAGAAAAGTTGATGATATTAAGAGGACTATTCTCACTGTGCCATCAGATACAGAAAGTGCAGCTTAGAGGGCACATCCCATCTGGGAAGATGTTCTTGAGCTGTGTCTTTCACAGCCTACCCCAATCAGACCAAGAATCCTCTCTTCTGTGCTCTAATGATGCTATGTGTGAGCCTGCAATTGATTTTTCATACGAACAGTGCTCGTTTGCTTATTTGTCAATATACTACACAAAGTGGGAATTGCAGCAGTTTCATTTGATGTGCAATCTACAGCACTCTGGAGAAGTATCAGTACCTGCAGTTGCTTACTAATGCTGAATGAATGAATAATTTTTTGCATTGATTAAGGCACAGTTCTGCAGACATGAAGCAAGGATGTGCATATACATATATTCAAACTTACCTTTTCCTTATTAGTTGTAATTTTTGTGTCTTGTGTAACAATTCTCTCTTTGCCTAAAACATTATTTGTCTCACATCTTCTTCTAAGATTTTAGGGTATGCTTTATACATATTTATATTTGATTCATTAACAAATTTGTATTTATGATGTGATGTACGTATCTACCTTTTAACATATGCATGATCAATTTCCCTGAGTGTTTATTGACTGTCTTAGTATTTATTATCTGATTTGTAATATCGTTTGTGTATGCTCTGTGTATGGCTAGATCATTTTTTTTCTGTAAGTTTATGCATTTCTGTGTTGCCATTGAAACCAGAGATTATCACAATTTGATAATAAGTCAATGCTTGGTAACACTTTTTGTGGTTCTGTTTCTTCTCCCTGTCTTATGAAAAGTTTCAAAAAAGGTTATTTATATTTTGTTCAAATTCATTTGTTTCTTTTAAAAATATTTTGTTAATTTATTATCTGTTATATGTGCCCAGTTTTTAAATGTTATTCTGATCTTTTTCTTATTTTTATCTTTTGAGACATTTATTTTCAGCCTCTTCTTTTCATTAATATACAGATTTCCCTTTTTTGTCCCACTTTAGAGATTGTAATATGGTATTCTTACTATTTTCCAGTTCTAAATATTTCATAGTTTCCTATGTGAATAACTTATTAACTCATGAGTTATTTAAGAAAGTACATTTTTAAGGCTACACTTGTTGATTTCTAATTACTAAAAGTTTTGCTACCAGAATCTGATGGGAATACATATCAGTTACAGTCCTAACAAGAAGGGAATGGTACATTCTCATCAGGTAATCAAGGAAAGATCAGTGAAGACATTTAGAAGTGAAGACTGTTCAGAAAGGCCCCTGCAGGGCCACAGGGAACTGAGCAAAGGCAGCTGATGCTCTCCGAGAGTTCCAAGGGAGCTGTATTACCCTCAGGACCAAGGGGTTAGAGAGAAGACTTGAACAGAAATAAGAGACAATCGCTGTTGATGTAGGAGACTGTTCCTTGGCAGGAATCGTGGCCTTCATAGGGGAACTTATTTAACCTTTAGAGAAATAATCCAGAGAACACATACCCTGATTTCACTTGCTCAGGCCAGCCAATGTTTCCCATTAACATAACCACCCAGAAGACAGCAAGACATGAAATTATTGTGAAGCCAAAAATGTTCTGTCCTGTAGGAGGAAAGGTAGATTGAAGAAAGCCTGGGGATGAATTGGGATGGTATGTTGGAAAGGTCCAGAAAGTTCATTCTTTTTGTCCCCATAGAACCTCTTTTATCCAAGTAGAAGATAATTGCTCCTCAGCATTGGAGCCAGGGGAGCCCTGTGAGCTGTGTGTTAACATGGAGTGTTGTCACAATATCAGCCACCAACAGTCTTCTTCGCACAAGCCAATAATGACGATACTGTCTGACCGCAGAACACACACATTTCTCTGGGTCACCTCCCATGGGACAATCACATGGGAGCAAGTATCTTCCTAAGGATGCTTGTCCACAGCTTCAGTTATCTGTGTACTTCTCTTCAACCTACTTTGTCACTAATCTTCCAAACTTGGTATTTTTTGTGTTTTGAGCAGCTGTGGGATCTGATAGTGTGTGAAACCGAATCAGGAAAGTTTTGTGTAACTCAGGTTATCTCAATAATTATTTCATAGACGTCTTCATGAATTGCCTATAATCAACCCGCCCCCCCCAGAAGTCCATTAAGACTTGTTTTTATTTTTTGAAATGGGTGTGATGTAGCTAAATCCTTAAGTCTAACATCTCTCAGCTTACTGGATCTCTGGAAATGTTATTATTGTGGGTGGACTCAAACACTGCAATTTCTCTTTCACTTTTAAAGTCCTACTGATGTTCTGTGACCCTTGACAGGTAAGTTCCCTCTGATTGACCTTAGGATCAAAGCAGGAGACTTGGCAGAGCCTGGGATGAGATGGGAAGGTGTACCATAGTTGCCCTTCCCATGTGAAGGTGGTTTTTCCCCTGAAGTTCATTTTTCATGGAAATGGTGAAATGCTGCATTCCAGATCCACAGTGCAACTTGATGACAGAGCAATGTTGATCTCTTTCAATAAAGACGCCACATGTGGAACCAGAGCCATACTGGCTTTACCACCCAAGACTTGTCTTGTTTTTGGACCACTTGAACAGGTAGGACAGATGGAGATGTGCATCAATCCTTACTCTCCAGTGGTATGTCACTTTGCTTTTATTTACTATTTTTGCAGAGAGGAAATAGTTCTCAGAGCTTCTTCTTGGCTATTCCTATCATGAGCATCTCTTCTTCTCAGGCCGTTGTGGGAACTCCAGTTGCCAAGCATAACCTACTTCTGATATGTGCTGCAGGGCTCAGGCCATAAGCCCACAATATGCCCATCATTCTTCAGGACCCACTGCGATAGCGTTGTACACAGGACATCTACTACCTAAGCTCCAAAAAGAAGCTTATCTGAGAATCAGAATCAGCTTAGAACTTGGATCTAATAACTTTCAGAAGATTCTCTGGCATTGACCAATTATTTGGTCAATAAATAACTATCCTCGTAAAATGATTTCAAGTCCCAGTTGGAAGGCTTGGGGCAGTTTCCCTAAGGGCAGGAGAGGTAATAGAGGGAGTGTATGTGGTTTAATGAAACCTCTCAGCTGTGAGCTTTGTCCCTTGACTGGCTCATCTAGGGGGGGCTGACACTTTCCAGATGAATCTGCCAGACCTGACACTAGGTGGGCAAAGTGAGAAATGGGCAGGACTGGAGCTGGAAAAAGAATGAAAGGACACAGGGCAAAGAGCTGCAATTGGATAAAGCACCAGAAGGGAGAAGAGGCAGGTAAAGCTGTGCAGGCAGCCGGAATGAGCCAGGTGCAAGGGTGCTACTTTGTTTATTTTAGCACGGGGAGAAGAATGAAAGAGAGCAGCACTGAGGGAAGGGACAAGGACAAGGGACTGCAGATCAAAGAGGACATGAGAAGTATTGCTAGGGACCAGTCTTGGGATCCTTTGAATAATCTTTCAGGTTTGTCAGTAAAGATAGAAATTTCTTTAATTGATTTTTATTCCAATTTATAGTCTTTCAAAATGGTCTGCAATGGAACTCTCCTGGTACAGATCAGGTGGGTTCCCTTTGCTGCAGTAGCAGTCCACAGATGGGTGTTGCAATCACACACCTGCAATGCTAGCAGTCTGCAAGTCTCGGGGAGGAAGATGACAAGTTTGAGCCCAGCCCGGGCAACTCAGGGAGAATCTGTGTCAAGATTTAAAAAAAAAAAAAAAGCTAGAATGTGGTTCAGTGTGCAGGCTTTAGGTTCAATTCCAAGTCCCATAAATTAATTAATCAATTAATTGATAAGCTATCCCTAAGAACCTGATCCTCAGTCCTAAGACAGGATACATGTCGGGGAGAAGATGGGAGTGCACCCCTTTAGCTGGGGCTGGCACTGTAGTGTCACTGTGTGCAGGTGAAGCTAAGCAGGCGTGTTCTGCACTCCGGAGCCAAACTGTGGGTGTCTCGATTATGCTTTTCTTCCCCTATTTGCGTCTGTGAAAGAATGGAGATGGTCTCTTCTTTCTCTGCCTGGGTTGATGCAGACAGCGTCGTCAGGGAGACTTGCTTCTCTGCAGAGCCTAGAGGTGGCCACAAGGAGGCAATGTTGCCAGCCTCCAGGACTTGACCCTATAAAGCAAGCCTGTGGGAACCAGAGGGCCGCCTGGGATTAGGAATTAGTGATACAGAAGAGGAGAAAAAGGCAGGGAGTCGGGGCCTGAGGCAAGCACTTAGATGAACTGTGGAAAGTGGAAGGAAGGGATAAGACAGAGACGGGGACTCTGTCCAAGTTCTGAGGTCCTTAAGGAACTGGGACACTTCCAACACTAGGAAGTCCATCTGTACTTTGAGCAGAGCTTTGAGGACCCAGCAGGCAGGTGCAGAAGCAAGTCCACCCGAAGGTGCTGCTATTTGGCTGGTTTACCAGCAAACACCTGATGTTCAATAGTTGCGCTTTATGAGTTCCAGCTGGCAAGAGCCACATCCTCTCTGGCCTCCTGCTGCCCCTCATGTGCATCAGGTTGGTCAGATGAAAGACCTAGAGGCCCCTGTCCTGGTGGACGCTCTGCTCGGAGGCTAACTTGGGCTTTGCAGCAGCCCTTGAGAAATTATTTCTCAGTCCCTCCATGTATAGCATCCTTTGCAGAATGTAAAATTCATATTTACTGATGCTATGGATGTATGCTTTAAAAGAAAACCACAAAGTCACCAGTCAGAAAGACAAGTTACTTCTTTTATTATCTTGAACTTTTTCTGGTAAAGCAGTTGTCACGTGTGGAACATTGGGAGACGGTTAAAACAGCACCAAACTGTTATCTGGGTTGAGGATACAAAGCAGCTGTGGGGATGCTTACTTGATGATACCCCAGACAGTTATCTTCATGGAGGTGAGTAGTTACCTGCGCATTCATCAGGATGACAGTCATACACACTCTGGCTGATTTGATACCAAAACTCCCAAGTTCTCCTGAGCAAACTTGGGTTATTGCAGGACTGGACTGTAAGGTTTGTGTGTGTGGGGTGGGAACTGAGTTTCATCTATCCATTGGCTGTTGCTTCATTTACCCTGTGATTCCTTGTCTGCCTGCCTGTGATGCTCCAGAGATGTGGTCCCTGGGTAGGGATGCCCTGGGGGTACCCTCTCCCTACCCAACAAACTCTTAGGCTTCCACTCTTTTATTTATTTGGTTAAAAGAGGATAAAACAGAATAAAATCAATCAAAACAAACCAGTGTAAAAGATACAGAACTTCAAAACATTATGAAATCAACAATAGTTACCATAATGCCATTTGAATAGAAACAACAAAAACAAAATAATGAATGCAATAAAGGACCTCAAAACAAGCCTATAGTAAATCCAAAATGGTTACCATAATATATCTTGTTATCTTTGAAATAGCTGCTCCTGCCATCAGATTTAACATAATCAAACAAAACAAAAGAGAATAAAGCCCAACCCAACAAAACAGTGGAAATGATATAGGGCTTCCAAAACAAGACCATAGGGAATCAGCAATGGCTCCTCAGGAGGAGACCCCCCTAGATGCCACATGGTGTGTCACTATCCTCTGAACTTGTGAGCAGACCACTGGCCCTAGACCTGCAATGACAGTGAAACACCAAAGCACCACAGGCATCCAATTGCATTTCACCATGATAGCTATCATCACAGCCTGTTTTTCTCTGGATGAGCCTCTTGTTTATGGCAGGGTGGGGCTTAGTTGATTCTTCTTGTTTGCCAGCCCACGTGCTGGAAGGGGCTGGGGTCGGTCTGTCACAGACTGGTGGTGGCCCACACATGGTACTGACTCATGGGGAGAAGCTGGGGTCTGTCTGTTCCTGTCCGCCAGTGGCCCATGCATGTTGTTGGTTCCCAGACTGGGCTTGCTTTGGGCTTGTACTCTTGAACATGAATCTCAGGTCTATATTTTTCTTTAACCTCAGTCTGTTCCCTTTCTTGTTTTTTTTTTTTTTTTCATCATCAGCCATTACTGAGCCAGTCACTCAGTCCAAGCCAGAGACATCCCCCCTAGCAACTGGAATTCTTGTTTCTAGTTTCTGTTCTATTGTGACTACCTGGAAAATTCCATACCTCATTTCATTAGGTCTGGACTGTTGGAATAGCTTATAAGCTACTTGACTCTTTAGTCTGTTTAGCTTCTTCAGAATTCTGTGAGTGCATGGAAATATCTTTGCATACTCAGTGTCACTGGCTAGAGAAAGAACTGGAGGAAATGCCTATAAGATGATCACCTACTTTCATGAAATCACCTCTTAAATACATGCAAATGTTCATAGACATAACCTCAGCCTTGCAAAGAGGCAGAGCAAATAATATTTTTCCAAAACTTTGTTGCAAGGTGAGAACATGGGGCTTTAGGTGGGTGAGGTGATGTCTAAGTTCACGGAACTAATACATGATGGTGCGTGGCACAGTACGGGATGTCAGCTGAGACTGCAGTGCCCTTTATCGATTGTGCCTCATGCTTCTTGCCTCTTGGAATGAATGGCTGATGGAAACATAAGCTCTCAGATGCTTATAATATGTATCTCTAACTCCTGCTTCCACAACAAATGACTTTGAATTTGGGCTTCAGGAAAATGGGTGGTAACTGGTAAATTAAGTGCTTTTTTAAAAAGGGCTCTGAGATTCCTCACCTGGAAACAAACCACTGATAAATAAAATGAATATGGAGAAACTTTTCCCCTGCTGATGAATAACACATTGCTTTTGGGTAAGTAGGTAAATTCAGGGAGATTGTATTTCTCATCTATGCTTAAAAAGTTTACTACATGAATAATTGAGCAATTTCCTGGCATACTCAATATTTATTTGTAAGCCTGCTCCAGGCAGAAAAAGAGGAAAAAATGTTTTGAAAACAGGCTTTGCATTAAGTAGGAGTTTATCTGTTTGCCAGAAGATTACATAATTATATTTGCAAAGGAACATATTGGTATGTCTTGTTACTTTCTTGTTGATATATTGATGTAAACTATATTAGACAAATTGGAAAGGAGAAGGGAAAAATCTGCCTGGTTGTGTGCATGTGTGGGCTGAGCAGATTAGGGCAGAACCCAGAGAAATCTGTCTGCACATTCATCATGATCCTTATTATAGTGTTCAGCCTACTACTGAATTTTTTAACCTGCCTTTTCCCTTCATCATGGCCAGTAGGGGACAAACAGCTATGTGCAATGCAGATGCTTGGAACTGTTGGATAAATGTTTCCTATCTTGATGTGTTTGCAACACTGGCTTTATTAAATCTCAGTTGTGTGCATGTAAAGAAGTGAAAGTGTCACATTCCTCCTGGGTCTAGCGGCAGAGGTGCGGGGGCATCCCATTCACGGAAAGCTTGTGCTGCCTCATTCTGTTCGTCTTTAGTGTGTCTTCCATCTGATGGTGACTTGGGGTCAAACTTAGTGAGGTGAAGAGTTGTTCCTGGTGAATTTAATCAAAAGATGCATGGTCCAGCAATTCCAATCCTGGGTTCATAGCCAAAGGAAAGAGAATGAGAATATTACAGAGGTGTCTGCAGGCTTTTGTTTATCGCAGTACTTTTCACAAATAGCTAAGATATGGTATCAACCAAGGCATCCACCACTGGACGAATGGATAAAGAAACTGTGATGTATACTCCTATTGAAATATTATTCAGACATAAAAAAGAACACGACCCCACCATTTTCAGCAAACATGGTGAGGCTAGAGGACATTCTAGTAAGTGAAATAAGCCAGACACAGAAAGACAAGTGTCCTTACTTATATGTACAAGCTAAAAAATTTGATCTCGTAATAGTAAAATGAAACATAGAAGCCACCAGAGGCTGGGAATGTCAGGAGATGAGAGAAAGAGGGAGAATAAAGCTAGGCAGAAGGACTAAGTGTTAGCTTGCAAGTCACATCAGGCTCAATAGGATTAACAAATTCACAATAGCTCTTCAATGTTCTCAATGCAAAGAGTGATAAATGTTTGCTGTAATGGCCATGCTGGTTACTCTGCTTTGGCATCACGTACTCTTCTATTTCTGTCTACTATCTGCCTGTCTGCTATCTATCTATCTATCTATCTATCTATCTATCTATCTATCTATCTATCTATCTATCATCTATCTATCTATCTATCTATCTATCTATCATCTCTCATCTATCATCTGTCTCTCATCTCTGTCCATTTATCATCACCACCATCATCACCATCATCATCATCATCGTCATCTATATATTGCAAATTTTCCTGGCTTCTAGGCTTCCATTGATAAGTTGAGATTTGGTTCTGTTGTCTTGGTTCCCCTTAAGTAAACCTTGGTTTGCTTGATTTTCTCCTAGATTTCTGAGAAGGTTACAAAGCAGAATAGGAGGCAGATGAACAGCTTTGACCCTCAATGACATTTCATGGAAAAGTTTTGCTGATTCTTCCTCATCCCTGTCAGCTTTGTTCATGTTTTTGGCTTCCTGGTTCTCTCTGTATACATGGATGCATGGGCACATACGTGTGTGTGTGTGTGTGTGTGTGTGTGTAGATTACAACAGCAGGCTCATGTGTTCTTGCTTTGAGTGTGCACCAGTCGACTTAGGCAGCATGGACAGCTGGGGTGTGCTCAGCCTGTCCAGGCAGCATGGCCACCTACCCCGTGTGCCTCTCTGACTCTTACTCTTCCTGGTCCTAGAAATGGCCTGTCCTAGTATAATTTCAGTTAGACAAATGTTCCCTCCATCTGCTTCAGCTCTTTTCAGGAGATACAGCCTCTTCTTTCTCCACCAGGTCTCAGGACAATCCCCCTCTCATTACCACAGAGTTCAACAGTCTGTCTCTGTCCATGGTTTTGATTACAAACTCTCCCTAGAATCCCTTTGAACAGATCTAGCCAGGTCCTGCTGATATTATAATCTGGTTAAATAAAGTATCAATTGGGAAAAATTGTGATTTAAAGGGAAAAACATGAAGACATAGTTTAAGAATCTTGTGTCTTCTCTCTGCCTTGCCAAAATCAGCTAGTAAGAGACAGTCATGTGCAGAAAATTATTTCAATAAAAAATCATCAAGGTGCAATGCAGAAATGCACCCTTCTAGAAAAGGGAAAATGTGACCTTTTCTTATGTAGTTCTTTGTTTTTGCAATGTGGTTTGGGTTAATTCTAGACTTCTAATGAGCATTTCCCTATGTCTGCTGAGCTGCTGCCATCCTGTATGAACCCGAAAGTGAGATTCCCACCTACTACTTGCATTTTGAGATGGACGAGTTGAGGACTCATGCTGAAGGCATGACCTACTGTGACCTACTGGCATCCACTGGCATCTCCTTGGGTCCGTGGAAGCCTCCTCCTCTTCCTTTGGCCTCAGCTCCTCCCATCTCTGCCCCTTCCTTCCCCCACTTACTCCAGTCCTATGATCATCCCGCTATGGTCCTAGTCTTTCCCCCTTGTGTCCTCACAACAACACCTTTCTCTCCAAGAGCTCGAAATGGGGAAGCTCCCCTTGCCTCCTCCCCCAGGGAGCCCTCAGTTGGGGATCCACCTGGGTTTCCTGGCACTGAAGATGAGAAAAGGGACAATGTAAAGGAAGAGGTGAGCAGATGACAGAGCTGAAGCCCTGAGTGGGAAGACAAGAGGGTCCCAGCTGATTCAGAGTTATGGAAAAAGAGGAGGGGAATAAGGGGACAGGAAAATCCATATCAAAGGGCCAGAATCAGTGGCTTCAGCCAGCTCCAACCTTCCCCAGATGCATCTCCTTGCTGACTCCTGTGCTGGCCTGGAAGTCCACTCTGAGATTCATGTTACCCCTGTGTGTCCTGGTTTATGATGCTGTCACGGTGTCTGTCACGCTAGCCATCCCCTGTGTGCTCTTTGGGGATGAGTGGCAGAAGAAGGGGGATGATCCAGGCTCTATCCAAGGAGGCCTCACCTTGGAGAGGTGCTTCTGGCCTGGAATTTCCAATACCTGGGATATGGAGGACAGTGGGGGTCTGATGGCATCTGGACTGTTCTGGAAAATATCCTAAGACACTGGGGTAAATGCGAACCCTCCTAACAGCAGTGTGTGAATGTACGAGTTCCATCTTACAGAGGAGAAACTGAGTCTCACAAAGTCCTAAACATCAGAATGAGGACTTCAAGACAGGTCCCCCTTGTTGATAGAGGACAACTGCTGCTATCTTTAGAGCTCAGTCAGGAGGGGGTCTCACATGTGACTTTGTTTCTTATGCCTCCTGTCCCCATGCCTGCCCACCCCATCTGCACCATCCCTGGTACCATCAAAGTGGGTCTAGAATCACAGACCAGCTGGGTGTTGGCTGTGAAGGAACCAAGGGGGCACATGTCCTTGCAAAGCTCCCAGGGACTTGAGTTGGTGCCACTGTCTTTCTGGTTCTTTCCAAGGACTCCTCCTAAATTGGGCTGGAAACATAAGCTCCTGGCAAAGGGGGGCCACTCACCTTCCCATGGGCCAGGCTGCCATAGATGGGCCTTGAAAGTCAAACCAGGTGGCTGGGATCCAAAATACCTCTGCCATGGAACCTTAGGAAGTAGAGCTAAAAATAGGGATGCCCTTGGGCTTGGATGGAAAGTGCCCAGAGGAGGAAGGGCATAGGTATTTCAGTGAGGCATGACCACTTTCTCATGGGATGCATTTGCTTCAGGTACCATCCAGGGAGGCAAGTGGTGGTGTTTCTCAAAAATGGGGAAACTGAAGAAGAAATGTTGGAAGTGCCACCATGCCCGGCTGGATGCTATTTTGAACAGAGACTTTAGTGATAATTGGATCCAGTGAGGGGAAGATTTGGGGACAATCTAGAGGGGAGAATTGGATGCTCTGGCTCCAGGCCCTCAGGATGGACTGTCATGGCCCACCCATGAGTCTTTGGGAGATGGGTTCAGGTGCAGGGGAAGAGCAGCACTATGTGTGATGGACATGACTTTCTTACTGACATTCCAGGGCTTGCCAGTGCTGGTTTCACTAGCCTCTCTCCTCTCCTGAAGGCCAGAGTCCTCTTCCATCTGCAAGGAAAGAGAAAGACACACACACTTCTTGCTATCTTTGCTGTGATTCAGGACTTTCTTCTGCTACTGAGGGCAGCAAATACAAGGATGGAGACAGTGAGAACACAGGTAATGCACAGGAATCCCCAACTCAGTGTGTTTCCCACTCTGAGCACTGCCCAGGGCCCAGGAGTTGCCCAGTGCCCACCTCCCCTGGGCTAAGTGCTGTCTTTTCCTCCCTCTTGCTTCTCTTTATGTAAACAACTTTTTTTTTTTCAGTACTGGGGATCGAACTCATGACCTTGCACTTCCCAGGTAGTGTTTTATGCCACTGAGCTAAACCCCCAGCCCACTTGCTTCTCTTTATGGAGGGAGAGGGTGGTCATGCTATCTCGTGCTCTGCTCAAGGACTGTTCCTCTTGTCCCTTCCCATGGGCCAGGTGTGTCAGTGTAGCAAGGGATGGTGTGTGTGTCTGAGCCTGATCTTGAATGGACTATTTGATTAACAAAATAAAAAAACCAGTTCCCCCTCTCTCTTTCTCTCTCTCTCTCTGCTTGGGGCCCAGGCTGGGTTCCAACTTGCAGTCCTAGATTCCAGTCATGTACCACCATTCCCAGCTTGGCTAGGTTTTTTTTTTTGGCTAGTTTTTAAAAGCATCTTAGGTCTGTTCTGATTTTGTTGTGTGCTCCAATCTGTGAAAAACCCCTGCTACCATCTTAAGACATGGAATTGATCACTGTTGCTTACTTCCAAAGTCTCTTAGTTTCCCTCTGCACCCAGATGCCTGCCTTTCAACACCCCACATTGGTATTCATGGATACTTTGTCCAAACTCTGCAACTCCTGTTTCTTTATACTGTTCATGGCTCTCTCCTCTTTCTCTTCCACATACTCTGTGCTATTTTACTTTCATCATTTTGTTCAAACTCTTCTTCCCAGGATGACTTTATGATTGTTTTGTGTTTGCTGTGCTTCCCAGGATGACTTTATGATTGTTTTATGTTTGTTGAACTCAGGGTCTCATGCATGCAAGTCAAGCACTCCGTCACTGAGTTGTGTGTCATCTTAGGATACTTTTGGGAAAAATAAATCCAAATTCATTGATATTAACTGAGATGGTCCATTTCATGGTCTCCAACAGGAGACAAACTCATTCATTTTGTTCTGGACATTGCAAAGTGTGGTCAAGATGTCATTTATGGGTTCTAACTCCTTAAGAGGAATTTGTTTATTTCCCCATTATAGAAATTCATGTTGAGATTTTTTTGAATTGCATGTTCTTAACAACTAAAAAGCTGCCACTGAAGGGGGAGCCAAGCAGGCACCTTGCAGCGAGGTGAGTTGCAGCTCACCAGGGCTGGCCGGGAAAAGCCTGGGACCATTGATCCCAGAGGCTGGGTGCCTGCCCAGCCCCCTTAGGTCTCTGGACTAGACTCCAGAGGTTCTTCAGGCTTGAGTGGACCATGCCCAGTGACCTTCATTCAACCAGGGGAGCCAGGCACACCACACAAGGGGAGCCAAAGCCAAGTGAGTCCCAGTAGCAGAGGGCTCAGGAGGTGATTTCCAACACATCCAGCGAAAGCTTTGGAAAATCGCTGGAAACATGGAAATATAGGAAAATGACAAAATGAAAGCCCAAAATGCAATCTCAAACCTCCAGCCCATCCCAAGAAAACACAGGAGCCATGTACATAGAAGAAAATACTACACATACACCTGAAATGCATGAAATGAAATCAACTGAAATAAAGAAGCAAGTACAGGAAGCTATGAGGGAACTCAAATCAGAAATATTCTCCTAGGTAAAAGAAGAAATGATAAAAGTAGTGAATGAAATACTGAATGCATCCAGCAAAGACACAGCTAAAAAATTAGAGGAACAAAGCAAAATGATAGAGTCCCTGAATGAACAGTTTAAGAGACAAACAGAATGCATTAAGCAGATTCAAAGAGATATATAGGAAATCAAAAACTGTAATGAAAGTTGCAAAAACTGCCTCAATGAAAATGAAGATAGAATCTCAGGCCTCAAAGCTAAGACTGCAGCTAGTGAACAGGAAAGGAAAGATCTTCTAACAATAGCATGAAATCAGAAAATAACAATTCAACAGCTGCCACATGATGCAAAGAAAAACAATATAAGATTAGTAGGGATAAAAGAAAAAGAAGGGGAAAACACAAATGATATCAAGAGGCTATTTACAGAAGTAATAGCTGAAAACTTCCCAAACATGAGTATGGAAACCGACATTCAGATTAGTGAGGCATATAGAACTCCAAATAGCCATAACCAAAACAAAACTACACCCAGACATATAATAATCACCATCCCAGAAATCCAACATAAGAACAGAATATTAAAAGCTGTTCGAGACAAAAGACAGGTCACCTATAAAGGAAAACCTATCAGAATCACAGCAGACTTCTCAACACAAACAATGAAGCCAAGAAGAACATGGAGTGAAGTTTTCAGATCCTTAAAGAAAAAGACTTCTAACCCAGACTGATGTACCCTGCAAAACTGTCCTTCAAAATGGATGGAGAAATAAGATATTTCTGTGACAAAGAACAGCTGAAGAACTTCATGATCACCAAACCAAACCTACAAAGAATACTGAAAGATATTCTAGATACACATAGGAAAAAACCACTAAGAAAGACAGACAATTAAACAGAATGGAAACTTAAGATACAACATCAGAAAGATAACATGTCAACAATAAACCAATATATGACAGTTATAACCATTAATGTAAATGGCCTCAATTCACCAATTAAAAGAAATGGACTGGCAAAATGGATCAAGAAACAACATCCAACCATATTCTGTTCACAAAAAACCCATTTAACCCAAGAGGAAGCTCATACACTGAAAATCAAAGGATGAAAAACAATACTCCATGCAACAGGAACTCAAAAAAAAAAAAAAAGCAGGGGTAGCTATTCTGTTTGCAGACCACATGAACTTCAAACCAAGAATGGTCCAAAGAGATAAAGAAGGTCACTACATACTAGTTAGGGGAAAACTGCAAGAGGAAGAGATAGCAATCTTAAATATATATGCACCAAATTCCAGAGCATCCAACTACACAAAGCAAGTATTAACAGACATGAAAAATCAAATAGGCAATAACACAATTATAACAGGAGACCTTAACACACCATTGACACAAGGGATATAACAACTAGACAGAAAATCAGCAAAGAAATAGCAGAACAGAATCACACCTGTGAACAAATGGATTTGATAGACGTATACAGAGTATTTTATCCAATGACATCAGAATATACATTCTTCTCAGCAGTACATGGGACATCCTCTAAAAAAAATAGACCGTATACTAACCCACAGAACATATTTAAGTAAATGCAAAACAATTGAAATTATCCCATGCATGTTATTGGATCATAGTGCCATGAAACTGGAAATTAATGATAAAAGTAACTGCAAAACCCCCACAAACACATGGAAATTGAATAATACACTCTTGAGCAATCAGTGGGTCACAGAGGAAATTAAAGAAGAAATTAAACAATATCTACAAGCAAATGAAAATACAAACACAACATATCGGAACCTGTGGGATACAATGAAAGCAGTCCTCAGAGGAAAATTTATTGCACTTAGTTTCCACATTAGGAAAACAGAACAAACACAAATAAGCAACCTGACATTACACCTCAACATCTAGAAAAAGAAGAGCAAGGCAAGCCCAAAGCCAACAGAAGGGAGGAAATTATAAAGATCAGAGCAGAAATTAATGCAATGGAGACTAAGAAACTAATTCAAAGAATCAATGAATCAAAGAGTTGGTTCTCTGAAAGAATAAATAAAATTGACAAGCCCTAGCCAACCTAATTTAAAAAAGAAAAGAAAAGAGTCAAATTTATGCAATACAGAATGAAAAAGGAGAAATCACTACCGACTCTGGAAATACAGAAGATCTTCAACAACTATTTTGAAAACCTCTATTCTCACGGGTTCAATAACACAGAAAAAATGGACAGATTCCTAGAAACATACAAACCAACTAAAGCTGGATCAAGAAGATGTAAAACTGCTGAATAACCCAATTTCTATTAATGAAATTGAAAATGTAATCAAGTCCCTACCAACAAAGAAGAGCCCAGGCCCAGACAGATTCACTGCAGAATTCTACAATAAATACAAAGAAGACTTAATGCTGACACTCCTCAAATTCTTCAATGAAATTGAAAGGGAAGCAGTTCTCCCTAAGTCATTCCTGGAAGCAATTATCACTCTAGTACCAAAACCTGAGAAAGACCCAACTAAAAAAGAGAACTACAAGCCAATTTCCCTAATGAACATAGATGCAAAATTTCTCAATAAAATATTGGCAAACAGGATGCAGCAAATCATCAAGAAGATTATACACTATGACCAAGTGGGATTCATCCCAGGCATGCAGGGATG
The DNA here is from genome assembly GCA_004027455.1 of Hydrochoerus hydrochaeris. Classification (NCBI taxonomy): domain Eukaryota; kingdom Metazoa; phylum Chordata; class Mammalia; order Rodentia; family Hydrochaeridae; genus Hydrochoerus; species Hydrochoerus hydrochaeris. The sequence continues at coordinate 176,313 of PVLA01003445.1, forward strand.
GTTAAACATGTAAATCAATAAGTGTAATCCACCATATCAATAGAGCCAAAAGCAAGAATCACATGATCATTTCTTTTGATAATATCCAACACACATTCATGATGAGAACCTTACAGAGAATTGGAATAGATGGTCTTTACCTCAATATGATAAAGGCCATCTATGACAAACCATCAGTGTCATATTAAATGGGCAAAAACTGAAAGCCTTTACCTTGAAATCAGGCATAAGACAAGGATGTCCCTTATCACCACTCCTATTCAATATAGTACTGGAAATACTAGCCAGAGGAATTAGACAAGAGAGAGAAATAAAAGGAGTAAAGATAGGAAAAGAAGAATTTAAATTATCATTATTTGCAGATGACATGATACTCTACATAGAAGACCCCCAAACCTCCATTAAAAGTCTCCTAGATATAATAAATAAATTCAGCAATGTAGCTGGATACAAAGTCAATACTCAAAAATCAACAGCATTCTTATACACTAACAACAAAATCACCGAGAGAGAAATAAGAGAAGCCACACCCTTCACACTAGCATCCAAAAAAATGAAATACTTAGGAATTAATCTAATGAAAGATGTAAAATAGTTGTACAGGGAAAATTATAATACCCTGAAAAAAGAAATCAGAGTACCTCAGAAAATGGAAAGACATCCCTTGTTCATGGATAGGAAGAAAAAATATTGTGGAAATGGCCATTCTCCCAAAATTGTTATACACATTCAATGCAATCCCAATGAAAATACCACTAACATGACTCATAGATCTAGAGAAATCACTCCTAAAATTCATCTGGAACCAGAAGAGACCTAGAATAGCAAAGGTAATTCTAAGCAGCAAAGCCAGGGCAGGAGGCATCACAATCCTTGACTTGAAGTTATACTATAAAGCTACTGTAATAAAATCAACATGGTATTGGAATAAAAACAGACCTGAAGATCAATGGAATAGACTAGAAGATACAACTATGAACACACTCAACCACCTTTTCTTTGGATAAAGGGGGCAAGCACGTTCACTGGGAGAAGGACAGTCTCTTTAATAAATGGTGCTGGAAAAACTGTCTATCCACATGCCAAAAACTAAAATTAGACCCATGCCCATCACCATGTACTAAACTAAAATCTAAATGGATCAAACATCTAAATATTGAAACAGAAATACTAAATCTATGGGAAGACAAAGTAGGTAAAAATCTTGAAGACATAGGGTTAAGTAGGGAATTCATGAACAAGAACCAAACTGCACGGGAAATACTTCCCAGAATCAGTAACTGGGATCACATCTTATTAAAGAGTTTCTGCATTTCCAAAGAAATCTCCATCAGGGTGAAAAGAAAATCTACAAACTGGGAAAAAATCATAGTGAATTGTCCCTCAGACAAGGACTTCTGTGTAGAACTTATAAAGAACTTAAAAAGATCAGACCCCTGAAATTCAAAGACCCAATCCAAAAATGGGCATCCGAGATGAACACACAGTTCTCAGATGAAGAAATACGAATGGGAAATAAATACATGAAAAAATGTTCATCATCATTGGTCATTAGAGAAATGCAAATTAAAACCACACTGAGATACCATATCATTCCAGAAAGAATGGCCATGATCAACAAAACTACCAACAACAAATGCTGGAGAGGCTATGGGGGAAAAGGAACTCTTCTGCACTGTTGGTGGGAGTGTAGACTGGTGCAACCACTGTGGAGGTCAATCTGGGGATTCCTCAAAAAGCTGGTGTTGGAGGTCCCATTTGACCCAAACATTCAACTCTTAGGCATATTCCCAGAAGATCTGAAAACATCTTACCACAGTGATACATGCACAATCATGTTTATAGTGGCACAATTTGTAATAGCCAGACCTTGGAAACAACCTAAGTGCCCATCAACCGAGGAATGGATAAAAAAATTGTGGTGCTTTTATACAATGGAGTACTACTCAGCTATAAAGAATGATCACATTCAGATATTTATAAATAAATGGATGCATCTTGAATTTATATTCAAAAGTGAAATAAATCAAACTCACATGTTTAAATACCATATAGTCTCCCTAGTGTAAGAAATGGTAAGAATAGAGATGATTTTATGATAATCATGGTTCACCATTATACTGCTTTGAAGTCTTATGTTTTCATTCATTGGTTGGAAAGATTTTATTCTGTTTTGTTTGATCTTAATATATGTGATCGTATGAATAGTTACTTTGAAGGCAAGACAATATGGCAGCCATTGTTGATTTAATATCATTTTCTCTGAAGTCCTACCATGATCTTGTTTTTCTATTACCATTGGTTCTATCACGTTGTGTCTTATTGGATTTTAATATGTATGATGGTATATGATGGTATGATGGTATATGTATGATGGTATAAACATTTCATTTTTATGGAAAATGAAATAATATAGCAGCCATTGTTCATCTTTGGATATTTGATTCAGAATGCCTTGCAATACTTTCATTCTCTTGAGTGGTTGTATTCTATTTTGTTATGTTTGACATTATTGTGTGTAAAGCTAAGCTCAACTATTTCAAAGAAAGAGACATTATGATAGCTACTGTTTATATCCATTTATCTTGTTGTGAAGTGCTGTATTGCTTACATTGTTCTGATCTGCTTAGATCTGTCCTCTTTTATTTTATTTTTAAAATAAAAAAAGAAATTCATGTTGATTACAAAAATCAGGAAAACACAGAAAAGTAGAAAAAGTAACTGGTGTTAATTACATTTTTTTAAAAGCCTAGAGGAATAATGGGAAGAAGATACAATAAAATATTATGATATGAGATGAGGCATAGCAGAAACTGTTTTAACCATCATTTTTTGGTTGCATAATAATCCCATAGAATTGATGAATCATAGCTTATGAAACATCTATCCCACTGTTGTATGTTTAAATTATATCCAAGTTTTCCATTGTTTAGAAAATGCAGTAATTAAATGTCATTTTCACTTCTTGTAATGGTCTCAGAATCTCAGGCTGGGTTCTTAGAAAGTGCCATTACTGAGTGAAAAGATTTAAATATTTCTATTAAATTTTATTTTGGGAAAGGGGTGTAAATATTTTTTAAAGCTCTTGATACTTATTGCCAAAGAAAGTGCTAATTTATGTGAGAGCCGCAGATTGGTTTGCAGTGGGGACCTTTGGTTCCCTCAGACAGATCCCACCCTGGGCAGCCCTTGTGCATGCCCTGTGTCTCACTGTGGTGCTGAGAGGGAAAGAAGGGGACAGACAGCAGAAAGAGCAATCCAGGCACAGGCAGGGGAAGGCACCCACGGGGGACATTGTCCGCCCTGCCTGAGTGTGACCATGGGCTGCTTGCAGAGCTGGGACACATTCACATTTCCTTAGAGATGAATGCTTGGGAAAGCCAGCAGGGAGCAGCAGCCTGCCTGTGGAGCCTAGTGAGCCAGGTCGCCTTCTCTATGTGGGTGTTGCTAGGCAGGATGGATCAGGGGTTCTGCTGCACCCCTTCAATTAGCTCCATTGTTAAAATCCAATCAAACAATTAGAATTAGGTGATTAGGAGCATTTCCTTCATCTGGAGAACCATGGTCTGAACATGTTCTTTCAGATGAGGGCACTGTGGCAGTCTTTCTATTTGGGGATTAGTTTTTGTTCCAGAAACTGTGGGCATATCTGGTCCTTTTTCAACACAAGCCCTAGAGTTCCTGAGCTGTTACACTGCCCCATCTTGTCAGTGGTGGGGACAGCAGTTTGAACTTCCCTCCCTTCACGAGCTCCTGTATTATATGCATGGTCCTCGTAGAATGGCCTGCTCTTACCCCATCTATCAAAATATTTCTACACATGGGACTCAGCCCTCAGTATTTCTCCCTGGCTTCTCCCATTTCCCATCCTCTCCTGCATTCAGTGGGCTGTTTTTATTTCAGCTTTTTAATCAGTAGGCAGATTTTTAGACACATTTTCAGAGCCCTCATGCTCTGACATGCTGCCAGGCATGGCTCCTCTGTCCCATAAACTTTATCTAATACCACTGTGTCATTAGGCATTTACAGAAATCAAGTCCTTTGAGAATGCCAGCTTTGATGAGGTTCAATGTTAAGAATGACAGCTATTTGACTTTGCAGCCAACAGAAGTGGTAAAGGCTATTAATTATAAGAAACTGTCTCTCCACGGACAGTCAATGTCAGGGCACCTATCCTTGTGGTAAGGTGTTGGGTCACGATTATGGAAGAGCTGCCATATTCCTTCTAGTGCATTGCTGATGAGATGGGGGTACAGTGTGATAGAGACCAGTGCTTTGTTTTTAAGTCTAGGTCTGTGTGAGTCTGAGAAACTCATTTTCCCTTGCCATTTCATTATCTGTCACATGAGGATCATAACTCAGGATTTATTTGTGTCAAAAGATTATTGTAGCAATAAATAATGAAAATGCTTTGGATAATATTTTAGGAAAAATGCATTTCTTAAATTTTTTTTTTACAAGGGAAGAGAGCTGTTACAGATACCAGCTGCTATGATTTAGATCTAAAATGCCCCCTCCCAAAGTCTTGTGTTCAGAGCTGGGGTGGGCTAGAAGGGATGGGTCACTGGAGCCATGAACTGAAAGGATTTCTTCTTGTCTCTGGCTCCTCCTGTGTATGTCTCTGCTTCTTGGTCACGATTTGGTGAATAGGTTTCCTCCAACATGGGGTTTCCCCATGCCATTTTTGCTTTGGGGCTATCACACTATGGATTGAACCCACTGGAACTGTGAGCCAAAATAAGCTTTTCCTTACTTAAGTTGCAGGAGTTAGTTATTTTGTTCCAGTGATGGAAAAGTGACTAATGTATAAACTAAACCCACATGGTCAACTTCTTCAAAGGAACACTTCGATTGTTATTTTATTAAATAATCTGGACCATAAATAAGTTAGATTGAAATCAATAGACCATCACAGGTCACCCATTGGGTACAGGACACCACACCTCAAACTGTATGTGATCTATAACTAAAGACAATAACAAAGTTGTGTTTCTATCCAACATGATACAGCTATCTTGCATACAACTAATCAGAGATAAGCTTTTTGCAGAGGAGGACGCAGAATCCTATGGAGAAGTCCATTCTGTGTTCCATTTAGAATCCTTCCTCTAGAGAAATCCAAGGTGGTAAGTCAAGTAAGTCATTTACTGCTGACCATCTTTGGGTCTGCATTTTGGCTAACAGACCATCAGAGACCTTTCTAAATCCTTCAGTTACAACATTATGTCCAGCATCTCTGCTTAGTGGGCTCATATGGTTGAGTTTCACCCAATCTCGCTTTATGTTTCTTGCTATTATTCCACACTGTTTTGTTTTTATTCAGTGGTGGGGGCAGAATCCAGGACCTTGCACATGAAGAGGAAGAAATTCACCATTGAACCACACCCAAACTCTTAGTGCACAATCTTGAAGTCATTCCCACACAGGTGCCTGATTTTCTGTTTGCCCAAATTAAAAAAAAAACAAACCCATTCCTCTGGAGCTTAGAACACCTCTTCATGGCTCTCATTTTGTGTCTCATCTTTTGGGGCCTGCTAAGACTCTATCTATAGACACAGAAGCAAGGAGGGGGTGGCATAGGTTGAGAAACAGACGTAGCAGGCCTTGCAGGACACCTCAAAGGAGGTCACTGTGGAAATGAAACTGACATTTCAGATAACTGTGGACAGCTGCTTATGTTGTCAAAGAGGCTCCTTGGAATTAGGGTTTCATGTCCCCAGCTCTGCAGGGTCTGTCTGTGTGGCACCGTTCCAGTTTCCAGCATCCTGTTTCCTCCCAATCTGTGCTGTGAGTTTACCAGAAGATGTTCTGTGAGGCGGTGAATTAAATTCATATTATAATTCAGTCATTCACAAGATGAAACTCTGGCTCTGGTCTTCAGAAACCCCAGCTCTATTCCTAAAGCAGAAAAGCTTTTTGTTTGTTATTCAGGAAAAGTACATATTTCAAATTTTTAATGCAATATTTTCTCTGGAAATTCAGATCTCTGAGTTCTTTGTTTTCTGTTTTCCACTGGTTCCAGCAGTTAGAAACAGCTGGCTAACCGCACCACTCTCCTCAGTTTGATGTATATACCCTAATGTATGCAGCCTGAGGTCTCCCAGAACCTTGCCTTCTATGAGCATGAGATCAAGAGCATGCAGTGGTGATGTTTCAAGTACCTCTGGTGCCACATCCTATCAGGATTACTGGTACCATGGTCCCCACTGAACATTGGGTCACTAGTGTCTTTAAATCTAGTCAGACTAGGGAACAGTCCCAAAAAATTCAGAATCAATTTCAGAAACTTATCATTAAGATTTTTTCCCTCTAGCATTATTGCTAGTGCCAAAGCATGTGTGGGTTTAATCAGAAGAGAAGGCAGACATTAGGAGACCTGCTGAGGGCAGTCAGCTTTTCCCTGTGGCCTGTCCATGTAGGTCTGGCCCTGAAGGGCAGGAAGAGTGGGTTAGGACTCCAGCAACAGGTACGATTTCTGCTTCAGGAAGATTTCAAGTCTGTCCCTGTGGCTTTTTAGCTGAAAGAAATGAACAAGACCCAGCTGGTTGAGGTAGGATAATTCCCTGCTTTGTGAGGTTTAATCACATTAGCAAATACCTTCACAGCAACACCTAGATTGGCATTTGAGCAAGCGGGGATCACAGTCTATCCTAGGTGATGTATCAAAGACCGTCACACTCTAAAATTTTTAAAAATCCAGATCCATAGATAACACCTTATATCCATCAAATAAAAAGATTTTTTCTTTAAACTCAGACTAAAATTATTTTTCTTAAATGCTCTCTGCTCATTTTTCAGCAAGTTTCCAGACATGTCTGTGGCAGTAATCAGGGATGTGGGAACACAGAGTGTATGCAAAAAGAGAAAAATTTTTGGTTAAAATAAACCATGCCTTTGGCTTAGCTTGTAGTTGGGCTGGGTTTTAAGTGTGGGGTGAGGGTTTTGTTATTGGACATGGCACAAGACCGAGTCTCAGGATGGTAGAAATGAGGGGTAATGAGTGGTCAGGAAGGAGCCGTTAGACCCTGGAGCTGAGGAGCAATGGAGTGTCCATCTGGCACCAGATGGCAAGGAGAGTGACAGTCCAGATATGTAGTGGGCAAGTGCTCCAGGCCCTGTCAACACTTACCTCCAATTAAGTCACCCAAATCACCCAAATGCATTCTCAGGAGTGAACCAATGTGACCCATCGCAGTGTTTCTAGGGCTGTTTTCTGTTTTCCCGTCTGTCACATGACTGGTCTGGTGATGGTGCTGAGGAAAGAGGGACACTTGAAAGAACATAGTCACTTTTAAGCCTCTGTCCCCAAACCTTCAGCTTCCATAAATTTAGTTCTAATCTTACTTCTTCTGTGACATCTTCCCTTACCTCCCCCTCAGCATTCTCCTCCTCCTCTGAATTACTGGATCACCACAATAGGAATAAAATATTCTTACTGTGAGTGTTGGCATCCACTCTGTAGCTCTGAATATGTACTCTGTTCTTCATATAACTTTATTGCACAAGAAATTATAGAAAGGGTGTGAAGGGAAGTGTCTTTCATGCTTTAGTAATGAGAGCAAACTGAAACTGATGGTCCATTCTTTGCCTGCTTTGATGGTGAGGATGAGCGCCACCTGGCGACTGTGCGCCTTTTGTTTATTTTATCTTATTTTATTTTAAAAATAAAACAAAACGAAACAACAAAGCAGATCAGAGCAGAATAATGCAAGCAACACAGGACTTTACAACAAGACAACAGGACATCAACAGTGGCTATCAGATTGCAAGATGGCCGACCGAGTGGTGGCACCATAGAAAGCCTCTCTGAAAAAGAAAAACAAACAACTCAGACACTGGAATCTGACGACAGGGAGGAAGCCACACAAAAGGAGAGGAATTCTCATGACCCAGGAAGAAACTGAGGAAAAAGAAAGGAAAGAAAAAGAAAGAAAGAAGAAGAAGAAGAAGCGTGGACGGAGGGATGGACTTCAGGCGAACAGGGGTTGGTGAGGTCCAGACCCTTGGCTGGGGGAGGCGCTGTGGCAGGGAGTGGAAACAGCCAGTGGAGCTGTGTGAACTTTGGTGAGTGACGGGAACTGGATTCCCCAGAGCAGGAGGACCAGCTAGAGGACATTTTGGAGTTGGGCAGGGCCAGCTTGAATCAAAACCCAAGGCAGCATCCATCCACGACTCCTAGTCCAGAGAAGATTGGTGAGATCTGCTTGGGTTGGGCCAGGGCCCTTCTTGAAACCCAATAGCTGGGGACAAGGCTGTCCTGAGCCAGTGGCATCCCCAGGGAACACATGAACTTGCTGAAGCATCCCCTGGGTGACTGGTGTAGGGGGAGGAGGCAGCTCTCAGTGTGCACCTCACAGATCCTCAGCAGACTGGGGAGCAGCACTTCCCTAGTAAGTGCGCTGCAGAAAAAACTGTAAGTAATATGAAAGGCCCAGAGACCTCCACCACCCACCTGTCTGAAGGGGGCCGGAAACATGACCAGACAGAGAAACAGCAAAAGGTCTCCAACTGTGGAGCCAGGGAAAGTGAGTCCTACAGAGGTAAATGCAGAGGAGGTTGAAAGCAGCAAACCTGTAATGTCAGAGACAGCCTCATCAGAAATAAAGAAATACATCTGTGACCTCATTGTTGAATTTAAATCTGAAATTCTAACTCAGGTGAAACAAGATATAAAAAGATTAATAAAAGAAGTCCTTGGTAATGCTCAAGTAGACACAAATGAAAGAATAGAGGAACCCAGAGAAAAGAGAGAATCTTTTATGAAGAATATAAACAAAACCTAGAATATATGAAACAGATCCAAAGAGAATATCAGGAAATTAAAAACTCCATTGAAAGCTGGCAAAAGCTTTTAACAGAAACTAAAGACAAACTTTCAAAATTTGAAGATAGATTTGCAACATATGATTGTGAAAGGAAGGATCTCTTAAAAATAACAAGGAACCAGGAAGCAATGATACAAAGGCTAGAAGATGACAAGAGGATTTATAACCTAAGAATAAAATATGTGAATGAAGATGCAGCAACAAATACAAATGAAATAAGTCGATTCACAGAAATCATTAAGGAAAACTTCCCAAACATAGGTGACAGAAGTGAAGTTCAGATAAATGAGGCATATGGAACTCCAGCCAGCTACAACCAAAACAGATCTACACCCAGATATATAATAATCAGGATCCCAGAAATCCACCACAAGAACAGAATATTAAAAGTGGTCAGAGAAAAGAAACAGATTACCTATAAAGGAAAACTCATCAAAATCACAGCAGACTTCTCAATGCAAACCTTCAGATCAAGAAGAGCTTGGAGTGAAATATTCCAAGCCCTGAAAGAAAATAACCTCCAACCCAGAATGATGTACCCTACAAAACTGTCTCTCAAAATTAATGGAGAGACAAGATATTTCCACAACAAAGAGGAACTGGGGGAGTTTGTGACCACCAATCCAGCCATGCAAAGAATACTGAAGGACATTCTAGAGAGAGAGAAAATCACCAGGGTTCCAGGAATAATGGCAGAAAGGCCTCAAAGAAAGGGGCAGACAGTGGATGAAGGAGAAAAGTAAACAAATAACAATAGAAAAATAGCATGGCAGAGATAACACAGAGAAGATTGGTTATATCACTGTTTTATCTTGACTGATTTTATTTGAATCTGGTATGCTTGAGAGTGTCAAGTCTGAGAGTAGGGGCAACTACTCTGAAGATGACAGGATTCAATAGGATACCCATTCTGGTTTGATTGTTAACTGCCTTTGAAGTCCTATAATGTCTCCAATATTTAGATTTTATTAATAGTGTAATGCAATGCTAAGTTTAACTGTACTATGTTTGACAATATAGACAATTTTATTTAAAATAACAAGAGACATCATAGTAACTACTGTAGATCACCTCGTATTGTGGTTTTATATGTCCTTTTCATTTCATGTTTCTCTAGGAATTTGTATTGTTGACTTGTTTTGATTTGTTTCTCCCTCTAATGCAGAAAGACTAGGTATATGTGTAGAGACTTATACATGTGTAAAACTTCTAAGTAGTTTATGAGAATGGATTATAGTTATTGTAAAGAAAAAAGAGGAAAAGAAAGTATTCTAAAGGATATAATTGCATGTATGTTTGAGTGTGTGGGATTAATAACCGTGTTGCTAAACTTTTAGTTGGATGGATGAACAAAACTGATTGCAGTCTCACTGTTTGGATGTCCACTTTGTAGGCTTTACTTTTGTAACTTGAACAACTACTTCTAAGAGTAAAATGTATAATTATCAACTAGTGATTTCCTACTGGTTACTATTTTTGTTTTTCTGTTTTCTTTTGTTTTTGAGATTTTGTATTATTTCTATCCTCTCTGTTTCAATTTTTTTTCTTTAAATAAAAAAATTTCAAAAAACAAAATAAAACAAAACAAACCAGTGGCTACCATAATGTGTCTTGTTTTCTTCTGAAGTAGTTGTCTATACCTTCACACACAATAATATCAAACAAAGCAAAATAGTATAAAATCAATCAAAACAAAGCAAAGCAAATCAGAACATAACAATGCAAGCAACACAGTACTTCAAAACAAGACAACAGGACATCAACAGTGGCTACCATAATGCATCTTGTTTTCTTCAAAGTAGGTGTCCTTACCTTCACACATATTGAAATCAAATAATAGAAAACAGACTAAAACCAGCTAAAACAAAGAATAAAATCATTATTTTACTTCAAAACAAGATGATAGGAAATCAGCAATGACTACCCTAATGTCTCATTTTCTTCTAAGTAGCTGTTCATACCATCACACATAATAAAATCAATTCTGATAAACTCTTTATTAGGAATTCTAGGCATATATAAGCTTCTACATGTACATCTATCTACATGTACATCTTCCTTCTTTTCTCATTTTCCCTATCTGAATCACTGCTTCCTCTTTGAGCAGTTTCTTACCCTTTCACAGTGTTTGCTGAAGATTTTGCATCTTATTTACCCCTTCAGTTTCTTACGGTAGGGAGACAATACAGTATTTACACATGTGAGTTGGATTTATTTCATTTATAAGTATGTTCTCAAGTTGCATCTATTTACCTATAAAAGCCTCAATGTGATCCTTCTTTGTAGCTGAGTGGTACTCCTTTGTATAAAAATACTACATTTTTTTCATCCATTCTTCAGTTGATGGGCATTTGGGTTGTTTCCAAGATTTGGTTATTACAAATTGTGCTGCTACAAACATAGGTGCACATATGTCACTGTGGTATGATGTTTTCAGTTCTTCTGGGAATATATTCAGAAGTGGGATAGTTGGACCAAGTGGGACTTCCAATCCAAGCTTTTTGGGTAACCTGTACACTGATCTCCACAGTGTTTGCACAAGTCTGTACTCCTACCAACAGTGCGGAAGAGTTCCTTTCTCCCCACAGCCTCTCCAGCATTTGTTATTGGTAGTTTTCTTGATCCTGGCCATTCTTTCTGGAGTGAGATAGTCTCAGTGTTGCTTTAAGTTGCATTTCTCTAATAACCAATGAGACTGAACATTTTTTCATATATTTAGTTGCCATTTGTATTTCTTCAGCTGAGAAGTATGTATTCATCTCAGATGCCCATTTTTGGATTGGATTTTTGAACTTCAGGAGTCCGATTTTTAAAAAATTCTTTATAGGTTCTAGATAGAAGTCATTTGTCTGAGGGACAGTTGACTAAGATTTTTTCCAATTTGCTTATTTTCTTTTCTTTCTGTTGGAGATTTCTTTTGACATGCAAAAATTTTTTAATAAGGCATTCTTGGTGATGCAAATGTTGACATCCATGGATCCCTGGAATCATGGAACTGGGTTTAAGGTCTGGAAATGATTGCCTTTCTTCCAGAGACATAGAACAACTTAACATGAAAAACCTCTACCACTAGAAATACTGGTTATAAATGATTATATATTTTCTAAAAAGGATCCATATTTAAAGTTTGATAAGAAAAATACCCATGTGACAAAAACAAAGAAGTTGAGAGTCAAAAGAAAATGCCTAAATCCACTATATTTGTAGCCTCTGGCTGGGGATAAGTGGGATTTATCCAAATTCCTAGGCCTATGAGTTTGATGATTTTTTTGTTAGGTATGAGGTCTTGGAGACCCTTGAGGCAAGATTTTGGAGTCTGGAGAGCTCAGACACATGTTCAACACAAAGATCCACTGGAGACAGGGTCTGCCCTCCGACACTAGAGGGTAAAACTCACAGGACACAGGAATGGTCCAGGCAAAAAAACAGAAACAGAAATGTCCTCAGCTCTGAAATTCTCATAGCTACTTGCCCAGAGTGGATTCAGAACTGCTCTGTTTTGTGGCACAGAACCCTAAGTCCTCAGGAAAGGGAGGAAAAAATGGCAACAGCAAAATAATTGCTCAAACAAATCCTACAACCTACAAAATTCATCAAGGACCAGAACATGCAACAAAGCAGAGGGCTAGGGCTGCTGATTATAAACCAGCAAATCCAAAGTATTAAAAATGATTATCAGAGAAAACAGGCAACCAGCACGCCACTCTGGTAAGTGGCTGTGGCCTCCCAAGCCACAGCCGGCCCAGGGCGAGAACCGAATCAACGTTTCCTGAGATCCGCACCATATTGGAACTTGGGGCACTGGGAAAACAGGCAGCCAGCTCACCGCTCTGGTGGGCGGCTGTGAGCCTACCGGTGTGCACGGGCTAAGAATCAAACATCCATCTCACCCTGCCTCCCGCACTAGCAAGTGAGAGACAGAGATACGAGCATCTCTTCCAAGTTTGACTATATGCAATAAAGCAAATAAGGGGGGTTTTCTTCTGACATCTCTTTGAAGGCAAATATTTTTATCTGTGTTTTGCTCTGTTCTGATCAATGGTATTGCTCTATTCAATATTCTGCTTTTATAATTTCAGTATTTCCTTTGATATTGCTCCACCTGATTGAAGGAACAACTATATGAAGAAAACCAGATGTACTATTATGCCTATTGCTGTTGTCCTGGTGGCCTGCTGTGAGGTTCTGTGCCAATTTCACTGCACTGCCTCAGTTGGCTTTGTCTGTCTTGTTCTACTGTATTTTACTACCTTAAAAATAAAATAAATAAAATAGAATAAAGTAAGATAAAATAAAATAAAAAATAATAATAAATAAGAAAAAATAAAAAAGTAAATAACAACAACAAAACAGATCAGTAAGGTACAGAGCAACCTGAAACATGATATAACTAAACAGATAATGGACTTAAAAAGCAAAAGGAGGAAAAGAAAGTGCCCTAAAGGATGTAACTGCATGTATCTTTAAGTGTGTAGGATTGATAAACATGTTGTTAAGTTTTTGTTGAATCAGTGAACAGAACTGTTTGCAGCCTCACTGTTTGAATGTCCACTTTGTATGCTTTAATTTTTGTAACTTGAACAACTACATCCAAGAAGACAATATGTTATCTATCAACTAGTGATTTCTTACTGTTTATTTTTTTTGAAATTCTGTATTGTTTCTACCCTTTTTTTGGTTTTGCTTCCCCCCCTTTCAATAAAATTTTAAAAAATGAATATCATCAGAGAAAGGATTCTGTCCCACCCTTCTAGTCTATGAAAATACAAGAGGATTTTAGAAAATCTAAATCTATGCATTAAATAGGCTTTGGGCATGTGTGTTTGCATGTGTGTGTGCCTGTGGGGGCATGTGCATATGTGTGTGTGATTTAATGAACTAGGAGAGAGATTTTAAGAAATTACTCATAATGTGTTATGAAGAAGTGGAATAGAAATTATAAAATTTCAGTTCTCAGGAATCCGGGAGGATGAAGTGAGATTGTCCTATATATGTCTAAAGTGAGTTCCAGCAGAGAAACGATAAACACTGACAATCAGGCAGTCATCTTTTAAGTTGTAAAAGCAGAGATTTTCCAGAATTGGTGAGAGATCCAGATCCTGAAATTTAAGAACATGTCTAGCATAGAAGAAATACAAATAAATCCCTCACCTAGAAACTTGCTATCCAAGTGACAAAATGAATACAAAAGGAAAGATAAAATCTTAAAAGCCATCAGGAAGAAATACGGGTTAAACACCAAGAAAGTAAAAACAGACATAGAACAGACTCATCAAGAAGAACAACAAAGATAAAGAGAGAATGAAAGAGATTGTTTCCTTTAACATTCTAAGGAAAAATGATGGCTTAAGATTTCTGAGCACTGTTGCTATCTCATTTATGATTCTGAGTAAAATGAAGACATTTTCAGAAAAATAATGCTGCAAAAGCTTGGCACTAACAGACCACTTGTGGACCATGACTGAAAAAACTCTGAATGGCAAATATTTGGAAGAGGAAAATTAAACTTAGGAGAAGAATGTCGCCTGGCAAAAGGAGCACTTTTTATCAAAGAAATTATAAAAACACCAGTAAGTAGGGCGCATCAGACATGCACACATACGTACTTGCGGTCACTTGCGACTATCCTCAGCTTATCCCAATCTATGTAAAGGAGATGATGGTTTATTTATTCTTATTTCTTTCAGAAGTAGGAGTACAAATTAGTACAAACATTTTAGAGAGAAGGATAGCAAGGTATTGCAAATATTCTTAAGGCAAAGATCTAGAAATCCACTGCTGTACTAGGAATATATTCTGAGACTCCCATAGCTGTGGCAAAGAGGACCTATTCAATAAGGCTTATTGTTAGGAAGGGCCTCATGCTGGAATTCAAAGCTTGCCTTGAGATCTAGCAGAAGTGGCTTAAGTGGCATTTTGAGACCAGGATTCAAAGGGGCAGGCAATTTTCATGATTTCCTGTCTCATCAAAAGAGTGCATAGTCCAGATGCTCTGAGACTCCTTCCAGGCTACATCTTTCAGTGACTGCCTTTTCTGACCAAGCCTACCTCCTGACAGCAAGCCAGCCATAGTGACCGCCTGATCCAATTACCTTTCAAAACCTCAACCTCTGTGAGCATGATTTTTTGGGGTCATTCTTGATCTAAACCATAATGGAGGAAAGGAACACTTGTCCCCCCCCCCATAAGTCTACCATCATTTATGGGCTAATTCTTATAGCATGATCATAAAATTCCAAAGTATTTTGGTTCTTATTGAGAAATTTTCTTTAAAGCAAAAGAAATCTATTTGACAAGATACCTTATCTAGCTTGTCATCTGGGTAGTTGTCATTAGAGCGGCAGAATGATGATTAAAACTTAGGTATGGTACTAAAGAGATATTGCCTCATAGTTAGAGGTGCTGTCCTTTGGGATGTCCATAAATACAGACCAGTGAAACCCTGAATGGTCCCTAGTGATTTTTCTATCCTACTCAGAATATATTTCTATCCTAGTCAGAATATACTGGCATGGTGAATATCAGGGATGGTCCTGGCATGGTCACCCCTGACCATCCTTATGAAGCTAGCATTTATTTCCTGTTCCAATAATTATAAAGTTTGCTGAATTATAGGTTTTAGAACCTAAGAGAGAAATGTTTCAACAAAAGACAAAGAAATGATTTTAATGATTGAGACAGATACATGGCAATTTTGGAACCCTGGTATCTCTGAAAAAACAGGGAACAGAGCTAAAGTGTGAGTTAGGCAGTAGATTTACCTGATTTTTTGCTTTTGTTTGTTTGATGACAGGGTCTCACTATGCAGTTCACGGTAGCCTTGGATGCACAATGCAGCCTGGGGTGGCCTCAGGTTCCTGGATGCTGGGATTATATGCAGCTTGATTCTGAATATGCAGGGGCAAGAGAGAGCCATGCATAATGGAGTAGGAGATAGAGCTGATATCCCTGCCTTTGGAAATGGTCCTAAATCTCTTTAAGCATTAGTAATGGCAGTGAAGACTAAATCTGTAAAATCCCAGAAGACTTCACTGGCACTTTTTCTCTCATTTCTTGCCAGTGAGTACAGCATGAGGCAGGAGCACACACACAGCTGTGAATGGAGGTGCTAGGAAAGGCCCGTTAGACTCTGGCTTGGGTCACTGGGGGGCACAGGACCTCACCGAGAAGTCTGCCCTCTAGGGCATGGATGCGCTCTGTGCCTGTTCACATGGGCTTGATTCAGAATGGGTACTGGAGTCACCTATGTCCCCATTTGGCAGAGAAAGAACTTGTATTGATTCAGGGGCTGTGACTGAGCCTCACAATCCCCTTGCACAGCTCTTGGTGCCTTGTACAAACTGGAGTAGGTGCCCAAAAAGTGTGAAGTGGCTGTCGACTAGAGCTGTGATTACTTCACACTTAAAGAATTATAACAGCTTTATATTTTCTGAATTTATTAAATAATCATGCCACGTGATATATTACAGACACTTCATTTGCATTTGAACAAAATTTTTCTCTCTCTCAGTAAATTTATTTTGGTTAATCCTGGGAACTACTGGTCGGAAGAATGAGCAACTTGTGCTGACATTTACTGGGACTAAGAGAGCCTAAAAATTCATGCTTCACACAATTTTTGGAGAACTCCTAGGTGGACAACATACTGTGTAACATGCTGGGGAGAGAAATCCAAGCCAGTTACATCTTGTGGCTCTGCCAAGGTGAAAAGCCAGCAAGGGACATTCCATGGTCCTTAAGTTTTCTACTTAACATAAATAGAAAACCAATGATTCTGCATTTATTATTTGAGGACTTTTTTTTTCTCTGCACCATTGCAAATTTTCCTAGGCTGAAGAACTATACATATTAGAAAATATGTCTAGAGGATGTGGAAGAGAGAGGAGTCCCTTTTAAAACAATTGTTTTCAGTATGGTAGATTGAACCCATGAACTTTTCATTAAATATTATCCACAGCTCTTTGTATTTGTTTTGAGATAGGATCTCACTAAGTTTCTGAGTTGCCCAAGCTTGGCTCAAACTCGCCTGGCTCAGCCTCCCAGAATAATGCATTTGGTTATTCTTCCTGTTAGAGAGAAAAAGACTGGTTAGTTTTTATTTCCTTCTGATTATCCTTTTAGCTACACTGCTCTCATGAGTGAATTTTGTGTAAATAATGCACTGGCTCATGAGCACTGATGTCACTGTGTACAAGAAATTATCAAGAAGTAATACATAAACTATGATGGTGTTTTTGGTGAGTATAGTGTTTAATCTCAGAAATAAAAGTCAAAATACTTTGTGCCACACTTTTCAAATGCCTCCCATGCACTCTGGTGGCCCTCGTGCAGGACTTGGGTTCTCCCTGCTCCAGATGGTGAGCGTGTGGACAGTTAGCACTGCTCTTGATCCTGGGTTCAATTCAGGGACAAAAAAGTTGTTCAGTTTTGGCCCCCAGATTTCTACTCCAGGTAACTTTGCCACTGATAAAGCTATTATATTTCTCATGTGGCTCAGTTATTTTTATTTATACTTGGGCAGCCGGGGCTCTGAAGGGGAAAGAGAGGAGGTGGGTGTATGATGGAATGTAGGACCCAAAGCCAGCCCTACCTCAGTGTCCTGAAATGTTAAAAGTGGAAGGTAACACAAGTCATTAGACTGTCAAGGGAATTGAAGGTAGACTGGTGAAGCCAGTCACCCAGGGTCATGCAGCATGTCCATATGAGAGGCACAGGAGAACCCTGGATGGTAGCACAGTTATTAGCCTTTTCTTTCAGCCATACTACCTAGGACTGTGCCATACACCATTGCTCTGTTCCTTTCTTCAAGTTTCAAGTTTCCAGAACGTCTAGTGCTTCTTTGTCTTAGTCTCCCATGTTTATCATCCTGAAGAGTGTCCTTGATTTTGCTCCCATTTGCTAACGCAAGAAAATAATTAAATAGGACAAAAATGAAAAAAAATTATTCTTTACTATGTGTCAGATACTTTGCCCATGATGCTTTATGTGTGTGAATTCATGTAACCATCACAACAGACTTTTGAACTGGTTATTACTATTTTCTCTGATTTAAAGATGAGGAAACTGAGGCCAGGGAAGATAAACAATGTGGTTAAGGTGGGGGGTGTGATGTCGAGATTCCAACCCAGAAAGTCTGTACAAGTCTTCCACAATCTCTGGATGATACTTACTTGCGAATGAAGGTTCTCCTTGCTTTTTCTGGCCTTAAGCGTTCTGAGAATGGAAGAATTTACTTAATTTTTTTGCTTGTGTGTGTGGTGATAGTAGAACTACCGAGCAAGATCTCTGCCATAGTCCAAACATAAGCTTGAAACCATTGTAACCGACTCCCAAGGTTAATGGGTTGACTATTTTCTCAACTGGGTTGATGGATAAAGAGTTGGAATTCTTCACTCATTTGAAGACAGGTAGAAAATAGAAGAAGACAGAGTGGGGAGTGTCTTTCATCCTGTTACCCCATGAGGAGCACAAGGCAGGTGCTCCTTGGCCTGCGGTCAGACATGGACACAGAACAAGTCGAGATAGTGTTTAGGTACTGAAGTGTAGCCCAATAACTATCAGGAGCTCGCCGGTTCCTGCAATGTGAGATGGTGTTACAGAGGATTGGTGCTGTGGGTGGTAAAAGAATTTACCAACACTAGAGCAGAGTGAGAAACAAGAGTTTCTTTAGGTCAGAGTACATACCCCATCAAGAAGGGCAGTAGGGGAGACAAAGGGATGTCTTTGGATGCAAGCACGGGGATGATGCTTTGAAAGGAAAACGTGTGAGCTGGGAGTAAAGAGAGAGGTGGACCTCAGGACAGAGGGAGGAACTCAAAGGAGGTGGGGTCAGGCACTCACTGTCTCTTCTGGGCTAGCAGAGCACATTATCTCTGCAAGGTACGGGCCACAGGTACTGGGCAATGGAGCATCTGAGCTGTTTTGCTGCATGACTCATTTTGAAGCAGAGCATGTGACTCTGATGTCGTGCTGAGCGGAGGCTGAAATGGGCTCTCCCTGGTTATTCAGCACTCTGGTTCCATTAGCCATCTCCTCCCCTGGGGAGACACAGGAAGGAGGTGGAGAGAAGGCACACAGGTGAGAAAAGAAGTTGTCTTGCCTTCCATTTGTTAATTCTGCTGCGTGTGTGGGTGATACACCCACTCTATACCTCAGGGCCCCAGCAGATACCGAGGGGCTGGGGAAGCAATGGTTCTTCTGTGAGTCGGGATGGGCTGGAATTCTGTTTGTCTATGCCTTCCTATCAAACCTGGGTTGTTTCCTAGACTTGGGGGGATCCCTTTAGGCTGTTAGGTGACTGCAGCAATGTGGAGTCCTGAAATCTTGTTACACCCAGGGCTGGACTGGGCTCTGGTTCTGCACTCTTTCTACAGGAAGCCCTTAGGGGGTCCAGTAGCAAGTACCCTAATTTTCTCAGTGGTCTGAATAAAAACTCTTCAGTATCTTCTTGTTCTGGAGTTATGATTTCCATGAACCAAAAAAAAAAAAAAAAGTAATTTATCATTCATTTGGGATCACCTCCAAACTAGGTGTTCCTGTGACTATTACTGGAATCAGTCACACTTGAAGTAATACAGAGAGAGTTGCCAGTGGTCAGAAAGCTTGTTTCCTACTTATACTTTGGAAAGCTTGTTTGTCTTTCTCCAATTTCCTTGGGAACCATTAGTTCCTGGACTCTAAGAGCTATCTGGTTCAGAGGTTTAACTAAAAACTTTATTGGCTTTCTTTTTCCTTATTTTATTTTGACAGGGCGGAAAATGAATTCACTAATCAGTTTTTCCTTCCTGACTTGCTTTGTCTTATTGCTTTAATCTGTCTTTAGTGAGACCAACCACATCTGTCAAGCTTACACTGCTTCAAAAGACCAACAACTCAAAAAGAACTTTAAGACAATATGTAGTTAGTTCCAGGGAAGATGAGCCAAGACCTGGCCAGGTAGGTGACCTCCTTTCCTCCACCTGCCCAAGGATGACTTTGGTATATTACCTCTAAATCCCATCTTCCTTTTGTATTATTTGGAATGGAACTAGTAGTATGAAAGACATTCATGAAGCTATAAATTTCTTATAGCTTACTTCAGGCATTTAAGAATACCATAGAACCTTCCAAACCTGCCTGGAATACTCATTTACTTTACTACCTAGATACTACAAAGTAGAATCAGAGAAGATATGTAGTTTCCCTAGATTTCACTTAATAAGAGCTATCAGCTGGGTTTCATTATCAGAGAAGTTTTGGAAACCCTTGTTTATAAGGTTAGTTCTTGACATTCAGAAATGTGAAAACTAGGTTGTAGAACTCTGTGATGTCGCCAGGAGTTAATACAATGCTACACATGTAATTCAGGAATATTTATGTTTTAAGGGAGTGTTGTTCCTCCCAGGGTTGATCCTGGTCTTCTATCCAACATGTTCTCCACCGACTGAATTATAAGACTGGGGTGGAGGCCTGGAACTCACAGATTAACATGTGTTCTGGGTGGTCCTTTACAATACTTCGTGTAGTTTAAGAGCTATCCTTGAGACAAGTGATAAGAACTACTGGGGAACTACTTATCAGATAAGGCAACGCTGTACCAAACTTACAGAATGAATTCTTGCGCTGCATACAAGAATTTTAGTTTTTCTATCTGGATGTATCACGTTTCAGAAGTTTATAGCTTCATGAATGTCTTTCATACTACTAGTTCCATTCCAAATAATACAAAAGTTCATGTAAAGGAGAAAAATATTTTCACTTTTCTTCTTGCCCCAAAGTAAGCAGTAAGTAGAAGCAAGTCGAAGAAGGCAGTCTGGTACTGTGAAGCCAAAGCTACCTAACTGTGCAGAGTAGTGTGTATGAGACATAGATTCTAGAACCTCTCCACATGCCCACTGAATTCGTACTGTTCATGAAGAGGACGTGGTGATGATTTTAACAGAGAAAAATGAGATCATCAGTCAAGTTCAAGAATCATTGACCTATTTTATTCTTCTTCAACAAATGAGTGAACTCAGCAACAGAATTGAAGCAATTCATCAGATTAAATTCATGGGAGGCCTTCAATTGTCTGAAAATTGTATGATTTATGTGAATTGCATGCAAATTCTTATGAATTTTTCTGACCAGAAATTCTGAAGGCTGGTGGCATCACCCTGAGTATTAAGAGAAATTTCTCTAGCAATGATTCCAATTCCTCATTAACACCATCTTTTATTACCTCTTCTCATTACTTGTGCATCAAGTTATGCCTTAAATTAGCAATGGATTATAATCTTTGCATTGTACCTATGTGTTTGTGGCCAAGTGTCAGCTTGACCGTCTTTGAGATTCACTCAAGAGATTGGTGGAGCAAACTTCTAAGTGTGTCTAAGTGGGTCATGGAGGCATGGCCTTGAGTTCTATGTCTTGTCCCTCATCTCTTCCTTTCAGGCACTGTTCCTCTTATCTGCTCCCTGGCCATCATGAGCCAAGCAGCTTTGTTTCACCATATCCTTCCATCACGACATGGGTGCTTTGGAGCCAGCAGCTGAGGACTGAGCCACATTCAACCTCTCTTGCTTTAAATTATGGGTATCCAGTACTCAGTCCACCAATAGGAAAACTGACTAATGCAATGATCCTTATGGTACAACTCCTTACTGAACCCATCCCTGGATTTCTATCTTCTAGAAATGGAGATAATAGCTGGGCATGGTGGCTCACATCTGTAATCCCAGCACTTGGGAGGCTGAGGCAGGAGGATGGCTGTGAGTTCGAGACCAGCCTAGGCTACAAAGTGAGCTCAAAGCCAGCCTAAAAAACTGCATAGAGAGACCCTGTCTCAAACAAGAAAAAAAAAAGAAATGGAGATAATATATACTTATTGATTTAAGTCCAAGTATGTGGATAATCATGCAATGGTAGATAATTAATGTAAATATTCTGAGCTGGCATCTTGTGAGAGGGAGGCCTTGATAGAGAATGGGTATCAGAAGAGGTGGAGAGGCTCCAAGTTTGATTTGCAGGCTGTAAGTCAGGCCAGTAGCAACCCTCCCCCGAGTGCATCTTGCACAGCTCTGTGGAGAATGGTAAATAGTGCATGAAATGCCAGTTGACAAAGAAAGAACAGAGGCAAAGAGACCTTCACCCTGAGGAGAGGAATTATAAATTAACTTTCATTCTTTCTCCATAGTATGCCACAAAGCTATTCCTTTCATGAATCACAGGGAAACGTTCCCTCCTACTGGGTCATAAGGAGAACAACTGTATTGTCTGAACAGAGCAGGGATGAAAACATTTGGGGTCCTTATTTTACCTACTGCAGGGATTCATCATTCCATTGGAAAAATTGAAACGATAGTATTTTCAGACCCTGTCTCCCAGGACAATCCTGCCCTGAAGGTGGGATCCATGACTCTTCCTTCCACTATTCTCTGCTGAGGAATCTGCCCGTCTCCTGTTGGGGAGCCTCAGGGACTCAACACCCTTAGCCTTCTCCTACTGAATTAAGACACCCTGTCATTTACCTCTTTGGTGTCTGTGCTTCTCAGCGCCTCTCTGGTTCTGTTTTCCTGGAGAGTGAATCTTCCCTTTTCTGTGTAGTTGTGAAAGGTGTAGCTTGGTGATATATAATTTTTTTTTTTCATGATTCCACTCTGTGTAGCTTGGGCCCCTGCCCTTCCAGTTTTGGACTTTTCCAGATTCTTTGAGGAACACTGCCTTGCTTCTTTCACTTCCCATTTTTGGGCTCTTCAGTGGGCACCTGGGTCTCCTGTTCCTCTACCAAGTAGGTTACTGTCCCCTTTTAATATCCCAATTTTTATGTTCTTATGTGGTTCTATGTTTAACAAAATTGTTTACATGGTATCTTTCTTACCTGGATAAGAATGACAGTGACTGCATGAACTTTCACCTGGGTTCCTCACCTCAAGGTGAAGCAGGAAGAAGCTTACATGTTTACACCTGTGGGTTTATGGTGTGTTCATCCCTTTGCAGACATTTCTAGAGTAGTGGGAAACACAGGTATGCCAGTCCAGCTTGCACTGCCAAAAGCTTTTCTAAGATTCTTGTGATGCCTGAGCTCACAGCCAGGAAAGTGAAGGATGAGGGCTTGATGTCAGGAGACATGGTTCTTTCCCAGCTTCTTCCTGCTTCACCTTGAGGTGAGGAACCCAGGTGAAAGTTCATGCAGTCACTGTCATTCTTATCCAGGTAAGAAAGATACCTGAGTGTCACACTTGTGGCAAGTTGCTGCTGCCTTGGTGCTACATCTCTTTGTGTTCATATCACTCTCCACTCTCACTACATGAGTACCAAAGTCCCCGGGGCTTTCTGTAGCTTTGTGTATTTCCCCAGGTGTGTGACTTGCACACTTGCTTGTTTTCAATGTCTGTCAGCCCCTGTTGGAACTCTCTCCCTGGACTATTCCTTCTTCTGTCTTCTGCTGCCAATTCCTATTCCCACCTTTGCATTCTGGCACAATGCCCCTGAAGTCCTCTCTGACCACAGGACTCAAGGTCCGGCCCACCCATTCCACACTTGATGAGGGGAGGAAAGAGTTTCTGAGTGATATGAAGGTACATTTTAAAAACCTCATGCAGAAATGTGTGGTTGGATTTTGCCTCACCACTGGTAACCTGCTCCCTGGTGAGTTTTTCCAGCCCTTGCCTGGGGTTTGGCATGTGGCAGACATTAGTGTGCAGCATGTTACAAGCACAATGCTGGCTGCCCCACCTCTAAGGGGCTGTTGTGGGCTGCAACCTGAAGACAGACAGAGGTGAAACACTCTGAGCACTATGTGGTACTGCAGGATGCAGGCTTATGCTCCTGGAGTCCTGCAGTACATACAGCGACAAGTGCCTTTGCTTCCTGTCCTCTGTTCCTCCTGTAGATTCTCTGTGACTGATGTATAAAAAGCAAAGGGACCTAGGGCAGCAGAATGGAACCTGCTGCTTCACTGTTCATCTCTCCAGCAGAGTCTGTGCAGGGGGGCTAAGAATCTCAGAGTGGGAGCTAAACTGTCTCTCAGCGCAGAGCCAGACACAAGAGGTGGTGATGATCTCCTTGCTGGCCTCCGGAGTTGGAGGAGGATGTCTCTCTCCCCACATCATTTCAGCATCCAATCAGGGCCCTCACTATCTGCCATCTGAGTGCCGCTCAACCCAAGCCATAATGAGCGATCAGGGAAATCCCTTCAGACCAGACCACAGTCCAATTGTCACTCTTTTGGAAAGAATTGAAAAGGAAAGTCATTGGCACGCGCTCTAACATGTCCATCGAGCATGCGGATGAAGGACCAGCGCTGAGCACACGAGGGACAGTCGTGAGGGCTGCTCTAGGTCCCACACCACAGAGCAGCGCTTCTTATCTCTTCATCAAGATGCATCTGTGACAGATACTCTCTACAGTGGTGTGAAGAAATCAATTTTGTATCTTCCGCCAATGCCGAAGTGATGTATGCGATGACGGCACATTAGACAGTTGATCATCCATGTTGATGATTTGGGGGACATACTCTGGGACAATGAAACAGCCTGTCTCTGCTTAAACTTTCTCCTGTCAATTATAACATTTGCCTGTGGATGTTGCCTGTACCCTGCACTCTGCTGGTCTAACATGCCTGATATTTCTGTCCTGCTACATTTGTTCACTGGGCTTCTTTTGTAAGAAAGAATTGTCACTTCTCTTTGGCTTATTTATGCAGTTATCTCTATCAGTGTTGACTCATGGATGCTTATTTTGGGAGTAATAATCCAGTGCTATTGTTACTTACCGTCCTTATCCATTTGCTCAAGTTGTTGCAACTTTGGACATCGGAACAATTTTCAGGGCGGCTCCTGTTCCTGCCAGTGTGCTGTTTTTTTTGGCTTAGAACTTCTTATCTTCTAGTGCCACAAGATGCTTGGGCCTGGTCAGATAATATTTCTTTTGTTTTAGCTTTGGAGCCAATGACCAGGGGTCCCGGCTTCATGGGGGTTCAAAAACCAAGTTGTGGGGGATAACTGTCCTTGTTGGTGGCTTCTACTCTAACTACCCTCACTGGATAGAGCCAGTAATGTATGTATTCATGTAACACACGTGTGCATGTGTTGCACTTGTTCCTTTACCTATTTTTGGTACATATATTAAAATGAAGTCATGAGCTCATGTTGATAGCTCCAATCCCGACCCAATACCACAGGGGATTTTCCCTCTTATTCTTTTCCTTACTTTAAAAATTTTCTTCCAACAGTGAGAAACACAATTTTCATTATCTGCAGTATATTTATCTGTCCAACTTTAGAACACAAAGCAAAGTGGTTTCCATATCCTTATCCTGTGAGACTTTTATTTACAGCCTCTGAATTCACTTTATCTTTTCTAAATCTGTTTTTTATTTGTCTCCCTCTGTCTCCAACACAATTATTTTCAAATTATCTACATCAACATCTCCTTTGCCCTGTTTTTTTGCTTTTGATTCTTTATCTTGCTTTTCTATGAGCTTTGCTTTCAGTCTTACCCTACTTAGTAATACCTTTGAATAAGTGCTTTATTTTGTCTCTGGGGAGTGTGTGGGTGTTCTTTGTTGTCTTGGCCATGTGCTGCTTAGAATTTTTTGGTTTCATTTTCTGATCATAACTTATTTCTCTTTTCCCTCTTATTGAGTTTTATTTTATATCCAGCCTTCTCCCACATGCCTCCCTTTTATTTTAAAGATGGGGAAAAGCATAGACGAAGCAGTAGATTAATTTCTGAACCCCTACTGATGTTTCTGGGAGACTCCCTCCCTTGCCAGGCCAGGTACATTCCATTTTGAAACAGGATGACCTTAGGCACTTACAGTATGAGACAAACCTGAAAGAATTTGTGGTGATTTAGTAGATAAAGACATTTCATAATTTATTTTGATTCTCAGTTGGATCAAGTTCTACAGGAAAATATTGCCTTGGTAATTTATATGGGGGAAGAAGCTTTTGATAAACAGAAGTCATTCATGAGGAAATAAAAATACATTTTAGAAACATAAAAGCATTTTATTATAAAATCTTGAGAGTAATAGTGTGACTGCACATGTACACACACCCACCTGTACATTTACTATGTCCATTACACAGCCTGTGTGGTAGTTTCAATAACAAATCAGCCATAGAATAAACAATGCTAGGAATTACAATGTAGGCTATGAATGATGGCTTCTTAATGAATAAAAATAACCACTAATCACATAAAGCCAACATCACACTCAATTTTTGTCATGTAGCAGCATTGCTCTGGAGGTTCCAGGGGGGAAGGATAGCAAGATGGGAAAATAAAGAAAAGAGAGGAAAACTGAAGTCAGGTGGGAGAAAATGAACTGCTCAGCTGCTGCAACACATTTATTTATACACTCAGGCAGATGATGTCAATTTCAACCCATCTACTAGCAGCTTGTTTTCCTCGCTGGCCTGGGCACTTTGCCTTTTTGGAGCTGGAGCTGCTTATTTACGTGGCTCTCTTTGGGCTCTCTGTGTTGTCAGGATGGCCTTGCTTTAGCCCTGACATGTGATCGATCACCAGCTTCAACCACTACTTATGCATTTTTATTGCAATTATTAATGCAAAAATGGTTTCACTGTGACATTTCCATGCATGCTTATGTCACATGTTGGTCATATCCATCTCCATCTCCCTTCTTCCCATCCTCCACTGGATCTCTTCCCTAGTAGCCCCTCTTCTGTTTTTCTACTTTTAGGTTATTTTTCTTTTTTTAACATAT
This sequence comes from Hydrochoerus hydrochaeris, assembly GCA_004027455.1. NCBI lineage: Eukaryota > Metazoa > Chordata > Mammalia > Rodentia > Hydrochaeridae > Hydrochoerus > Hydrochoerus hydrochaeris. Next base: position 202,833 of record PVLA01003445.1, read on the forward strand.
GATAGAAAATATGTAATACCTGTTTTTATGAGTCTGATGTCTTTTTTCTTTTTTTTGCCTAAAACAGTTTCCTCCAGTTATATCCATCTTTCTGAAAAAAGGCATGATTTAATTTTTCTTTATGACTCAGTAAAACTCCCTCATCTCTGCACATCATATTTTTTTATTTCATTCATCCTTTGATGAGCATTAGGCTGAGTGCATATCTTGGCTATCATGGACAATACCGCAATAAACATAGGAATGCAACATCGCCTCTCTGCCACTGTGGGCACCCAGGTGAGCAGCATGGAGGAGGGCAGCTCCTCCTATCACCATCTTCTCCCCAACAGGAGCCCAGGTGGACAGCACTGGAAGGCAAAAAGGATGGGCCCTCTTCTACCTATTGCTAGGACTGAGGTGAATTGCTCTGGCAGACCCAGAGAACAGAGGGAATGGCAGTGACACAGCAGGTCCCAACTGAGGTGCACAGGATGGGCAGATGAGACTAACGGCATGAAAAGTCTGAAGCAACAATAACAAATGAGCCAACAGGTGACTGAGGCTTCTGGGGACCAACAATCAGCTCAGGAAGAACCCAGGATTTGGGAACCAGCACTTTTTTATTCATTTTTTTCTTTTGTTCTCTTTTCTTTCTTTCTTTCTTTCTTTCTTTCTTTCTTTCTTTCTTCTTTCTTTATTTCTTTATCTGTTTTTTTATTTAGAGAAAAAAGAAAAACAGGTAGAAATAATATAGAATTAAAAAAATAACTAAGAAATCACTAGTTGATAAATTACATATTGTTATCTTACAAGTAAAGTTACTCAAGTTACAAAATCAAACCATAAAACATGAACAGACAATTAAACAATGACAGCATAAACTATTCTGTTTGATGAACTAACAAAAACTTGGTACTATGGTTATATATCTTGCACCCTTCAACATACATATAGCTATAGGTATATACCTACAAATTGTTCTTTCCTTTTGAGCACTTTCTTTCTCTTTCTCTTTTCTAAATAGCTGGGGAGAACTCTAGCCAAATAAAACTAGTCCCATCCCCCAAAATCAGAGGCCAAGTTCATAGAGCCTCTTGAATACTTCTTCATTTTTTCTTTTCTATCCCCTTCTCTAGTTTCACAAACTTTGCATGATCATCCTTTGTCTTCCAACCTTGCTTCTATTTCCTTTCTGTTACCTTTGTTTCACACACTAGCCTCCCTAAATTTCCCCACTGCAGGGTAAAGCCACTCTATCAAGGGGAAATATTTTGCATGCAACTTCTTAATTTATGATTGGTTCTGTTATATAACTATAGACTCTGCTCCTATGGTCTAAAGTATAAAATCAATAGTTACCACAGTTTGTCAGTTTCTAAATTGTGCTTGATGCTGTTGTTATTGCTAATTTTAGTATTTTAGCTGTGATGTCACACCTGTTTTAATCAGGGGCTTTTCCTTCTGTAATAATACTGGGAGCTCTAATGGTAATAACTTCATAGCCCTACACCAAGGGACTGGGGACCGAGCCAAACAGATACCAACATATGACTCAATTAATAGGGAAGGTAGGGTCTTGTGACAGACACAAACCAAGAATCTCCTGCACACAGGAGTCATTCCTGAAAATAGACACTTCCTAGAGACACCTTGACACTAGTGTTATAGCTACCTACTCCAAAAACTCACAAGGATCATCACGGAAAAAAATGAAAAATTTTTGAAATGATGAAGAAACAAAGAAATGATAAATGATGAAAAGATGAAGGAGTAAAATGCAATCTCAGATCTCCAGCCCACCCAGAACAAGACTGTGAGACATAGACATAAAATAAATTGAAAGATGCACACCTCAAATTTCTGAAATGATAGCAACTGAAGTAAAGAAAATATCAATGAGGCCATAGAGGAAATCAGATCAGAAATAATCTCTCAGGTAAAAAAAAGAAATGTCAATATTTAAAAAGGAATCACTCAGTAAATGTAGAGATAGATAAAAAAACAAGATGATGATAGAGGATGAAAATCATGCATGATCAATATTGTAAAGAAAGAGAATGCATGATACTCTTCAAACAGATATCCAGAAAGTTAAAAATTCCACTGAAAGCTTGCAAAACTGCTTGACTAAAACTGAAGACAGACTTTCATACCTTGAAGACAGGATCATGGCTAGTGATAATGAAAAGAAAAAGTTCTTGAAAATAAAAAAGATCAGGAAATAACAATTTAATAGCTGAAAGACAATGCAAAGAAAAATAACATAAGCATAATTTGTGTCAATGAAAAAGTAGAGTAAAACAAATGACATAAAATCTATTTACATAAGTAATGGCAGAAAATTTTACATAAGCATGGCAAAAAAATCTGATGCACAGATAAGTGAGGCATACAGAATTTCAAACAGCCATATCCAAAATAAATCTATACCCAGATATATGAGTCAAGATACAGAAATTCAGTACAACAACAGTATATTAAAAACTGCTAGAGAAAAGAAACACATTATCTCCAAAGGGAAGCACATCAGATCAAGGAAGACTTCTCAACAAAAAAATTTCAAGTTGAGAAGATCTTGGAATGAAGTATTTCAAGTCCTGAAAGAGAATAACTTCCAACTCAGACTGCTGTGCTTGAAAAACTGTCCATCAAAATTAATACAGAAATAAGATATTTTCTTGACAAAGAATAACCAAACAAATTCATGACTACAAAACCAACTCTCAAAGGGTACTGAAAGATATCCTAGATAGAGACAAAAATGATCACAAATCCAAGAACAATAAAAAAAAGAAGTCACCAGGCAGGAAAAGCAATTAATCAGAGGGAATCAGCAGCAGGAAAGTAACATGAAAAAGACAAGCCAAAACATGTCAGTTGCTGCCATCGATGTACATGTGTGTGTGTGTGGTTGTACCAACTATGGAGCATCCAACTATGTAAGACAAATATTAATAGGCATGAAAATTCAAATAAGCAATGACACAATTGTAAGAGGGGACCTTAAAACTCCAGTTTCACAAAGAGATTGATCAAACCTTGTCAGAAAGAAATTGAGCAGGCCCAGAGTGTGCAGGTTGAAACCCAGCACACATGGAAGCTTTGGAACTTCACTCCCAGGTAGTAAGACCACACCCCACATCTGAAATCACAGGAGGTAGCACGTGAATCCCCACCCGCCTAACCAGCCCACACCCAGTGAATGCCAAGTGGCTAGTTGTTGCCTGCTGTCTTCTCCAGGAGCCAAAAGTGGGCCAGGTGATTCTCAGTGAGTGAGGAAAGCCTTGGAACATTGCTCAAAACCCAGAGATATAGAAAAATGACAAAATGAAAGAACAAAATGTAATCTCAAACTTTTAGCCCAACCCAAACAAGTCTAGGAGACATGGACACAGAAGAAAATTTAAGCCATACACCTGAAATGTCTGAAATGATATCAACTGAAGAAAAAATTCTGGGAAGCTATGAAAGAACTCAAATCAGAAATAGTCTCCCAGGTAAAAGAAGAAATGATAAATATAATGAAAGAAATGCTGAACACATCTACAGAAAACATAGTTAAAAATTAGAAGAACAATGTAAAAAGATGGAAACTATGAATGAAGAGTATAAGAAACAAGCAGGATGCATAAAGCATATTCAAAGAGATACACAGGAAATGAAAAATTCCATTGAAAGTTGGCAAAACTACTTCAATGAAAGTGAAGATAGAATTTCAGACCTCAAGGACATGATTGCAGCAAGTGAACAGGAAAGATCTTTTAAAAATAACAAGGAACCAAGAAATAACAATTCAACAACTGCAAGATGATACAAAGAAAAACAAAATAAGATTGATAAATATAAGCAAAAAAGGAGGTGACAACACAAATGATATAAAGAGGCTATTTACAGAAGTAATAGCTGAAAATTTCCCAAACATGAGAATGGAAACTGACATACAGATCAGTGAAGCATACAGAACTCCAAATAACCATAACCAAAATAAAACTACACCCAGACATATAATAATCAACATCACAGAAATCCAACATGAGAACAGAATATTAAAAGCTGCCAGAGAGAAGAGACAGATGACTTATAAAGGAAAGCCTATCAGAATCACAGCAGACTTCTCAACACAAACAATGAATTCAAGAAGAGCATGGAGTGAAGTATTTCAGATACTACAGGAAAATGACTTCCAACCCAGACTGATGTACCTTGAAAAACTGTTCTTCAAAATGGATGGAGAAATAAGATACTTTCATGACAAAGAACAGCTGAAGAACTTCATGACTACCAAACCAACCCTGCTAAGAATACTGAAAGACATTCTAGATACATATAGAAAAAAAAAACACTAAGCAAGGCAAACAAAAAGAGTGGAAAGGTAAAGATACAACAGTAGAAAGATAACATATCAAAAGTAAACCAATATGTAGCAGTTATAACCATTAATCTAAATGGCCTCAATTCACCAATTAAAAGAAACAGATTTGCAGAATGGATCAAGAAACAACATCCAACCATATGCTGTATACAGGAAACCCATCTAACCCAAAAGGAAGCTCAAAGACTGAAAGTCAAAGTATGGAAAACAGTATGCCATGCAACAGGATCCCCAAAAAAGGCAGGGTTAGCTATTCTGTTTGCAGACAATGTAAACTTCAAACCAAGAATGATCCAAAGAGATAAAGAAGGCCACTACATACTAGTTAGGGGAAAACTTCAAGAGGAAGAGATAACAATCTTAAATATATATGCACCAAATTTGGGAGCACCCAACTATACATAACAAATATTAACAGAAATTAAAAATCAAATAAACAATAACACAATTATAACAGGAGACCTTAACATGCCATTGACACAAAGGGACAGATTAAAAAAAAAAGGGACAGATCAACTAAACAGAAAATCAATGAAGTAATAACAGAACTGAATCACATCTGTGAACAAATGGATTTAGTAGATGTATACAGTGTTCCACCCAACAATATCATAATATATGTGCTTCTCAGCAGCACATCGAATGTTGTCTAAAATAGACCATATACTTGCTCAAAGAACATGTTTTAGTAAATGCAAAAATATTAAAATTATCCCATGCATGTTATCAGATGATAGCATCATAAAACTAGAAATTAATAACAAAAGAAACTGCAAAAACCCCATAAACACATGGAAATTGAATAATACACTCCTGAGCAATCAGTGGGTCACAGAGGAAATTAAAGAAGAAATTAAAACAATATTTGCAGGCAAACAAAAATACATATACATCTTACTGGAACCTGTGAGATGCAATGAAAGAAGTCCTCAGGGGAAAATTTATTGTGGTGAACTCCCACATTAGGAAAACAGAATGAACACAAATAAACAACCTGATGCTACACCTCAAACATCTAGAAAAAGAAGAGCAAGTCAAGCCCAAAGCCAAAAGAAAGGAGGAAATTATGAAGGTCAGAGCAGAAATCAATGCAAAAGAGACTAATAAAACAATACAAAAAAATTAATGAATTGAAAGGTTGGTTCTTTGAAAGAATAAATAAAATTGACAGGCCTCTAGCTAACCTTATTAAAAAAAGGAAAGAGAAAACTCAAATTTGGGTAATAAGGAATCAAAAAGATGAAATCACTACAGACCCTGTGGAAATACAGAAGATCATCAATAGCTATTTCAAAAACCTCTACTCTCATAGGCTTGATAACACAGAAGAAATGGACAGATTCCTAGAAACATATGACTTACCAAAGCTAGGTCAAGAAGATATAAAACTGTTGAATAACTCAATTTCAATTAACAGAATTGAAAATGTAATTAAATCCCTACCAACAAAGAAAAGCCCAGGTTCAGATGGATTCATTGTGGAATGCTAGAAGAAATTAAAAGAAGATTTAATGCTGACACTCCTCAAATTCTTAAATGAAATTGAAAGGGAAACAATTCTCCCTAACTCATTGCTGCAAGCAATCATCACTCTAATACCAAAACCTGAGAAACACCCAACCAAAAAATAGAACTACAGGCCAACCTCCCTAATGAACATAGATACAAAAATTCTCAATAAAATTTTGGCAAACAGAATACAGCAAATCATCAAGAAGATTATTTACCATGACCAAGTGGGATTCATGCCAGGAATGCAGGGATGGTTCAACATATGCAAATCAATAAATGTAACTCACCATATCAATATAGCCAAAAATAAGAACCACATAATCATTTCTATACATGAAGAAAAAGCTTTTGATAAGGTCCAACACTTATTCATGATAAAAACCTTACAGAAAATTGGAATGGATGGTCTTTACCTCAATATGATACAAGTCATCTATGACAACCCCAACAGCCAGTGTCATATTAAACAACTGAAAAATGAAAGCCTCTACCCTAAAAAATCAGGAATAAGACAAGGATGTCCATTGTCACCACACCTATTCAATATATAGTGCTGGAAACACTAGCCAGAGCAATTAGACAAGAGAGAGAGAGAGAGAAATAAAAGGAGTAAGGATAGGAAAAGAAGAAGTTAAATTATCATTATTTGCAAATGGCATGATACTCTACATAGAAGACCCCCAAAACTCCATTGAAAGACTCCTAGGTATAACAAATAAATTCAGTAATCTAGCTGGATACAAAGTCAACACTGAAAAATCAATAACATTCCTATACACTAACAACAAAACCACTGAGAGGAAAATAAGAGAAGCCACATTCTTTACAATAGAAACCAACAAAATGAAATACTTAGGAATTAATCTAACAAAAGAAGCAAAAAATCTATTCAGGGAAAATTATAATACCCTGAAAAAAGAAATCGAAGAGGACCTCAGAAAATGGAAAGACATCCCTTGTTCATGGATAGGGAGAACAAACATTGTGAAAATGGCCATTCTCCCAAAATTGTTATGCATATTTAATGCAATCCCAATCAAAATACTGCTAGCATACCTTGCAGATCTAGAGAAATCACTCTTAAAATTCATCTGGAACCAGAAGAGACCCAGAATAGCAAAGGCAGTTCTAAGCAACAAAGGCAAGGCAAGAGGCATCACAATTCCTGACTTGAAGTTATATTACAAAGCTAGTGTAATAAAATCAGTATGGTACTGGAATAAAAACAGATCTGAAGATCAATGGAATAGATTAGAAGATACAACTACAATTACAAACACACTCAGCCACCTTATCTTTGATAAAGGGGCCAAACACATCCACTGGAAGAAAGTTTCTTCAATAAACGGAGCTGGAAAAATTGGCTCTCTGTATACTGAAAACTAAAACTAGACCCATGCCTATCACCACTTACTAAACTAAAGCCTAAATGGATAAAAGATATAAGCATTAAAACAGAAACACTAAATGTGTTGGAAGACAAAGTAGGTAGAAATCGAGACATAAGGGTAGGTAGAGAATTCATGAACAAGAATCAAACTGCACGTGAAATACTTCAGAATCAATAACTGGGATCATGTCCTATTAAAGAGTTTTTGCATGTTGAAAGAAAACTCACAAATTGGGAAAAAATCTTAGTGAATGGTCCCTCAGACAAAGGACTTCTCTCTAGAACTTACAAAGAATTAAAAAAAATCAGATCCCCAAAATTCAAAGACCCATTCTAGAAATGGGCATCTAAGATGAATACACAGTTCTCGGATGAAGAAATACAGATGGCAAATAAATACATGAAAAAATGTTCAGCATAATTAGTCATTAGAGAAATGCAAATTAAAACCACACTGAGGTTCCGTGTCACTCCAGAAAGAATGGCCAGGATCAAGAAAACTACCAACAACAAATTCTGGAGAGACTGCAGGGAAAAAGAAACTCTTCTGCACTATTGGTGAGAGTGTAGACTAATGCAGCCACTATGGAGGTCAGTCTGGAGATTCCTCAAAAAGCTGTGATTGAAAGTCCCATTTGTTCCAGCTATTCCACTTCTGGGAGTATTCCCAGAAGAACTGAAAACATCATAAATACCACAGTGATATATGTGCACCCATGTTTATAGCAGCACAATTTGTAATAGCCAGGTCTTGGAAACAACCTAAATGCCCATCAACTGAGGAATGGATAAAAAGATGTGGTATTTTTATACAATGGAGTACTACTCAGCTATAAAGAATGATCACATTGAGATATTTATAAGTAAATGGATGCAACTCGAGAGCATACTCACAAGTGAAATAAATCAAACTCATATTTGTAAATACAGTATAGTCTCCCTAGTGTAAGAAAGGGTAAGAGTACATAAGATACAAAAAACTCATTAATTACAGTGAAAGGATAAGAATCTGCTTAAAGGGGAAAATAATATCTCAGGGAAAATGAGGAAAAAGAAAAAGGAAGGGAAAAGAAAAAAATGTCTAAAATTATATAAAAACACAGGATAGTTAAAATGATTGTGCTACAAACTGTAAGTTCTTGGAACAAAATAGTTAACATTCATAGGATTGGAACAATTGTGCATATTATTGTATAGTGATCTGAGGAACTCTTGAAGAGCATTATGCAAAAAACAACTCTAGTTATGCTCATAGCACCTTGTTTTGAAGGACTATAATGTCAGTGTTTTGAGCTCTTTGTTATTGTTATTTATATGTCTTTTTCATTTCATCTTTCTCTAGGAATTTGTTTTGTTTTTCCCTCTAATACAGAAAGGATAGAAATATATGTAGAGACTCATGCGTGTGTTGAAATTCTAAACAGTTTATGAGAATTGATAATGTAATGCACAATGAAATGAACAGATACTTTGGAGAAAAAGAGACACAAAGGTACCCAGTGCTGATTCTGTAGCATTATGATGTGAAATCCAGCAATACTACTATCCTTTGTTCAGAGTGATTTTAGCCTGTTTTTTTTTTTAATTTCAACATACATGAAGGTATGGACAGCTTTTTGAAGAGAATGAGAGACACTATGATAGCCATTGTTGACTTCCCTATTCTATGGTCTTGAAGACCTAAAATGCCTTCATCATCCTGTTCAGATCAGTTCTATATTTTGTTTTGTATGAATTCACTGTATGTGAAGATATGGACAATTATTTGGAAGAAAACAAGAGCCAATATGATAGACAGTGAAGATCTCTGGTTGTCTTGCTTTGAAATCAGTGTCTCTTACATTGTTTTCTTCTGATCTGTTTTGTTCTGTTTTGTTATGTTTAATTTTACCCTCTTTAAAAATAAAAAAATGAAAAAAAGAAGGAAATTGACAAAATATCAGCAAAGAAATAATGGAACTGAACCAGACCTATGAACAAATGAACTTAGATGTTTACAGAGTGTTCTACCCAACAACATCAGAATATGCATTTTTTTCAGCTGTACCTGGGACATTCTCTAAAGTTGACCATATAACATGGAACCATGGAACATGGTTAAGAAAATGCAAAGGAATTGAAATTATTCTATGCTTATTATCTGATCATAGTGCAATAAAACTGGAAAATAATGAAAAAAGAAGCTGCAAAAAACTTCATAAACATATGGAAATTAAATAATACCCTCCTGAACAACCAATGGGTCACAGAAGAAATCAAAGAGGAAGTTAAAAAACATCTACAATCAAACAAATATATAAACACAACTTACTGGACCCTGTGGGATGCAATGAGAGCAGTCCTAAGAGGGAAATTTACAGTGGTGAATTCTCATACCAGGGAAACAGAAAGAGCACAAATAAACAGCCTAATGCTGTACTAAACAACCTCAAGCTGCTAGAAAAAGAAAAGAAAGTTAAGTCCAAAGCCCATACCAGGGAGGAAATTATAAAGATCAGAGCAGAAATTAATGCATTTGAGACTAAGATGACAACACAATTAATGAAATGAGAGTTGGCTTCCTGAAAGAATAAGTAAAACTGAAAAATGCCTCACCAAACTTATCAAAAGAA